>CM032488.1:6764171-7332454 GCA_019059595.1 Marasmia exigua | reverse complement strand
ATTACACCAGGAGATAAAGAGCATCCAAAGTCGCCTGATAGTACGCAAACATCGCCACCTACCTACTCCTACTTCAGAAAAAAATATGCAGATTGATTTCAATACCTACATCTAGACAATAAGTACATATATACAGATGTGGCGATTCACATCCGAGTCGCGTATCACCATAATACGTTAAAATAGAACGCGAGTGCCAACTGTCAGTGTCAGACAGTGAAACGTTAGAATAAGGTGATCATGACAGACAGGTTCGCGGTTTTTCTCTCTGTAAAAAAGGATGTTCGTAAAATCTCCTAAATAACTAATTTTTCTAATAATACTACTCTGTGGTGTAACTGCGGGAATTGTCCTGCGTGGTGTTTACATTGTATCTCCAAAACATCGTGACGAAAGTGAACCGCCTTTTATTTGCCGGCCGGGGACCCCGTGAACGGTTCCCAAACAGAGTATCAGCATAGGCATATTTATAGAAATATACTGTCCCACTGCATCGCAAAGCCCTCCATCATAGAAATTGACATAGGAAGGTCAAGTTATCACTACTATAATGGGATTAGGCTTAATCACCACGCTTGTTCAATAAAATCGAAACGTACTTTATGCTCGACTCGGGAATCAAATCCAGGACTCCGAGATCACAGCGCGGTACTTAAACCACTAGATCAACAGTACATATATACATAGGGTTTTAAATCTACGATAAATGGTATTAAATAGCATGACGACCCGTTTGGAACAGTGGTAGTGAACGCTGCCTTTGGTCCCAGGATTGCGGGTTCTGTCCCTGCACAGTACAAACATTCGTATGCATGAACATGTCTGTTTGTATTAGTCTGGGTGTTTTCTATGCATTATACGTATGTGTTTATAAAAGAAAAGTATTATATGTATATATTTGTAATTCCGCTGTTGGTTCTGATATCCGTAACACAGGTGCTTGAGCTACCTATCTCGGAGTCAGATCAATGTATGTGATGTTGTGAAAATATTATTATATATTATATTATTATTGCGGAATGTGATATAGCAGCTGCGCTTGTGACTATACAGCCCGATGCTGACAATAACAGCACGTCTAAATATAATACAGGTTTTATTTAGACCACAGATCTTTAATAATGCACAGACAGCCGTGACAGCTCTTTTTTGCGATACAACCTTCAGGCAGTCTTGACAGCCAGTAGGCCAGACGCACGCGTGTCAGCCGAACTAAAGGAGATATATTGTTTTTATTTATTTCTGAGGACAGCCAACAAAACATCACTTAAATAACATGACTCATACTCTAGTACTATGTAGGTGCTAAAGTGACGCCTTAATTACAGGCTGACACGACATGCGTTATATGGAAAAAAATCTACATGTTATATAATAGGTACTTGTTCGATATAAAATGAGAAAGAAAGATATTATTCGAAAATTTAAGGTACTGTCACACATGCTTATTTGAAGCATGCCAAATACGAGCATGCTTAATGAACTGTCCACGTTTGCCATCAATAAGCATGCTGTTACCGACTTTGACTCACCGGGTGGCGCAATTGACAACATTTCATATTTTTAACAAGTCCATATTGTTTTTTTATATGAAAACAGACATAAAATGAACGGACCCATATTTTTTCTTTTTTCAAAATTTGTCCATTTTCATGCATAAAATAATTAATAAAATTATTTATATTCTAAATAGACGTAAGCGCCAAATGACGTCATCGGACGGCTGAATACAGCGATATTCCTTTGCTTATCATTGTTTTAATAAAAAAAAGGTACTACTGTCAAAGGTAAATAATACTAGTGTCATCATTGTCAACGTCATTCATTCATTCAACGTTGACAAGTTATCTTTTTTTTTGACAGTTGCATGTCATGGGTTTGGCATTTCGTAAATTTAAAACTATAATGTGCTAGGCAAAGAAATATTTTACATTCTGCCGTCCGATGACGTCATCTTACTTTTTTTAGTTTTAATTTTATTTCTCAGTAAATAAGCAGTATAAAAAATTGATAAATATATATTCGCGCAGCGGAAAAGTAAATAAAGAAATGGTAATTTTTGTTTCAGAGCTTAGCAATTTTGAAATGTAGTCCATTGGTAGTGAATCTGCCTCTTACGCCAAAGGTCGTGGGTTCGATCCCCACCCTGGACAAACATGCGCGCGATGAACACTTGTGTTTGTTCAGTGTCTGGGTGTAATATATGTATTTAAGTATATATTTGTGTTCCTCTGTTGCCTGATATCTGTAACACAAGGTCTTAAGGTACTTAGTACGGAATCAGGTCAATCTATGAGATGTTGTGAGAATGATTATTATTATAAGAATGGTTAAAAATAAACAAAATTGTTTACACGTGCTAAAGCACTCCGACACACTCCCCCTTCCACCAGCACTACAGGTAGCATGCTCAAAAATCGACTGGCATGCGATTCTTGAGCATCCATACCTTATCTGTCTACGCATGCTACTAAGTAGCACTTAAATAGTTTTTTAGATTTTCGCGTTGCATTCACGAGCTGACTCGGAGTGAGTCCGCTCGTGACCACGGCTGCTGTAACGTAGCCGAAACGTCGAGCCAAATATGTGAGTACACAATGTTGTTTCACATAATATATATCGTGTTAATCCCCGTATTGATACATTAAGTAGCACTTGCTCAAAAGTAGCATGTTTTAAGCATGAAAATAAGCATGTGTAACAGTACCTGCATTATACAAATGAGCTAAAAAAAGTGGCTTAAAAGCTAAGGCAGTCGGAAGCCTATTATAAATATGGAATAGATGCTATTTATAGGTAGTTCATAAGACTAATTTTAATGTAATAACTTTGTTTCTAATAATAGTTGTATTTAGTTGCAGCATTGAAAGTTTTCTATGAAAAGGTATTTTATGGGAATAAATAAAGTCCAAAAGAAGAACAAAATAGAAAAAGAAAAAGAATTACAGGAAATTAACCTTAAACCTTACTCTATGGCTAAACTTTAAATTACTTGCAAATGCTCTTCATAGTTACTTAGTCACCTCATATGACCCAAACCTTGTTTTACTGTGGCTACTCCAGCTAAAGAGTAAATTACATTTAGGTAGTTAACTCATTATTATTGTACATCAACCCTTTCTACACCTCTCATCCAAGCAACTGGACCAAACAATGGACAAAAAGGTGAGAACTTCGTGAAATTATAATTGATGGACGATCCCTGAGGTGTGCTACCGCGGGATAAAGATTAATTGGCAATAACGACCTAAAACCCTGTGAAAAGCACCACAGAATGAAAAATTAATTTTTGAAAAAAAAAAAAAACCGACTTCAAGACTACACTAACAATATATACCATTGAACTAAAAAGTATAAAATAATATTTTAATTACAAGCCAAAGAACACTAAAGGAAAATCAACGAAATTATTAATACTTATGCATACTATTTACATTTTAAAATCAGTTATTTTTGGAGTCGGTGCCAGCCACGGAGGACAGGGAATCCCGTTCCAGAACAATAATTATATTACTGTGTTTACAACAACGTATTAAACGCCACGACGTGGAGCGGGACGGGCGGGGACGTGGCTGAGTGAAATACCCGAATGCGGGCAGACGCGTGAAGGCAGACGACGCTGATGGTTGTGTCTTAATGCTTAAAAATTTTTATTCGCTTCTTTTCAATTGTCAGTTGTTTTTCATTAGTTTATGTTTCTTTTTTGTGTTATTAATAGATAAATTATTTTACTGTCTTCTTTTCAACTATCGGTTGTTTTTTAATTATTTATGTAATTTCTTTTTGTGTCATTAATATATTGTTTTTGTTTCGGCTGGCACCGACTCCAAAAATAACTGATTTTAAAATGTAAATAGTATGCATAAGTATTAATAATTTCGTTGATTTTCCTTTAGTGTTCTTTGGCTTGTAATTAAAATATTATTTTATACTTTTTAGTTCAATGGTATATATTGTTAGTGTAGTCTTGAAGTCGGTTTTTTTTTTTTTTAAAAATTAATTTTATTTTTCACTTTTTAGTGGAAAAGTTAGTGATTTTTAGTATGGGGTATGCCTTACTAAACGCGCTGCCCAAATGAAGCAGGGTCGTTTAGAGGAGAGTGACGCCGAGAGGCAAGATCGCTTACAAAAGAATAGAGAAAGAAATTCTATGACCATTGCGAATGAGAGTGAGGAGCAGCGGGGTCACAGACTTTCTTTGATGAGGACATATACAAATTTGTCAAGAAGTTATGAAACTTTAGAAATTCGCGCTCGACGACTCGGTTTAAAACATGAAAGATTGTCAAAAGAAAACCGAAGAGCAATGTTCTCATCGCCTTGCCTTGATTCATGAGCGTTTATCAAAAGAGACCGAAGAGCAATGTTCTCATCGCCTTGCCTTGATTCATGAGGCGTTTATCAAAAGAGACCGAAGAGCAACGTTCTCATCGCCTTGCCTTGATTCATGAGCGTTTATCAAAGAGACCGAAGAGCAACGTTCTCATCGCCTTGCCTTGATTCATGAGCGTTTATCAAAAGAGACCGAAGAGCAACGTTCTCATCGCCTTGCCTTGATTCATGAGCGTTTATCAAAAGAGACCGAAGAGCAACGTTCTCATCGCCTTGCATTGATTCATGAGCGTTTATCAAAAGAGACCGAAGAGCAACGTTCTCATCGCCTTGCCTTGATTCATGAGCGTTTATTAAAAGAGACCGAAGAGCAACGTTCTCATCGCCTTGCTTTGATTCATGAGCGTTTATCAAAAGAGACCGAAGAGCAACGTTCTCATCGCCTTGCTTTGATTCATGAGCGTTTATCAAAAGAGACCGAAGAGCAACGTTCTCATCGCCTTGCCTTGATTCATGAGCGTTTATTAAAAGAGACCGAAGAGCAACGTCCTCATCGCCTTGCCTTGATTCATGAGCGTTTATCAAACGAGACCGAGGAGCAACGTTCTTATCGTATTAATTTGCAACGCGATCGTTTATCAAATGAATCTGGCGAATCCAGAGCGACTCGATTAGATGCTTTGCGACAAACCGCTCGCAACCGCAGGAACGCATGTTGTATTAATGATTTTGAGGAGGCTATAAATATTTTTGCAGACGTTCCATGTGCCATTTGTAATAAAGCGTTATATCCACCACAACGTTGTAATTTGCATACTGCAATGTACAGTGCATTATTACCCGAATTGGTTTCTCAGGGTAATATCGTAACATGTTCTCGCTGTCAAAATAATATTAGGAAACGGAAAATTCCGTCGGTAGCTTTCTGGAACAAAATGACAGTCGCGACTGTGCCTCAACAGCTAGCTAACTTGACCAAACTTGAAGAACGATTTTTATGCCGTGTTGTACCGTTTCTTAAAATAATCAAGCTTCAAAACCGTTTCTGTCAAGATTGGTGCAAGGGACAAGTTACTTTGTTTGCGAAAGACAACTAATTATAAATATATAGAATAGTTGAAGTTGCAGAACAACTACCACTTGCGCCAAACCAAGTGGGATTAGTTCTGGTTGTGGAAAGTCTCGAGAACTTGCAACGCTCCCAAGAGTTTAATTACAATTTGTTCGAAAGCCTCCACCCAGTATGTTACCATTTTGGTGACCCATTGATCATGAGCTGGTTTTCCACCACTTTTGCGACTTTGGGACCTAATTCTTAGTTATGATCATGCAGTTCATATTGTATACTGATTTTCAAGTTGTTGAGAGTGATGTTAATTATGGAGGCCATTTTGAAAAAGAAAATGACCACTTAGCATTTGCTCAAGATTTTGAATAATATTTATTTAGGACCACCTTTCTATGTGTTACCGTTTAGTCGGACTGTTCACCATAACCTGGTCTCCAAAATATTCTTTACTAATATAATAATAATAATAAATAGTAATAATTGTTCGGAAGCTGCCACTCAATCTGTTATAAATTCTGTAGGTTGTTGAATTTGACCTGGTCTCCCACCATTAAATCCTGGTCTCCCACCACTTTTCCACCATTACTTTTTCCAGACCGCATACTTTCCGAATTCCAGACCGCAAACTTCATATATATACCGAATTTCATCTCCAAACAACGACGTAATCTCTGTATTTTTTGGTTATTATTGTTTTGTTCAAAAACCACTAAGTCAATTTTGATAAAAAAATTATGGGACCACCTCTGAATGATGGCCTATCAAACAAAAAAAGAATCATTAAAATCCATTCATAATTGGCGGAGAAATCGAGAAACATACATACAAAAAAAAAAAAACATACGGGTCGAATTGAGAACCTCCTCCTTTTTGAAGTCGGTTAAAAATAGCGATTCAGGTCCGATTTTTCAAGAACAGAAAAAAGTTATTAAGTTATGTCTAATAAAGTATTACCCGGCGAATTGAGTTGTATATCTATGTATAATCAGGTCGTTCTCATGAAAGAGTGCTCCTTATTTAATCGCATAAAATGATGTATTTGTATTTTGACGATTGAAAAATCAAGCCTTAAGGGGATTATTAATTACTTACCAACAATTTATTACGTCCAACAATGTGTATTTATCGGGATTCCATGCCTATTAAGGCGACGGATAGCCTAACTAGCGATACCATGACCGTGGGAAAACCACGCTTTGGCATGAATGGGCCGGCTCATCCGGAGTGATACCACGGTCTCACAGAAAACCATCGTGAAGCTGCACTGTGCTGTGTTTTGCTGCGTGAGTAAAGGTACTGGAGGCCCAAAAATGGAGGGGGGGGGGGGGGGATAAAGGGGAGTTTAAAGTTGGTAGCGCACTTGTGATTCCACTGGTGTCGCGGGTGTCCATGGGCGGTGGCAATTGCTTACCATCAGGTGATCCGTGTGCTCGTCTGCCACCTATCAGTGATATTATATTTTTTTATTTGTATTAATATGTCTATGATCTTTTTAGCATTAGCAGGGTTTCCATAAGCGGCGACAATCGCTTACCATCAGGTGATCCGTCTGCTCGTCTGCCTCCTATGTCAATAAAAAAAAGTCTTACAGTGTGTATTTATCGTGATTCCATGCCAATTAAATTAAAATGTAGTAAGTAACAGTGTCTTCTTCATTACGACATAGCTATGGCATACATTTGTCCGTGTGCGTCCAGCCTCACCGACAATAGCATTGCGCCGTGACGTAAGCCGCATGTAATCTCCAGCCAACCGTGAAATCTTCGATAAATTTATTGCTTTTGCACCAAAGAAAAATCCAGTAGCGGCTACAATAATAATGATCTTTAAGTAAAAGTTATATCGCACTCTTAATAAAATAATGACTCAATTCGAAATTGCTAAGTTTTGGTAAATGGCAAAAAACGATTTGTGATTTTAGAGCATATACTTTAAACTCCCATAAAATTTTAACTATGATGAGTAAGAAGAAACTAAAATTACGGTTTTAAGCCTACGAATATATTCTTTTAGATTTAGCAAAAAAATAAATGAATTTATATAATATGATGGTAAAAAAAAATGTTTGAAAAAACAATTTTGAGATGCGTCATTATTTCATGAAATCCACCCAGTCAATTTATGACGTAATTAAAAATAGGTCAATATTTTACTCAAAAATTGACAAACAAATCGGACCCCCATTTATTTAGGTCACTGTTTTATTAAGTTTTTAATACAAAAAAAAAAACATATTAAAAGTTAAGTCTCTTTTTGACAAAATATTTTTCCTTGGATAACGACTCAATTAGGAAATAAGTGTAAGTATTTTTAACTTAATTAGAAAAACAACAGTATATTTTAAAATATTTTATTAGAAAAAGTTCACGTAAAAAAAGAAAGTACAAAATTAGCATAGATCTTGGTTCAACTGATAGTTATAGAGTTAAATTTACTCTCAGTAAATTGTATCTTTTGTTTGAACTAAGTAGTTATTTCTTAAAATGTAACACTAAAAATGTATTAAAATCTAAAATAAGCCTTTATAAAAACGCACTAGGTGCAACTATAATTAATCATGCTAACAATTAATAGCAGTCTAATAATGACCTTAATTTTCATTCTGCAGGGGTGGACCTTTACTTCTCTAGCTTCTCGTGGGAACTATATGGATATTTTAGACATAATAGACGACCATTTAAATTCTACCCAATTGGTACTAGGTACCTCCGAGGCTATGCTCCTTGGTAGCGATACTGAGGAGCATACGAACACTGCTGGAGCACCTGGGACTGAGGGACCAGTTACTTCCAATGCAGAGTCGACCCCTCTGGGCGCAACGCACCAAAGGAACACGTTGACCAAGGGGCCAGAGAGTAAACCCAGGGTTAAGCTCTCTGGAGCTGATAGAAAACAAATATATCGGCTCGTAGCGAAGGGTATGACCTTCGAGCAGGCGAAAGAACTGCGCATGAGTGAAAATACCAAGCAGAGGACCCGAGAGAAGGGGGAAACGAGGGAGCGGGCGTCAAAGCGCCCTCTCAATACCTCGTCTACCTCGAATCAAGGTAATCCTGCCAAGGCACTGAAACTTGGCGAGCCTTCCACCTCGAAGCCTACCTTTAAGGAGGTTTCTCATCATAGACGCCCTGGGTAAAATGGACCAGGAGAGGGTCGAAATGCTTCAAAGTGCTATCTTGGAGTGTATTGACACCTTAGACGATGGTGACGGCCCCAGCTTTATTGGATGCAAACCGTGCTCGGGTGGCATCCTTTTGGCGCGCGCAGATGAGGACTTAAAGGAGTGTCTCATCCGCAAACTGCCGATCATTAAACCCTGGGATGGGGCTAATCTCTCCGTCGTAAACGAAGAGGAGATGCCCAAGCCCAGGTACCGTACGGCCTGGATACAGGAAGCCGCCGACGCCGATACCATGCCGGACCTCTCGAGTTGGAGGGTAATCAACCGGAAACCCGAAGCCTACCTTTAAGGAGGTTGCTGGGTCCGTTTTGCTTCGGCTTTCCGGTCTACCTATCTACCGTCCCTAGCACAGGAGCACTCCAGCAGGAAGGCCGCAAGAAACCTGCTTAATAAAACACACCACCATCGTAAAGAAACAGACACAACCTAGGCACCTATATATAATCCTATCCCATCCCTCCGTCTTAGCTAAATTTCCTAGCCCTTCCCCTCCCAATCCCCCAAAACAACACAATGATTAAGGGCCGATTTCACCGTCGAAATTGAACGCGATCAACGCTTAAACGCGATCAATCGAGCGAAAACAAAGGAACGGAACTCAGTTTAGCGCGTAAACCGAGTTCAAGTGAATTGAACGCGTTCAATTTCAACGGTGAAATCGGCCCTAAGGCGGTACAAGTAAACCTCCAGCACTCAAAGGCAGCCACAGCTGCCCTTTGCCAAAGATTCCTCTCTGAGGACCTGGATATAGCCTTGATCCAAGAACCGGGGCTGAAAAAAACCACGGTAGTGGGGCTCGACAGGTAAGATATTAAATAAAACCTGCGGAGTGAGGCCAAGAGCATGCATGCTCTTCAAGAGAGATATAAATTACTTCCCGATCCCTTCTCTGTGTACGCTGTTGCAGCGTATATAGAGGTCTATATATATAGAGGCGTATATAGAGGTCTATTTTCCTCGGGGGGAAAGGTGCAGAGACACTCATAGTCAGCTCCATATATCTACCCGGAGAGGACCAGGATCCGGTGAACAAGGTGGCGCCGGTAGTGGAATATTGTTTGGAGAGAGAAACCCAGCTGTTGGTGGGTACCGACTGCAACTCCCACCACACATCATGGGGCAGCTCCGACACGAACGCAAGAGGTGAGTCCTTGTTTGACTACTTGCTCACCAACAATCAATTTGTTCTTAACGTGGGTAGCGAACCAACCTTTACCACACGTTCTAGGCAGGAAGTACTAGATATAACGTGGTGTTCAGGTAATCTCGCATACCGAGTAACCAATCGGCACGTCTCAGATGAGCCGTCCATATCCGACCACACCCATATTAGGTACGACATAATATGCTCGGGAACAAAGGAACCGATCAAGTACCGAGACCCCATGGGAGCAAATTGGGAGGGCTTTAGGAACTCCCTTAGGTTATACTTTGGAGATTTAAAATACATTAAAACTGTGGTCCAAGTGGAAGCCGCAGCAGAGGACTTAGGCAGAAGCCTAATGAAAGTGTATCTAGAAAATTGTCCTCTTAAGACCACTAAGAGCAATAGGAACGCGCCTTGGTGGAACAAAAACCTGGAGCATCTGAGGCAAAAGGCCCGTGCCTTATTTAACAAGGCAAAAAAAGATAAGAACTGGGATGCTTACAGGAAGGCGCTAACATGCTTTAATAGGGAGCTCAGGAAAGCAAAAAGTTGGCGGGTCCATCAAAGACACTACCCAAGCTGCCAGGATCCACAAAATATTAGCCAAGACACCTGAATCCCATTTAGGCCTGCTAAGGAAAGTGGATGGATATTTCACGGAACCTGCATACAAAGCACTCACACAATCACATTCACAAACGTTAGACTTCACGCAAATTATCACACTTATCATCACCGCATCCGCGCAGTAAGCAAATCAACGTAAATGGGCACTTTTAAATGGTAATATTTATCTAACAGCATTCCAACTTCATATAAACGACGCGCACGAGCTATACCTGCGCGCTCGGATCTCGGCATGTGAGTTTCAATCAATAACTGCGCGATTTAACGGCCGTGTCCTTGAAATCCTCATTATAGTATTAGCGTGAATTTGGCTAATTCCCACGAAAAGCGGAGATACGAAAGAATAAACAACACAGTGACTTAAATTTAAAAGTTGAAACTTATATGAAATGACACGAAGACCTTTTTTTAATTATGACTTAGAATTAATAATTTTTTTTTATGAAAAAAAGACCTAAATTTAAACATTACAAAACAGTTATGTAGTTTTTTAACAAAACAGAGACCAAATTCGATTTGAGTTATATTTTGTTTACGATTAAAAAAAAAAACATAGACCTAAGTAATAATTTGTCATTGATCCTATAATACATTTCAATAAAATAAAGACTCAATTTAAATGGAGCCTACATCAACTCAGAGAAGTTTACTAAAACAAAGTCCTATGTCAAAACCAGTCATTATTACAATAAATATATTTAACAAATTTACCGATTTTTTTAGTAAAACACTGACGCATCTCCAAATCTGCCGACGTTTCACAAAACCCTCGCGCGCAACCGCCGCCGCAAGACTGAATTGGTCGATATTCGATGAACGAATGAGGTCTGCGCGGCGGGAAAGATAGTGACTCATCAATTCTATACGTCATTGTTTACAGAATAAGGTTGCTTTTTAAAGAAGTATGCTGTGACACTTGGTCCATAAGGTCGATTTTTCACTAAAACTCATTTTTCCGAAATTTTGAGTTAAGTCGTTATCTTACTAAGAGTGCGATATTTATGTACACAATTAATACCGAACTATTAACAAGGTAATAAAGAAGCTTAACAAGCAAATAAACTAATTTTAATAACAAGATTTAAAAAAAAAATAAATCTCACAACATCTCATACGTTGACCTGATTCCGTACTAAGTAGCTTAAGCACTTGTGTTACAGATATCAGACAACAGAGGAACACAAATATATACTTAAATACATATATTACACCCAGACACTGAACAAACACATGTGTTCATCGCACGAATGTTTGCCCAGGGTGGGGATCGAACCCACGACCTTTGGCGTAAGAGGCAGGGTCACTACCAATTGCGCCATCCGGTCAGTCAATTCTCATCACTTTTTAGGTAACTATCGTTAAATTTGATGCGAGAGCTGTTTTTGTAGCGGAATTTAAGTACTTAAGATATTGTCTTTTAAAAACATTACTACTGCGTGAGTGAGGGTACCGGAGCCCGAATCCGGGGAAAGAAAGATTGACGGTTGGCAGCGCACTTGTGACTCCACTGGTGTCGCGGGTGTCCATGGGCGGTGGCAATGGACAACATTTCAAATTTTTAACATGTCCATATTGTTTTTTTATATGAAAGTAGACATAAAATGAACAGACCCATATTTTTTCTTTTTTCAAAATTTGTCCATTTTCATGCATAAAATAATTATTGAAATTCTTTTTATTCTAAATAGACGTAAGCGCCAAATGACGTCATCGGACGGCTGAATACAGCGATATTCCTTTGCTTATCATTGTTTTAATAAAAAAAAGGTACTACTGTCAAAGGTAAATAATACTAGTGTCAACATTGTCAACGTCATTCATACATTCAACGTTGACAAGTTGTCTTTTTTTTTTGACAGTTTCATGTCATGAGGTTGGCATTACGTAAATTTAAAACTATAATGTGCTAAGCAAAGAAATATTTTACATTCTGCCGTCCGATGACGTCATCTTACGTTTTTAGTTTTTAATTTTTTCTCAGTAAATAAGCAATATAAAAAATGAATAAATATATATTCGAGCAGCGGAAAAGTAAACAAAGAATTGGTATTTTTTGTTTCAGAGCTTAGCAATTTTGAAATGTTGTCCATTGCTTACCGTCAGGTGATCCGTGTGCTCGTCTGCCAACTATCACATAAAAAAAAATGTATTAATATGTCTAGGATCTTTTTATATTCAGCAAAAATATATAGGCAGCATTACCTTTTCTAATTTTATTACACCAATGAGTAGAAAAGTCACATTTTGTAAAATAATTAAGTTTAGTTCCTACAACTATTTTCGATTAAAATATATCGGGCCTAACTAGCTTTTGCCCGTGACTTCGCTTGTGTTAAAAAGAGACGTCCGTGGTGGGTCTCCGCGTGAGTTCATAAGTAGGCTATGTTAATCTCCACCTTTCAACTATTTCCACAAAAAAATGACGTCAACCCTTGCTTGAAAGACGGAAAAAGAGACAGGTGATTCGTATGCTCGTCTGCCATCTATCACATGAAAACCGGCCAAGTGCGAGTCGGACTCGCCCATGAAGGGTTCCGTAGCAGCAAGTAAGATATATGGAAGGTAAATGGACAACATTTCATATTTGTAACATGTCCATATTGTTTTTTTATATGAAAATAGACATAAAATGAACAGACCCATATTTTTTCTTTTTTCAAAATTTGTCCATTTTCATACATAAAATAATTATTTAAATTCTTTATATTCTAAATAGACGTAAGCGCCAAATGACGTCATCGGACGGCTCAATCAGCGATATTCCTTTGCCTATCATTGTTTTAATAAAAAAAAGGTACTACTGTCAAAGGTAAATAATACTAGTGTCAACATTGTCAACGTCATTCATTCATTCGACGTTGACAAGTTGTCTTTTTTTTGACAGTTGCATGTCATGGGTTTGGCATTTCGTAAATTTAAAACTATAATGTGCTAAGCAAAGAAATAATTTACATTCTGCCGTCCGATGACGTCATCTTACGTTTTTTAGTTTTTAATTTTTTTCTCAGTAAATAAGCAATATAAAAAATGAATAAATATATATTCGAGCAGTGGAAAAGTAAATAAAGAATTGGTATTTTTTCTTTCAGAGCTTATCAATTTTGAAATGTTGTCCATTGCGGTTTACGATTTATAACGCATTAAAAAAACTACTTACTAGATCTATTCCAAACCAATTTTCGTTAGTTTTGATGATTATGTACATCATTTATTATAGAAGTTAGAAGGGGGGGGGGGGGGGGATACACAATTTACCACTTTGGGAGCATCTCTTGCGCAAAGTATTGTGTTTAGAAAAAAATGATGTTAAAAACCTCAACATCATTTTTAAAGACCTATCCATAGATACCCCACACGTATAGGTTTGATGAAAAAATAATTTTTGAGTTTCAGTTTCAAGTATGGAGACCCCCCATTTTTTTATTTTTCCCAATTTTTGTGAAAAAATGATAATGCGGCTAACAAAATACATCTATTTACCAAGTTTCAATAGTATAGTTCTTAAAGTTTCGGAGAAAAGTGGCTGTGACATACGGACGGATTGACGAATCTATAAGGGTTCCGTTTTTTGCCATTTGGCTACGGAACCCTAAAAAGACACATACACAGACTTTCACATTTATAATATTAGAATAGCCTGGCTACCTATTACTCTCGAAATGTATTGAATTACAATGTACCTATAATTTAGTATCTTTTTTTCCACGGACACAGGTTCCGTGCCTTTTTTGTGCCTATTTTTTTTTAAGGGTCACAAAAATTTTACATTTTCTCCGCGACAAAATAGTAGTAGTATAAACTCCCTACTATTTATATAAACTCCCTGTCCTGCTGATTTTATCCTAGTCAAGCGACTATTATCATGGCCACCACAAAAAGAGAGGACTGTGAGATCCGGGCCGGCACAGTGAGCCACTAACCTAATTTTTTAGCGATATTTCCTTTCGTCGCCATTCAATGCAAATTGGTTAATTGTTCAGAATTGGCGGTGCTCGCTGGATTCCCAATGGAGTTTATATTCATGGGGTGTATATAAAGATACACTATACTATATAGGCGTGGTTCTACGTCGTAGTGAAGGTCAGAAGACAATATCTTCAATGTAATTCGCAGCCTTGTCAGAACTTATCATGAATCCCGTATAGACACATAATTAGGTAAACGAAAGAGAAGAAAGTACTTTATTACGCTATCTCGTTTTAGCTTAAGCTAGGGTTTCAGTTAGCCCTTGAGAGCTTTTGAATGCAACGCAAAATCACGACACAAATTATTATGTTACAAATATGAAAAATTTTCAACCGAATGTCTAAACAGGCAACATAGTTCACTTATCCATACTTCCATACTAATATTATAAATGCGAAAGTAACTCTGTCTGTCTGTCTGTCTGTCTGTCTGTCTGTCTGCTACTCTTTCACGCCAAAACTACTCAACGGATTTAAATGAAATTTGGTATACAGATAATCTAGACCCTGAGAAAGCACATAGGCTACTTTTTATTGCGAAAAGGGGGTTGTAAGGGGTTGAAAGGGGGGTAAAAAGTTACTTTTCCACGCGGACGGAGTCGCGGGCGGCCGCTAGTTAAATATAATATTAGACTTTGAAAGAAACTCCCACTTAACATTTTGTGCCGTCTATGTGTTTGTTTATACGTTTTGTTGTATCTTTTTGTTTTAGATGATGTAAGAACTCAAATTAAAATAATATTCTGAAGAATTTAATCTTATCCCTACTAGTCTATTTTCTTTTAAAATGTATCTCGTTAATCACTAGACATTGGCAGAGTTAAAAAAATGTGTTTGGCATAAGCAAACGCAATAGCAGCCATTAAAAACATAGATAACTCGACTTACAGTTATCCGTGTACCTTACGTACCGTTTACACTGTCAAATCTAGAATCTTATTACGTAATTGTTAGTTTTTTTTTGCTAGAGGCGACAAATAAGCAGGCGCGTTATCTTATGGTAAGTAAACCCAACTTAAAATAATATTCAGAAGTATATTAATTTATTCAATAATTTTAAATTTATGTCGTTTATAATTTTAAAATCAATTAAAAATTTTATAATTCAATTTAATTCAACTCATCATCATCATCATCATCAGCCCATTTAAGTCCCCACTGCTGGGGCACGGGCCTCCCTCAATCACATGAGGGGTAATTGCCATACTCACCACGCTTGGCAGACGGGTTGGCGAGGGTTTTGATATAAATGCAGAGTTTTCCTTCTCTGGGTGCTGATGATCATGCCAGCAGCTTTACCTTAGTCGCCTTTTACGACACCTCGGTAAGAGTGAGGGTGGCCTATTCTACTCTGCCGGGACCACACGGCCAATTCAACTCAATTTACTCATAATAAATTAAAAATGTATTTTGACAATAGCCAATCTGTATCTAAGGTAACGTTTATTTTGGCCCCCACAGGACAGGCTCTGTCTAGCGTGGGAGTCACAGAAAATGTATCTACAATGGCTATTTCTTTTGGCAAATAAACTTATTTTTATTTTATTTTATACAGGGTGTACAAAAGAATGGGACATATATTGAAACGACGTATAGTATAAAATGACAACAATATGACAAAAAAAGAAATTCGCGAAAATTCCGTTTCCTTTAGGAGATATTGACGTTTAAAGTTTTAAAACATATCACACCAAATGCAATAAAACTATTTTCATGGTGTAGTTTTAACGGTCTAAAATATCAGACAAAAATAATTTTTTTGATATCTTTATTTTTTATTGAATTACGAACGTCTTAAGTTCTTGTGATTTGGTTAATATTCGCCTTAAAATCTCTAGGGGCAATGACCGACACTTGAAAATGCCTATAATTTGTGGTGCGCCTGACGTCACAAGTGGGCGTACTAGGGTAACTGAATTAAAATTTATGGAAAAAATATTTTCTTTCTACTACTAATTAAATTAATTATTTAAATACTTAAAAACCTACGCGAGTTTCGGGTACGTAATACCATCGATTCAGATCAGAAGCTTAGGTAGTAACTTTTATTTTTGCACAACTTTCAAATACAAGTCTGAAACTGATGGGAGAAGAGCCCTTTTGAAGAGATGATCTCAAGAGAGAAAGACAGAGAGTCACAATGTTACCTACCTTTATGTTTTGCTGAATAGTGTGTGTGAATACACAACTCCCAGTCAAAAGTGTAAACTATGAGTACTTATCCTTTATTAACTTATAACCGGGTATCGAACCCTGGCACTACCCTACACACTCACCTTAGTCACAGATACAGTGAGGTTTGCTGGTAATACATTTCTTTTGAGTTTTAAAATTTTACTCGCAAAACACCGCCAGTGAATTTACATAGAAGAAAATTTTACTAGACCCATTAACCAATCCATAATAAATAACACGAGTGCATATTTCCACCTAGTCCGACCCTGTCTCATTCAGCAAAATAAAATCCGTAGGTAAAAGATACACTTTCCCTCTCGCTTCCGCTACACGTGCCGGGCGGCGACCTCAAACAAAACGCGGCGTCCTGTCAAAGGGATAGGTACGACGACAAGACAATAAGGGCGCAGACACAACTTTATTGGTTCACAAAAATTATCAAACGTTTTTAGGACATACTGAGTGTTTAATGATTTTCTGTGATGTATCTGTTACTTTTATTGCAATGACATCTTCACCTAAAGGTTATTTAGCAATTTAACATAATTTGTTTTAACTATTAAATTTGTTTAAATAAGAATTGATAGTTAAGTAACCTAGTATACTCGGCGTTAAACAGACGTACCGTGTACATCACTAAACAATTATCTTATTTTATTTATTTATTTATTCTTTATTGCACGAAGTAAAAAAAAGTACAATTGGCGGACTTCAGATTCGGTAATTAGTCAATTGGCTAGTGGTAATTGGCTTTGGAATTTATAAATAACTTAAATTTGAACTCGAACTTGAACTGTCTTTTACGATTTTTGAAAAAAAATTCAAAATTATGGATCAAATAATTAGAAAACCATTGATACAAAATGTACCAAATTGACTATTACGTTCGCGAATCACTTAAAGTATTTGGAAATATTGTTTTAAGAAGGTAATATCAATAAAAACACGAAAAATTCAAATTACTCGCCTCATGCGAAACCGTTCCGCCTTAACGGTTAACGCATCGAGTATCCTTTATAAACTTGCATGTAGGGTACAAGTAGTATCTACGTAGTTCAATCATCATAACAGAAATCGATTCTCAAGTAATTAACTATGAAAATAACGAATATTGCTCAAAGAAAAATAATATTGGATGGAGGTCCGCCACGCCCTGGGCCTGTGTTTAATTTACACGATTACTTCTAGGTACTAAAAAAATCCGATGTTTTGCAAACTCTTAGATTTCAATTAGGTACCTTACAGGATTTCGTATTTAAAACTTCACAAATGTAGACACAGCCTTAGGATTACTTTTGCTCTTTCGGCAAGTGCATCGATGCCGTCGATAGAGTCGTACCTACCTAAAATTCTGTTTACTTCAGCAGTCGGTTTTTGGACTTCTTAAGCGATTGACTATTTGATTACCATTACGTACATCATGCCGAATTACCAGTTTAGTAATATCCAGTATACGGATATGGTGCTAGCTTACGGAATGTCCGGTGGAAAATTGTCAATTTTATTGTAGATATGACGTTATTGTGAAATTGAACCTAAAAGTTTGTTACCTAATTTAGTAAAAAGTGAGATTTTAAGTGCTACCTGTTGTCAATTAAAATTGAATCAATGTGTGTGTGTGTGTCCTGTGAACTCCTACCTATCTCGTAGGTAGAATGTAGGTATCTGATATGAAGAAAATAAACAGATCTACTAAGGTTAGTTCGTTATTTTTTCTTAAATACCTACATAGGGACATTTTCAATAAAAACAAAAATGATGTTAAGTGTAGATAAATTTACCCTAGTGTTAGGTTCCGACGGCCAGGGCAGTTGGTAGGTACGTACGCGAGCGGCCGGCGCGCGCGCGGGGCGGCCCCGAGTCTGTCATTCATTCTGTCGGTCATTTAAGGGGAAGTGAAATATTTATTTCGAGCGGTTTTTAGGGGAATTCCGTTATTTATCAAATGTTTGATAAAAATATTATTTCAATCTACTCTACTTCCGAGACATGATAACCCATTAAAAAATATGTCCCATTCTTTTGTACACGCTGTATAATCTCATCCATACCGGTAAAAATAGTGATAACCTCCAGAAGCTCATCGTGACCGAAAAATTATATGGGAAAAGGTCTAATGGACGCAGCCCCATACGTTGGTCCGATCAAATCCGCACCGCTCTCGACTCTAAGGTACATAACGCACTACAGTGTGTACCTTACCTTAGGGCGTTATGTACCTTAGAGTCGAGAGCGTGCGGATTTCGTCGGAGACAGAAACAACCTCCATTTGTTTCAACAAAACCTTTTTTTTTGTTTGAATGAAATAGGGTGAGCATTGCATCTGATAGCCACTGCGACCAGTAGAAGATCTATTGTGGCAGCCCCAGAGCTTATTACAGCACCACATGTAGCTCCAGCTCCAGGATATACCATACCCCATAACCCCGCACAGTACAAACATTTGTGTGCATGAATATGTCTGTTTGTATTGGTCTGGGTGTTTTCTATGTTTTATAAGTATGTATTTATAAAAGAAAAAGTATTATTGTGTATATATCTGTAATTCCGCTGTCGATTCTGATATCCGTAACACAGGTGCTTGAGCTACCTATCTCGAAGTCAAATCAATGTATGTGATGTTGTGAAATATTTATTTATTTAAAAATACAGGACAAAGTGATGCAGAGGAGAGGTTACGAACCTCAGCATTGAGGAATACGACCCAAGGAGGGGGATACCGGTAAATTTTCTTAAAAAACGTCTCTCTAATTATTCGACATTGGTAGAGTTAAAATATGTGTTTGGCATAAACAGACGCAGCCATTAATGAAATTGAAAGAGAAAAAACTAATAAAGTATTTTAATAAACAAATATATCGATAATTTGTAACACGGTTCCCCTCTAGCTAACCGTCGACCGCCGAGATGCGATTTCACGGGTCTCCTAGACCGCAATATTCCCATGTTACAAGCTATTACAAGCTGTTATCGAGATGGGTTCGATTGATGTGATGCATCAGGTAAATGTGGAAATTTTCACAAATGAATAGCTCAAATAAAAAAAATGTTTTTACAAACCTACAATATTTTTAAAGACTTATCCAACGATTTATTTCACGATTGGTTTAGTATTCAATTTAATTTAAGGTAGAGCACACTTGCGACGCCAATCGATTTTAATTTTTACCTACTAAATCGGATCTATTTGAATCAATGTCCGTGTTACAACCTCTCGGCAAACACTTATACTATTTATTAAATAACCATGCACAAATGTTGGGTCCAACGCGTACGTGAAAAATTGATTCACGCCATAAGCGGCCACTAGGGTGTTTTCGAGTGTTTTCTATGCATTATAAGTATGTATTTAAAAAAGAAAAGTATTATAAGTATGTATATATTTGTAATCCCACTGTTGATTCTGATATCCGTAACACAGGTGCTTGAGCTGCCTTTCTCGGAGTCAGATCAATGTATGTGATGTTGTGATATATTTATTTATTTCTTTGAATGCGACATGTATGTTCTCGTTCGTTACGGGACGGCTTAAAATTAAGCCACCAAGACAATGTATGTGATGTTGTCTCAATTTATTTATTGTGATTAAAATGTACGTATTTCCACACATCAACGTATACAAAACTATCAATTTTTTTTCATTTCATTCTCACCTTAAGGTGAGAATCAAATGAAAAAAATTGATTGTCCAACACGTTTGGTTTAATATCAATTGAGGAATTTTGACGGATTGTAGTAACCATACGTGTGACTGTCTGTACAACTTGTAATGTCTTTTTTATGTGATAGGTAGCAGACGGATCACCTGATGATAACCGATTGCCGCCGCCCATGGACAACCGCGACACCAGTGGAGTCACAAGTGACGTGCGCTACCAACGGAGAGGTCTATGCTCGGAGTCTCACTGCGTGATCGTATCAGAAATGATGAGATCCGCAGGAGAATTAAGGTCACAGACATAGCCCAAATCAATCAGCTCAAATCATCAGCACCCAGAGAAGGAAAACTCTGTATCTATATCAAAACCCTCGCCAACCCGTCTGCCTAGCGTGGTGAGTATGGCAATTACCCCTCATGTGATTGAGGGAGGCCCGTGCCCCAGCAGTGGGGACTTAAATGGGCTGATGATGATGATGATGATGACATAGCCCAAAGGATTGCATGCCTCAAGTGGCAATGGGCAGGGCACATATCGAGGAGAACAGACGGCCGTTGCGGCGGAAAGGTCCTCGAGTGGAGGCCACGTACAGGAAGTCGCAGCCGTGGCAGGCCCCCCACAAGGTGGACCGATGGTAAAGATCGCGGGAAACCACTGCATGCGGGCGGCACAGGACCGATCTGTGTGGAGAACTTTGGGGGAGGCCTATGTCCAGCAGTGGACGTCTATTGGCTGAAATGATGATGATGATGTATTGGGCCTCCGGTACCCTCCACGCAGCGAAACACAGCACAGGGCTGCTGCACGCCAGTTTTCTGTATCACTCCGAAGCGTGGCTCTCCCACGCTTACGAGTTCAACAAACGCGATTCCACATTGAATAACGAATAGTTTTCGTTCGGTGCTCGTGTTTGCCAAGAGCCATGTAATGTTTGTCGTAGCTGAATTGGCTGACATTTCATCTGTTTGTTTATCTTTCTGATGTGTATCGTTGTTTATTTGATGGAGCATTCATGTGTTATTCGTGCGAAGAAGAAAAATGTTTGCTTTTTCAAGTTGGTTCTAAACTTTTACACCTAACCCCAATTGATATTGAACCGAACGTATTTGGCATTAAGGTGATAATGAAATGAAGAAAATTGACAGTTATGTATACTTTGATGTGTGACGTACAATCGACTGCAAAAAGATGTCTTTTTCAAGTTGGTTCTAAACATTTACACGTAGTTGGTTAACCCCACTTTCATTGCAAAATCTAAATAGGTCTCGACTTAATCCGGAGACCAATAAACAACTAAAACCCAACATTTTAACGAGAGATTGTGGCTAAGACTGACGACTGCTACTCACTATTATAATATTTCATTGTACAGTCAACAGCAGAGGTAGCTGCATATATTTCGAAGTTTCTAGTTCTTATTCCGTGGAGCCTAACTTTATTCCGTGGAACATTTTTTTTCGCGGATTAACATTCTTTTTAATATGAAAACAGCAAACAAACTATGTAACAAGCAAAAAAAGACGGACCTAGAGTCTGTGGTAAGTAATTAAATAAATAAAAAAACATGTGACCAGCTGGCAATGATGGCTACCACTGGAAAACAAAAAAAAAATGGAAGGTTGTCAAATTCTTTATCCTGTCCACTTAATCGGGACAAATTCGTACACAGAGTCACAGAAAACATTAAATGGCTCACAAACATGCACTTGATTGTATATTCAGACCTATTTTGTTAGTTTCTAAAGTACTAGAAAATACACACACATAGCACAGCACAGCAGAAATGCTAGAATTAATTTAATGTATGTTTAAGTATGATCTAAGAAACTCTGTTTTTATTTGGAAATTGTTATCCCAAGATACAAGCTTAGCTTAGTTCAGGTACCCCTGGAAACTGTCGAATATGTACGTTTGTCATTTTTATTTATTTTGTATACCCTAGTTTTAAGTCAATTTGAGCTATAATAAATTCATTTTCATTTTGTCATTTTCATTTTTCATACCTTGAATTTATGGAGTCAAGAAGATAATTCACGTGATATCTTCTTAATTTATTCATCATCATCATCATCATCAGCCCATTTTAGTCCCCACTGCTGGGGCACGGGCCTCCCTCAATCACATGAGGGGTAATTGCCATACTCACACGCTTGACAGACGGGTTAGTGAGGGTTTTGATATAAATGCAAAGTTTTCCTTCTTTCTTCTTTTCTTAATTTATTAATGTAGCCATATTTAACAAACGGCTTAATGAAGGTAAACCCTCTAACCATTATTTATCCTCAGTGCCACTTCTTCTAAAAGCATAAACTTTGTTTTTACGCCAGGAAATGGGTCAAGATGTTAAATACTGTCTTATCTTTTCAGTGAATTATCGCATCTACGTGTCAACTTTTTCAGGAAAAGCCACTTTAATGAACTGTGACATCATAAGTTGGTATGTAATATAACATGGAGCCGTGTGGTCCCCGGCAGAGTAGAATAGGCCACCCTCACTCTTACCGAGGTGTCGTAAAAGGCGACTAAGGTAAAGCTGCTGGCATGATCATCAGCACCCAGAGAAGAAAAACTCTGCGTTTATATCAAAACCCTCGCCAACCCGTCTGCCAAGCGTGGTGAGTATGGCAATTACCCCTCATGTGATTGAGGGAGGCCCGTGCCCCAGCAGTGGGGACTTAAATGGGCTGATGATGATGATGACGATAACATGGAAAGACATGTGTTAAACATATACATTGACAAACTTTTTTGACTTTAAATAAGTTTGTCTCAGAAAGATTAAAAACCTGTACATGACTGTGTACAGACAGCCACAAATCAGGTTACCACAATCTGTCAAAATTCCCCAATTGATATTGAACCGAACGTATTTGGCATTAAGGTGATAATGAAATGAAGAAATTGACAGTTATGTATACTTTGATGTGTGACGTACAATCGAATGCAACAAGATGTCTCTAGTTCCTCGTCATAGCATATCTATCCATCTTACTTCTATTTTCTTACCCATTTAAGAAAATAGACTCTATTATAGCTCTAGTGTAACACATGCTAATTTGTAGCATGCTTAAAAACCATGCCAAATACGAGCATGCTTAATGAACTGTCCACATTTGCTATCAATAAGCATGCTAATTAGCCATCTATTAGGATGCTCAAAAATAACCAAACCTGTCTACACGTGCTGAAGCACTCTGCCACACTCCCTCTCCCACCCGCACTGCAGGTAGCATGCTCAAAAATCGACCGGCGTTCGATTTTTGAGCATGCTAAAAACTAGCATGCTTATTACTACATAGTAGCTCGTCCGTCCACATATGCTACCAAGTAGCACTTGCTCAAAATTTGCTTGAAATGAAAATAAGCATGTGGGCCAATAGCTAATAGACCCTTCTAGTTTTCTCACATAGCAACCCTTAAGGCGACGGGTAGGGCACACTAGCGACGCCATTTGATTTTAATTTTTAGCCACTAAACCGGATCTATTTTCGACGATTTCAGGGACAACCTCTCGGCAAACACTTATACTATTTATTAAATAGCCTTGCACGAATGTTGGGTCCATTCATGTACGCGAAAAATTTATTCACGCTAGAAGTGGCCGCTTTTGGCGTGAATCAATTTTTCGCGTACTCGTTGGACCCAATATTTGTGCATGGTTATTTAATATATAGTATAAGTGTTTGCCGAGAGGTTGTAGCCCCGAAATTGCTTAAAATAAATCCGGTTTCATCATCAGCCCATTTAAGTCCCACTGCTGGGGCACGGGCCTCCCTCAATCACATGAGGGGTAATTGCCATACTCACCACGCTTGGCAGACGGGTTGGCGAGGGTTTTGATATAAACGCAGAGTTTTTCTTCTCTGGGTGCTGATGATCGTGCCAGCAGCTTTACCTTAGTCGCCTTTTACGACACCTCGGTAAGAGTGAGGGTGGCCTATTCTACTCTGCCGGGGACCACACGGCCAAATCCAAATCCAAATCCGGTTTAGTAGCTAAAAATTAAAATCGATTGGCATCGCTAGTGTGCCCTACCCGTCAACTTAAGTCCCACTTACACAGTATAATTACTTACTCCGATGGATCAGCGACCCAAAATGAGTAAAATTAATGAATTAATATAACATAGTGTCAAAAACTAATCCGTTGCACCCTTGTCACCTAAATTTAATCTGAGAGATTAAAATATAACCCAAGATCCCCAAGGCCAGCGTAGAGTTAGTAAATGAACCCAAGCTGAAGGATATTTGATAAAGACCATTAAAGCATGGAACAGACACCTTTTTTTTTGGTCAATAGGCTAACGCTTGACCACATTCGCACCTGATGGAAAGCGACGATGAGGTCTAGGATGATACGCGTTTGCCTAAAAGTGCCTGTTCACTCTTGCCTTAAAGATGTCCAGATTATAGTGGTCAGGAAAAACAGACCTCGTCACCCCGTCGGCGGGGGCAAAATATTCAGTCAGCGAGTAAGAAGACCTTTCCACAAGCCACGTATGTAGTTTGCTATAGAAGTGAGCTCCACTCAGACCTCTCAGTTCATCAGGTAATGAATTAAAGACTCTGATGGCCATATGAAATGAGCTTTTTTGAGCCATGGTTAATCTGCAACGGGGCAACTGTAGCAAGTTTTGTGGACGTTTTCTCAATTCCTTAAATGTTACTGACTGTTTGAATTGAAAATAACAGGGGTGCTTTTTAACAAATATACAGATCTGTTTGATGTGTAAGCAGGTAAGTGGTAATAAAGCCATATTTTTTAAACAGAGGTCTACACGAATCTGTATATTTAGCACCACATATCGCTCTTATACATTTTTTTTGTACCCTAAAGACCATAACAATGTCAGTACAATTGCCCCATATCATTAATCCGTACTGTAGAACAGACACGACATACGCATGATAGGTTTGTAATGGTAATTCAACAGAAACTGTCTCCCTAAGCTTACGGAGTACAAACACAAATCTGCTCAATCTTTCACATACACTTTCAACATGATATCTCCAACAACAGTTTTCGTCTATATTGAAATTTGATCACTCGAACTAGCTCAATAGTTTTTCCTTCATAACTAATATTAACATTATTACTATTTGACTGATAAGTTTTTAACTGCATCATTTTCGTTTTCTCTACGTTTACTTTTAAATTATTTTGCCTCAACCAGTTCATTGCGCTACTTATTGTAAGGTTTGCCTCAGTCTCCTTATCTCTCTCGTTTTTTGCTGTAATGATAAAAGTTGTATCATCAGCAAACAATATGGTCCTATGCATCGTGATATTAGGCAGATCGTTTATGTAGAGCACGAACAGAATTGGCCCTAAGATACTTCCTTGCGGAACTCCGAATTTGTTCTCTTTTTATTCGGATCTGTAAACGACTAGTCTAATTTTACTATTCTTTTTTACCATTTTATTAATTTCAACACATTGTTTTCTATTTCTAAGTAACTAGTAAACCAATCCTTTACGGACCCTCTGGCGCCGTACTTTGATATGAGTCTCTTATGATTGACAAAGTCAAATGCTTTGCTCATATCAAGATAAATAGCCATAACGGGCATTTTACTATCTAAACTCTGTGTCACACTATGTACTAAAGAAAAGTTGATTAAAGTTGTGTTGTGATTTTTTCGAAAGCCGTTCTGTTCACTTCTTAATATTTCATATTTATATGAGGGTAAGGGAATAGAGAATGTACTTGTCTTTGCACACACAATTGAGGACTCTATCCTGCGTACGTGGCTGATCGTTGATATTGGCCGCCGTAGCCGTAATCGGTTGGGGGATTACTATTATACCACCTCAGCTAGCATTATTGTGTTCTGGGATTCGCCTCCAGCGATATTCGATCAAACCGATTTGCCTCGTTGCTTTGTAAAGTGTTTTTGCTTCTCCTCCCCGGGGCGAGGATTCTCGGATTGAAATCACGCCGCTGATCTTGTTTCCTAGATATTGTTTCGCGGGACAATCTAAAGTAGAAAGGGTTCGGAAAACTCTTTTATTTACGTAGTTGTAAGAATATTTATTAGTCATAGAGTAACTTATATAGGGTGTAAAAAGACCCTTAACGAAGCCGAAACCTGTATGTATTCAGCACATCATCAGGACCATTTTTTCCTTATAGACCATACTCAATATTTTCCAAGTTATTGAACGTCAAAGTCAAAATAAAGATCTCAAGATTTTGATGTAAATTAATTTATAACATTAAGTATTACCTAATTTTTGTCCAAAGAAACTTTTTCAAAATTTTAAGTAATTCCTAGGGAAAAATGGCTTAAAAACGTACAGCCCGCAATGTAATGTTTGAGAGTGGGGCGGGGGGGTGTGCAGGGGACGCGCCTCGGCGACTGAGGCGTGGATAGGCGCGCCCGCGCGTGCGGCGCGTTCCGGTGTACGCTGTTCATTGCGTTGTCCGTTTATAGAATTAAAATTGACACCAAAAAATCAACTTCATTTCCCATCAATATTTTTTGTTATAAGACTTGTTTTAATGGTCTGAGTGCGTAGACACCGGCTTCGTTAAGAGTCTTTTTACACCCTGTTTACTGAGATAGAGGCAAGGCATCAGTCGGCTAGCCAGTGCTAGCGCCATCTAGCGGAAAACGACCAATACTCAAGGACTATGTAGTACGGCCACCGTCGAGATATTATAACAAAATTCTCAATAACTTTCAGAATCAGATCTCTCTTATAGAAAACCGGCGTAAAGCGGCACTGTGCTGTGTTTCGTTGCGGAGGCCCAATCCGGGGGAGAGGGAGGTTTAAAGGTTGGCAGCGCACTAGTGACTGCATTGGTGTCACGGGTGTCCAAGGGCAACGGCAATCGTTTACCATCCTGGGGAGGGACGTGAAGTAAGGTGCTTTTACCCATACTCATGTCCCCTCCCCACTCTGGCGATGAGGGAGCGTCGCCTTTCTCATCGCCATTGCTCATCGCTGTAAGGGTGATCCGTCTGTTTATCGGCCACCTATCACATTAAAAAAAAAGAAAGACGTTCAGTATCTATTTGTTTTGTGCCGTGGCTCAATCCCTGCTCATTAGTTCTCACTTATCGACAGATTGTCTTCAAGCGCGTCATTAATATAAGAAAACAGCGAAGAAGTCAATTGGCCGGCAAAAAGAGGTGGCTTGTACACTCGGACGCGGAAATGTATATGTATACTACAAACTAGTTATAACGTATGATGTAACATAAATTATATTTGGTGCAAAGTGCTTCTCAAACACACTCTTTAACAAGGTGAACCGACGATCTGGTGAAGGTCGCGGAAATCCATTAGATGCGGGCGGCACAGGACCGATCTGTGTGGAGATCATTGGGGGAGGCCTATGTCCAGCTGTGGACGTCTATTGGCTGTAATGATGATGATGATGGTTCTTAAAAACATTTGTAGAATAAAACAGTGTTTTTTTTTATAATAAAAGAAAAATAGGACAACTTTATCCCTGTATGTGCCACACAGGCGGCCGCTCAACAACTGTCGGTGCTGATCCAAGCGACCAACCCTGACACTGGTTTTCAGCGAAAACAACAACTGGTTTTTAACAATATTTTGCGTACTTTGTGTGTTTTTAAAACATCTAGTAGCCGCATCGCTTTTAGGAAAGTGTTTGAAACGTCGGGCGGGTATTCAGAAAGCTGTTGTCAAGCAGCGCCTGCGCTCTTTCGCCGAGTGAGTAAGGGTACCGGAGTCCCAATCCGTGGGATTGTCAGCGCAGTTGGGTCCACTGTAGTTACGGGTAAAGATGGGAAGCGGCATGATCCGTCTGTTCGTCTGCTAATTTTAATAACATAAAAGATCTGTTGTAAACAATATTATGCGCCTGATTGTACCGTTTTCAATGTTTCATTATGGTTTTATAATGAGTGGAGGAGAATTAGTGAATCGGAAAAGAAATGTGTGGTGAATGGAGAGCACTAACAATGTAATTTACAACTTAAGCAGGTGGGTTGATCAATGCAAACTAGGGTAGGTATTTTGCAAGGATCTTTTTTTTCCCAGGGGAAACTGTTATGGCTGTCACCTTGCTGAGTCTTCTTTTTTTTTTGATAGGTGGCAGACGAGCAGACGTGTCGCCTGATGGTAAGCGATTGCCACCGCCCATATAATTAGCAATACCAGTGGAGTCACAAGTGAGCTGCCAACCTTAAAACCTTCCTTCCCCGGATTGAGCCTCTTCACGCAGCGACATACAGCACACTGCTGTTTCACGTTGGTTTTCTGTGAGGCCGTGGCATCACTCCGGTCGAGCCGGCCCATTCATGCCAAAGCGTGGCTCTTTCACGGTCATGGTGCACACTTAAATGATGTTTTCGTGTTCTTTTAATATGAGTTACATATCACCTGATAATTTTATCATATTACATATCGCCTTTTAAAAATCAATACCAATATAATATTGGTTCCTTTAAGGTTTGACGGTTTTACTACAAAACTATAGTTTCAAAATCAAAATCAAATAATTCTTTATTTGCATAGGCTTGTACACAGCACTTACAAATCGTCATACATTTGAATGATTTAAAACTATTTATAAGTACTTATGTAACAATTTACATGTTAATACATATATATGTTGATACATAAAATATACTAAAAAAAGTAAATAAACATAATGCGATTCTACCACCGGCTCGGAAAGTTGTTTCTGGTCGAGAAGATCCGGCAAGAAACTCGCCAGTTACTCTTTTTAATCGCCAACTTTTTTACAATGGTTTATTATCCTAATACCAAGTCATCAGTCTAATGCAACACAAAATAGAATGAAGCAAATTAAAAGTTAAATATGAGGTAAACTGTAGCGGACCAGTCCCCAAAGGTGGCACCTGTTCACAAGTATGACGTATGTGTCAGCCATCATTTCACTCAACCATAGTTAATTCCATAGTTTTGTCATGTGGTGCAACACAACCTGTGGTACCCCGCACAGTACCTAGAAACATTTGTGTACATGAATATGTACGATTGTATTTATATGATGCACACAGGAACGCAAGGTTGAGGACAGCCATCTAAACGTTGGAAGTGGAACTATTATCCGAATAATCCCTCGGAGCATACCCCATAAGTCATGTTTTTTTAGGGTTCCGTAGCCAAAATGGCAAAAACGGAACCCTTATAGTTTCGTCATGTCCGTCTGTCCGTCTGTCCGTCTGTCCGTCTGTCACAGCCGATTTACTCGGAAACTATAAGTACTACAGTGATGAAATTTGATGGGAATATGTGTTGTATGAACCGCTACAAAAATATGACACTAAATAGTAAAAAAAAGAATTGGGGGTGGGGCCCCCCATACATGTAACTGAGGGATGAAATTTTTTTTTTCGATGTACATACCCGTGTGGGGTATCAATGGAAAGGTCTTTTAAAATGATATAAAGTTTTCGAAAAAACATTTTTCTTAAAGTGAACGGTTTTTGAGATATCAGCTCTCAAAGTCGTAAAAAGTATGTCCCCCCCCCTCTATTTTTATAACTACGGGGTATAAAATTCTAAAAAAAATAGAGGTGATGCATGCTAATTAACTCTTTCAACGATTTTTGGTTTGATCAAAGTATCTCTTATAG
Organism: Marasmia exigua; assembly: GCA_019059595.1. Taxonomy (NCBI): domain Eukaryota; kingdom Metazoa; phylum Arthropoda; class Insecta; order Lepidoptera; family Crambidae; genus Marasmia; species Marasmia exigua. The sequence continues at coordinate 7,302,718 of CM032488.1, read as the reverse complement.
TTTTTGAGATAGGTTGATTTAACTGTAATTTTGGACTTTGCTGCTACGGAACCCTTTGTGCGCGAGCCCGACTCGCACTTGGCCGGTTTTTTTAAACTTCGCATCGATCGGTGGAGCCGGCGCGAGCGCTCCCGATATCGCCGTAAATTTAATCTGTAAAATCGTTTATTTTGGTGCATCATTTAACGTTTTAGACTATTATCTGAGTTTTACACTGTGAAAGTTAATTGTGTGATCAACGTCTCGAGACTAAGCCGTGACCGGACTCGGCACACCTCTTCGCCAGCAGAGCAGAAAACCCATCAGGTTAGTGTCCATCTTTGTCCTGCTGTTGTTAGGTTCCTGAGAGAAGACGTCCTCTTACAATATAAAACAAATTCGTATACTATTATTGCGATATCGTATGTCCTAAGAAAGCCCCATTTGGTAAACTGCCGTCTTGCCACATTTTCTGGCATGTCATGTGATAAAATTAGAGAAAAACACTGTTGAAGATTGAAATGTTTACTTGTCAACAAGATGAAGGGAAGGAAGAAGTGACAATAGAAAAGTAAAAGTCTAGATACAAAATAGTAAATGGAATATCAATTAAACTAATAGAAATATAGCCAGTACCTATTTAACATAGAGGCTACATTACAACACCAGCCCTTAATTGAGATTCCATAGTTGACTAAATAACCTAACTATGTCAAGTGCACAACCCTAAACCGACAGTACATTTAGAATGCGCAACCCTACCTAACGGCTTTGTCAGCATATCGGCACACATGTCACTAGTTGGTACATATTCAATTAAAATAGTGCCTTCAGCGACTTTTTCCCTTATGAAGTGAAAACGGGTATCGATATGCTTAGTCCTGTTGTGATGAATAGGATTAAGTACAATCTTATGTGCACTCTGACTGTCATTGTGCACGGTAACCGGAGTCAGAGAGGTGCCACTTACCTCCTGAATCAACCTCTGTAAGAAGGTGGCTTCCTTAGCCGCTGAAGTTAGGGCCATATACTCTGCTTCCGTTGATGACAATGCAACGGTGGGCTGTTTTTTCGATTCCCAGCTAATTGCTCCACCGGATAAGCTGAAATAAAAACCCGTATAGGACTTTCTGTCAGTGGGATCATTTGCCCAATCACTGTCTGCATACTCAGTCAGACTGAAATCTGGAACCCTCTTGTAAGTTATGCAGTAATCTACTGTTCCTTTCAGGTACTGCAACACCCTTTTTGCAGCCAACCAGTGTTGTTTATCAAACTTTGCAAGAAATTGGCTAAGATAGCTAGTTGCATAGGCAATGTCAGGGCGAGTATTCACAGATATAAACATTAAACTACCAATGAGTGATTGATATGGATACGGATGCAACTCACCGCTCTTATTTGGTTCCAACTTCACCTTTTGTAAGGGAGTAGGGGCAGATTTACAGTCTGCCATATTAAACCTTTTAAGAACATTTAAAATGAACGTTTTTTGATTAATTTTTACACAGTTCTTTGTTTGGGAAACATTTAAACCAAGATAATAGTTTAAAAGTCCCAAATCCTTAATACCAAAATATTTTTGCAAATCACATTTGACAGCGTCTGCCAATTTGTCATCTTTATGACAAACAATTATGTCGTCAACATAAACTGCCAGTATGACAAGTTCCTTTCCAAATAGTTTGGTATAAATACATGGTTCTGAAGGAGCCCGTTTAAAACCTAACGCAGAAAGAGTTTCATTTAGCTTTGTGTTCCAAGCACGAGGCGCTTGTTTCAGCCCGTACAAAGCTTTCTTGAGTAGGCAAACTTTATTCTGTTGGCTTGGTTTCTCAAAACCTTGCGGTTGTACCATATATACATCCTCCTCCAATTCTCCGTTTAGGAACGCTGTGTCCACGTCTAAATGTCGCATCTTGAGGCCTAATTTTGCTGCAAGTGCAAACATCATACGTAACGAAGAATTGCGAATTACTGGCGCAAAGGTTTCTGTATAATCCACACCAGCGGTTTGGCTATAGCCTTTGGCTACTAGCCGGGCTTTATATTTCGCAACTGCACCTTCTGCATCCTTCTTTACCTTATATACCCACTTGCATGGTATTATCTTTTGACCATCAGGTTTATCAACCAAAATCCATGTTTTATTATTAATGAGGGATCTATATTCATCTCTCATAGCACCCATCCATTTGTCTCTATCTTCTGATTGAATAGCTTGATTGAAGGTTTCAGGCTCATCAAAACTATAGCTTGCTGACACAAAACCTTTATCTTTCGCTAATCGATTCCTTAAGGGATACCTTCCTTGGAAAGTAGGTTCATCAGTAGAAACCTGTTCTTCGAGAATATCCTCCTCATCGTGGGGAATTTCTTCATCAGAAATAGGGTCTTCTGGATCAGGATCGATTTGTGCAACTTCTACGTTCACCTTAGTAGAAGTGCCAGAGCTACCAGCAATGGGATTTTGAACTTCCGCTTCATTCCTGTTTGAGAATACCATCACTGCAGGGGGATCAACAGGAAACTGGCCTGCAGGATTATCACCTTTCAAATCAGAGAAAGCATCTTCGAAGAACACAACATCCCTAGCTTTTAAGAGTCTTCTCGGATAGCTCGCATCTCGGAAGTAATAATTACCTGGATCTTCCGAATATCCAACAAAAGTGTACTGTTTAGCCTTCACATCCAACTTTTTCCTTTGACAATCTGGAATGTGTACTAGTGCTCTACAGCCAAACACTCGTAAGTGACTCAAATCGGGTTTTGAGCCGAACCATATCTCATAAGGAGTAAGGCGATCTAGAGCTCTATGCGGGGATCGATTCTTCAGGTACGTTGCCACTTCTATAGCATCCTGCCAATAGGCTTTGCTAAGAAAACCACCAGCTAACATACACCGCGCTTTTTCCACAATCGTTCTATTTGAACGCTCCGATACTCCATTTTGTTGCGGACTGTGTGGAACTGTGGTTTGATGCACAATACCATTAGAACGTAAATAACTAGAGAACTGTTCATTAACATACTCTGTTCCGCAGTCTGTTCTTAATGCCTTAATTTTAGCTCCTGTTTGGCGCTCGACTAAAGACTGAAAAGCGATAAATTTTGCTTTTACTTCCGTCTTAGAAGCCAAGAAATAAACAAAAGTAAGTCGAGAAAAGTCATCAATGAAGAATAACGCATATTTCTTACCTTGAAATGAATTTTCCGACATAGGTCCACAAATATCGCTGTGGATCAATTCCAATAACGAATTTGTACTCTTAGGCTTATCCACACTTACCGTGAAGGGTTTTCTTGCTTGTTTCCCTTCAACACATGGTATACATGGCTCCTTATCCACTGCTGAGTAATCCATTCCAACTGCACGTCCATTCCTTAGGAGATTCATGTCAAACCTGCAAAGATGACCTAACCGCTTGTGCCACAGCTGAAATTGAGACAGACGGTTAGTGCGTACATCAACAGCCTGAACTTGAGAATCTGCAGAATGACAGTCAGAATTCACATCAAGAGCTACATTTTTGTTAATATTAACATCTAATGTATAAAGCCCGCCATGTACTGAACCGTGTAAAACAGGATTACCTTTATAAGAGAAATAATCTCTATCAAAAAAATTACAGCCAGTATTATCAAAAAGTACACATAAACCTTTATCGACTGCTTTCTTAACCGAAATTAAATTAGTGTTCAATTTAGGTACAAGTACAACTTCACTAATCTTGTCGATACTACTATTAGTACTGATTGAAACTGTTCCGATTCCCATGGAATCAATCGCTTCTCCGCTAGCGACGGTCACCTTGCCAGAATGCAGCGGTTTGAGTTCTGTCAGCCAATCAGACCTTGAAGTCATATGAGAAGTAGCTCCAGAGTCGATGTACCACGTATCTTTATTACCATTTACTCCCAAGGCAGTTATTGATGTTGAATCATGCTTATTCTTCAACTTATTGGGGCAATTGTATTTAGTATGACCTCGTACGTGACAATCAAAACATACAACCTCCTTCTTCTTCTTCGTCTTGGTACTATGTTGAATAATTTGACCTTTCTTCGAACGCAACGCAGACTCACAATCATAAGGCTTGGTTTTCGACATCTCATTCAACAGTTTTGCCTTTACCATGACCGTGGTAACCTCAACATTACAATTTTCTAAAGCCATGACCAAGGGATCGAAGTTATGCGTTAGACCTCCCAATAGTATCGCAGCCAAAGAAGAATCCTCGATTTTCTTACCAATATCAGCGAGATCTTGAGCGGTACTTATAACGGCATTTATATACTCTTCGATAGTATTAAACTCTTCAAGACAATATCGGTAAAGCTTACGTTCTAAAGCTAACCTTCTGCCCATGCCCTTATCTTCATAGGCGTTTTGCAACGACGTCCAAGCGGCCTTAGCACTCTCCGCACTCCTCACATGAGTGATGGCTCCTCCATCTAAAGTCATGCAGATTTTGGCTAGTGCTAATTCATCCTTACGCTTTCTCGTTGACTCTGGGGTTTCATCTCCATCAGGATAACCCACAACAGCTTCCCACAGCTGCTCATGCAGTAAGTAAAATCGCATCTTAAACTTCCATGCACTGTAGCCTTCCCGTCCGGAAAGCATACGGATCGCTCCCATTCCCATTGCATTGCTGCTTGTGCCTGGGGACACTCTATCCCCGCTACCTTGCATTTTGCACAATGACGTAGCACAATTTTTTTCGAGATTCGACGAACTATATTTTCGTGAAAATCATAGTACAACAACACAACTAATATTATATTTATCAGCTAGCTCGCTTGTAAAGCTTCGTGCTGATAACGTGATAAAATTAGAGAAAAACACTGTTGAAGATTGAAATGTTTACTTGTCAACAAGATGAAGGGAAGGAAGAAGTGACAATAGAAAAGTAAAAGTCTAGATACAAAATAGTAAATGGAATATCAATTAAACTAATAGAAATATAGCCAGTACCTATTTAACATAGAGGCTACATTACAACATCATGTTTTTGAACTTTTCTAGCAACCTCATTCCCCGTCTAACCTCATTACCATCGCTATTTAGCCTCAAACTGATCGGCCTCATTACCCTCCCTGCCTAGATCGAGATCGGTATAATTAGATAATAAATCGAACCGACTGTCTTATTCCGCTGGTCAAGCGATAATTAGTACCTAGCTCTAATTAATACGTCGCGTACGGTAATGAGATTGTAGCGTACGTTCACTAATTGTGGTTCTAATGAGTGGCTTACGAGAATGTGACGTGAAATGTGTGTATGGTATGTTTGTCACCGTAATATTAAAATGGCCGTTATATTCTCACAGATTTGCAATTTATTTGAATTCAGATAACACTGCAAATATGTCAATTAGATAATTACTTAAAAATAGACCAATAGCTGAGCCAAAATAAAAGGTCATATTTGACATTTCAACAAAATTCGACAACCTAACCTTGTTGTGACTATGGTCATTGAATTTATTAATGTTTCTATGTTAAAAAAACACAATTTATTAACTTTTTAAAACTATGTTAGCATTTATTTATTTCAATGAAGACAAAAAAGATAATTTTACGAATTACCTATTTTCTCTGTTAAACTTTTATAAACTGATTGAAATTTTACTGTTCTAGAGAATCGAACGTTGGTACAATGTTGTATGTATCATCCCATTTTCTTTTTAAGCTCTAGTGATGTACCCCAATAATCGAACGGATACAATGTTAATCGTGTAGGAATATTTATTCATAAATGAAAAGCCACATTCTGATTAAAATAAATCGTATTATTGTCTTTCATAAAAAATTAAATACATTAATAATTTTGTAAAAAGAAAAAAATGTATGGCACACAATACCTATAAGCGCTTTGATTTCTAAGAAAAAGAAATGTAAACTGGTCGCGGGTCGATATCTGGGGTCGGTATCTACTTTCGTCTTTCTTTTCAATAATTTAGATGTACATTTCTCCAAATAAAAGTACTAATAACTTCTTTTCCATTACTATAGTATTCGATTCATGCTTGTTTGAAGTACACATCGTCTGTCTTTCCTTGCCTATTCTTCCTATTTAATGTGGTCTGTTCTCTGGTCATTTATACCTATCTATAAGAAATATTTTTATTGAATTTTATTATAAACTCTCTATATATTATGAAGTATGTACGCATTGTTTATTATTATTTATGTTATGTAATATTATTAATATATAAGTATGTATATTTCTGCCATTTTCAATGTCATTTGTTAAACTGCTTTGCACTGCCTTCCCCTATTACGAATACGTTATTTTTTCCTCTACCCAAAGGCTGTCTGGAAGAAATTGCTAGAAGCGATAGGACCGCCTTATTGTACTGTCTTTTGTTGTTGTATCATATTTGTATTTTGTTTTGTGCAATAAAGAATATATATCTATCTATCTATATCGATTATTAACTTTAATCGAAGTTTTTTAGTAGGTCACCTCTATGAAGCTAAAATTTAGAAACGTCAAATGCGGCTTTTTACTTTGGCTCGGCTTTATATGTATAACACAACCAATATAATAATATATCTTTTATAATATTTTAAAGAGGCAATGCCTACAGAGGGCGGTCGTGTCAGACTGGTGGGGTGGAACACCATAATATGAGGGAATATGAGGGCAAGTTAAAAGAAAGTGCACTTGTGTTTGCGCACACACTTGAACACTATAATATATACTGCGTAAGTAGCTGATCGTTGAGATTGGCCGCCTTAACCGAAATCAGTTGAAGGATATTACTATATTTGTCGTGTACAGTTCCTAACAGAGAGGTTTTCACATGACAAGTTGACACAATACAACAACAGAACAGTATGTTTGGACAATTCGACAGGCGTCGCTTGTGCCTCGTTCAAAAGACAAAGATACACGAACCACTGACACAGGGCTGCCCAAAAACTCTGACAGATTTCTTTCTGCTTATTTGACAATAAAAATAATAATAATCGTTTATTTCAGACAATACAATTTTACAGAGCCCATATGATACATTATTTTACCTTACATTAGGGACATTCAATTCTATAAATATTTAATTCAATTCAATTCCAGGATTTAATATACATACATAGTCAAATAATCCATATAAATAAACAGAAATAAATATACATTCAGATAAAAACATATTTCCGTTTCGTTGTAATTGCAACTTGGGCTCTTCTCTTGCTTACCATCAGGCTGAGGAGGGCCAATATACGGTGCCTCTATAAAATATATATATATATTTTAATAGCGCCTTACAAACGGCACCACTGGAATTTGTGTATTACAGCAATGCCACATGTAGGGGCAGTCCAACCTATCGGCTATCATCGCCAGAATTGTGTTGGAGCTGGCCCAAACTTTGCGTACCAGAGAAGAGCTTCTCCTACGCATAGTAGTATGGAAGCAGGCGACTTACACATTATGTAATGTGAGTAATTGATTAATTTCGTGCTGTCTATTGTATACTTACCAATGCTGTGTTCGCCTGTAATTGGCGTACATCCTGACATCTAATTTATTCTAAAAAGTTGGTATAATTATTTTTTTATGATGTGTTCTTGGTGAACCTAAATAAATAAATAAATACTAGCTTTCGCCCGCGACGTTGCCAGTTTAGTATTAGTTTTTGTTCATCCCACAGGAACCTGTCATTTTTTCGGGATAAAAAGTATCCATCTCTCCACCAATTTTAAGCTAAATCAGTCCATTCGGTATGTGAAGGTGAATAGGACAGTTAAAACGTTTCGCAACATGCATCCAACTTTCTACAAATAAAAATATAAATCTGTAAAATCCTTAACATTTTTGTGTACATTCTTCCAAAATAACAAGTACTAATCTTTTTAAATGAATCTGAAAATGAACTTAAACTAATTAATACCAATAAAATTTGTAAAAAATATTTTATGAATTGCATAATGCACTAATCGGAATTTTTGCTTATAGGGATTGAAAAAAAAATCACAATAAATCTGTAATCGGTATGGCAGCCATCTTACCATCGAATCGTGATTATTGTCTCGTGCAAAATATGTTCGCATGAAATGCAATAAGGACCAAGAAATGGTATTCCCTTGGTGATGAAGTGGTTCCGATGTATAAGATGCATATTATTTTATTAATGATGTATTCTATATCCAGATAGTTGAACTATATTCGTAGATAAAATGTTGATTAAGATTAAAATTCAAACCAATAAAAAGTCGATAAGATTTCTAAAGAAAATATTCTCGATTCTTGAAAATTTCGGTTAGATTTAAAAGGAGCGTCTCACTTTTAATGTCAAAATAGAATTGTCCTATTCACCTTCACACACTGAAAGGACTATAGCACGACTTTCTTTTATAAATATAGATTTGTATTAATTAAACCTTATTCTAATATCCGGTTGGCAACCCTGGCAGTTTAACGTGACAGCGGGTACAGTTGACCTAAATCCAGTGAGGCGATGGATGCGAGCCTCTTTGTGCGACTGTTTCAATTCGGATTTCGTAGAAATGTTAGCATTTTAAATGCGGAAAGTTTATAAGTGTGAGTTGAAAATTGTTTGGAATTGAATAAAATTTAGATTCGAAAATCAGGACTTTTTTGTTTTTAATAAATAGACACAAAGGCTTCTATACCTGACATTCATATTAAAGACTTCTTTGACTTATGCGCCAATCCCTCTCCGGTCATGCCACGCTGGTGTCCCATTGGAATATGAGGATTGGCGCAGGACGTAGGTCCTGCGCCCAAAATATAAATATTTTATCAAAATATAGATAAATATGTGCCAATAGCAAAAATTCTCAATTAAAAATATAACGTCTAGGCGGTTTTATGGTCATTCAAAGATTTATGGGCAAGTCCATTTTAAAAGTATGAAATTATTAAAAAAAATTATACCATTGAATACCTCATACAATTTGCACCAACTATTTTAATAGAACCATTGACATAAACGAAACATTTGATATAGCTACCATACAAAATTCAAATGAAATGGATACAAAATACTTGTTTGTGACGTCACATCTCAGTAGCCATTTGTATGGAGCGTTTTGGGTTTGCCCAAAATAATATGATTTTAAAGTTGTGATATCTCAGGTAGTTCAAATGAGAATCAAGTAATTCTTTCAAAGATGTTTCTGTCATTGAGAGGCCTTTTGATTACAAAAAAAAGTCAAATACCGTATTGACATCATTCGCTTGTTTGTATTGCAATGTTTTCGCTTTTAATTATTTTCCCACATTTTCTAAAACTTTATTGTCACAGTGTTAACATACAGAACTCACCCATTGTTTGAGCACACGAAATTCCCATGTGGTTTCTCGAACTAAACACGACAGTTTTAATCTTTCCAAGAGTTTTAATAATAAAACCGACCTAAGGAGAGCCATATTTCGGCATGAATGGACCGGCTCGACCGGAGTTATACCACGGCCTCACAGAAAAGTTTCGCGTCGTGTCTCACCAGAGGCCCAATCCGGGGGAAAAAGGGGTTTATAGGTTGGCAGCGCACTTGTGACTCCACTGGCGTCGCGGGTGTCCATGCGCAGCGGCAATCGCTTACCATCAGGTGATTCGTCTGCTAGTTGGTCTATCACCATAAAAAAGTCATTTGTATGCCCATTAGGTGAGTCAGCTCCGCCGCCATAATGTAAAAAAAGTTTTTTTTTGTTATAGGTGGAAGACGAGCAGACGGATCACCTGATGGTAAGCGATTCCCTTTGGTGTGGCTGATGTCCATGGGCAGCGGGGATCACTTACCATCAGGTGACTCGCTTGCTCGTTTGCCTCCTTTCTCATAAAAAAAGCAATTGCCGCCGCCTATAGACACCCGTGACACCGGTGGAGTCGCAGGTGCACTGCAAACCTTTAAGCCCCCTTTCCCCCGGATTGGGCCTCCGGTATTCTCACTCACGCAGCGAAGCACAGCACAGCATTGCTTCATGCCGGTTTTCTCTGAGGTCATTGTATGCCATTCATGCCGAAGCGTGGCTCTCCCACATTTAAAGTTAGTAATGTTTTAATGTATGCCCCATGACATTTCCCCTGAAAAATGCAAGGAAAGCCACACACGGCCCTTGTCTCGGAATTGGGTCAGCAGTTGTGTCGTTACTCCACACTCCATAGAGCGTGGAGGGCTCTCCTAGCCTCACTAGAGCCGGTAGAGCGCCTAATGGGGTCTCTTTGTGTCTTTTCACCGACTTCCAGAAGGTTAACTTGGTGCTCTTTCGTTTTTTGCGTCATTTCGTAACTATGACGTATTATTGATTGACTACAATAATATCGTCCATACAAATCTGACGGGGTGTACGTATCACAAGTGACGTAGAGGTTACTAGGACCCATGAACATCTTCAATAACGGAGAGACATCGGATCGCTTAGCGTCGTTTATCATCTATATCACGGGGAGTGCTGAGGATAGGTTTTGGGATGAGAGATCCCACCCACCCTTTTCAATCAATCAATCAAACATTTATTGCTTCAGTTACATGTATTTCATTGGGTAGATGTTAGCACCAATTAAAAACACATTTTTCCGTGACAAAACTACACACGCCGGACACTGTCAGCGCTTCACCACTTTACAATATGGATTCTTTCAAACGAAGCGTGAAGAAGCATCTCGCGGGCCAGTATGGCAGTGCCAACGGAGGTGATGCCTGACATCGCGTCTGTTGTAATTGCAACGTAGGCTCTCCTCTTACCTACCATATTTTTTTTAGGTGATAGGTGGTAGACGAGCACACGGATCATCTGATGGTAAGCGATTGTCATCTGGCTGAAGAGAGTCAATAAACCATGTCACTATAAAAGTAAAACTTTCTCACTTCTTTGTCGACTTCAAATGTCGAGTGCTCGAGAATAGGCTCTTCGGTCGTAAGTAACACCCGGTTTGCGCTAAGGCTCTGTTTTTCCTTATAGGATACGCAACCTTCAAAATCACGCTAAGTAAAGAGCCTGAAAGCCAGTGTCATAATTAGATAAGAGTTTTAAATTTCCTCCTAAAATTCCGGCTCCCTAACTTGAAATGTTTGTTCAAAAATCCTCCACATTTTCCTGCAATCTCTCCGAATTGGGTCAACAGTGGTTTGTCGCGTCGCGTCGCATCTCTGGTACACTTACAGTGTATCATAAGTAAGTGAGGTAATTAATAAACGCCATACATACAATGTGGTTTGCTTGATAATAAATAATATCTCATTAAGGGCCTGAGGGCCTGCAACAAAACCGTCCCCTAACGAACGAGAATACTCTTTCGCATTCAAACAAAAGAGATGTGAAAGGGACGAGGATAATGATTCGGTCGTGAATTCCGTTTTGTTGTAATTTGTTACAGCAACCCCGAGTAAAAAAATATATTTTTTCCACCAGGGCTTATGTTTTACTGTAGATACTAAAAATATGTCATTTAATTAATTAATGATACAAAGTAATTCATAATTTACCACTTTTATTTAGACACGTGGTAGTGTGTCAAGGTAAGTGCAAGCCAACAGACATAGAGTAACTTATATATAGCCAGTGCTTACGCCATCTAGAGGAAAACGACCAATACTCAACGGCTATGTTGTACGGCCATCTTTGAGAATGAGTCAGGGATACGATTAAATAAAATAGGTACCAAAAATAATTTTATTTGCTATATAACAAAATGTCAAATACTTTCTAGATGTCTAATTCATTTCTCATACTTTTTTGAATTACTACTGTGGGCAGGCGGCTTAAGGTCATTGTTTCGGAAACTTTACTAGCGCGAAGTAAGAATGCATAGTGACATATACCGAAACAAAGCCGAACCATATGCTTGATTGTTTTTGAAAGCTTTTTTCACCGGGTGAGAACCACGCTTTGGCATGAATGGGCCGGCTCGACCGGAGTGATACCACGGCCTCACAGAAAACCGGCGTGAAGCAGCACTGTGCTGTGTTTCGCTGCTTGAGTGAGGGTAGGTACCGGAGACCCAATCTGGGGCAAGAGGGGTTTAAAGGTTGGCAGCGCATTTGTGACTCCACTGGTGTCGCAGGTGTCCATGGGCGATGGTAATTGGTTACCATCAGGTGATACGCCAGCTCGTCTGCCACCTATCACATAAAAAAAGCTACACCTGCTTTTTACAAGCTCCATCTAACGAAAACTGCTGAACTATTTTTCCCATACTAAGGAAAAAAGTACTAAGTGAAATGACTCTGCCAACAGAACTGGGTTTAAATAATTAATGATGATGTGATTTTAATTATTTCTATTTTAACCAGTCTACGGCGAAGCAAAAAGGATTAGGAAAGGTATGATTTTATTTCTTACGCTACGGCTTGAAGTACGCTGTGTACTATCTATGTATTTTACCGAGTGGTTGAGGGTTTCGGAGGCCAAGTCGGGGGGCGGGGAAATGGTTGGCAGCGCACTTGTGACTCCGTTGGTGCTCCTCGTACCTTTTCATTTAATTGACTTAAGTTATATTACAGTAGCCGTGTGGTCCCCGGCAGAGTAGAATAGACCATCCTCACTCTTACCGAGGTGTCGTAAAAGGCGACTAAGGTAAAGCTGCTGGCATGATCATCAGCACCCAGAGAAGGAAAACTCTGCATTTATATCAAAACCCTCGCCAACCTGTCTGCCAAGCGTGGTGAGTATGGCAATTACCCCTCATGTGATTGAGGGAGGCCCGTGCCCCCTGGCTTCAAATAGAGAACATAGCAGTGGGACAGTTTAGGCTAGCAAAAAAAAGTCCGCATCCAAACAAATTTCGAGCAGAGTAGCATCACTGCTGTTCGTTTTACTGTCCAGGGTCGTATAACGCCTCTTTAACTCTCCCAACGATGTTCAGAGCAAAGGTTGATGTGGTCTTATAGACTAAATATTTGCCTACATGGGTCTACCTAAGCTCACAAGTAGCCAGGTTTAATAGCGACACGGTGCGGAGGCCGTGTGGTCCCCGGCAGAGTAGAATAGGGCACCCTCACTCTTACCGAGGTGTCGTAAAAGGCGAAAGGTAAAGCTGCTGCCATGATCATCAGCACCCAGAGAAGGAAAACTCTGCATTTATATCAAAACCCTCGTCAACCCGTCTGCCAAGCGTGGTGAATATGGCAATTACCCCTCATGTGATTGAGGGAGGCCCGTGCCCCAGCAGTGGGGACTTAAATGGGCTGACGATGATGATGACGGTGCGGTGGAATAATAAAATAAGATACACGCTAAAGGTTTGTTGGATTTTTTTATACAAGGAGGCCTAATCCGGTGAAAGGGGGTTGACGACGCTTTTGTGACTCGTCTGGTGTCGCGGGTGTCTATGGGCGGCGGAAATTGCTTGCCATCAGGCGATCCTATCACATAAAAAACTGGTCAAGTGCGAGTCGGACTCGCCCATGAAGGGTTCTGTAGCAGCAATTAAGATATATGGAAGGTATATTGCGGTTTACGGTTTATAACGTATTAAAAAAAACTACTAACTAGATCTAGTCCAAACCAATTTCCGTTGTTAGTTTTCATGATTATGTACATCATATATTTTTTTAGTTTTATAATTCTTTTATTATAGAAGTTAGAGAGGGGGGGGGGGGGCGCACTTTACCACTTTGGGAGCGTCTCTTGCGCAAAGTATTGTGTTTAGAAAAAAAATATGTTAAAAACCTTAACATCATTTTTAAAGATCAATCCATAGATACCCCAGACGTATAGGTTTGATGAAAAAAATGTTTTTGAGTTTCAGTTTCAAGTATGGAGACCACCCCCAATTTTTTTTTTCCAATTTTTGTGTAAAAATCGTAATGCGGTTAACAAAATACATCTATTCACCAAGTTTCAATAGTATAGTTCTTATAGTTTCGGAGAAAAGTGGCTGTGACATACGGACGGACGGACAGAATGACGTATCTATAAGGGTAAGTTTTTTGCCATTTGGCTACGGAACCCTAAAACAATAATGAAAATGAAAATCTTTATTTACAAGAAACACGGTACATTTATCAATGTGATGGTCATAAACTTGTCAGATCAACATGTTTCGCCATACATGGCATGTAAAAATAATCTTAAAATGGGTGGCAGACGGGTCACTTTATAAGCTATTACCGTGCTGCGAATTTCCATGTGCGGGACATTCGCAGCACTAGTAAAATCGCAAGTGCGCTGCCAGCCATTAGGCTCCTTTTCCCACCGGATTGGGCATCTGGCACCCTGACTCACTAGTACAAGAGTTATTTTAAGTCGCTATCTTATTCTATAATTTTAGAATTGTCTCTTCATGCGATCAGATAACATTTCCTTTGTTATTTTTATTGATAGGTAGCAGATGAGCAGACGGATTGATCGGCAGACTGATGATAAGCGATTACTGCCGCCCAGACGACATACACCCGCAACACAAGTAGAGTCAACTGCCAACATTTTCCCCTTCTCAGATTGAATTGAACCTCCGGTACCTACCTTCACTCACGCGGCAAAACATATTATAACGTTCGTGGAAACACTCCGGTCAAGACAGGCGAAGCTCTCCTCCGAGTAAGAGTACTTTCAAACTAGGCAAGTCTCTCAACCGTTTCATCACTATTGAATCTAGATTTGGCAGCTCAAATCTTGCTTACAAACTGAAAACTGAGCCAGCTGCCAAGTCAAAAGAGTAGGAAAAGTTCGAGTCGCGTCGAAGTAATATGTCTTGTGTAATATCTCTCTCTATATATACTATTTATAAAAAGTTAAATCCATCAGGCAGCGGAAACGATTATAGGTAATCCGAAAACACGAAACGTTTGCGCGATGTAATCGACACCTAGCGCCATCTATTGGTATGAAGTGGAACTAAAGTCCCGAAACTAAGGTCAAGAGATTTGGTTGAAAATTAGGAGATGAAGTTTTTCGCGAACGAGACGTTTTAAGTAAGTAAGTCTGCCAAGAGTATTTGCGTTTAGTATAGGTAGTATGAAAAAGGTGTACGTTCATCAGCGGACGAGTACAGATTAATCGATTCATTGATTTAGTATCTAACACATTTACCTTTCAGATGGTTTCGATCCAAATCTAGAACAAAAAGCATTAGAAGTTGCTCCACAGAACTGACTTTAGTGAGTCTTATTCCAGAGTCATTAAGGTCTGTTTCGAAAGTGTGCATTGAGTCAGTTTTACGATCGTGCTGCAATCTGTTGATTGAAACAGTCTGTTTCGTTGTATAGAATTACGACAATAATGATGAAGAAACGATGGAAGATCAATTTAATGCTATGTGAACTATAGAATTGCATTAATTTTGTCCTGCAACAGATAAAGCTGTTCCTCCTCTCCATTTTTGTTGTGCCCGACAGGGTTCACAGTGATCTATTGTCTCTCGCACTCGTGGGCTGCGAGTATAGACGCAAATAGTGTGCGAGCGAGAAGTGAATAGATGCGCCGCCATTTCTGATCCCATTCTTTATCCGCACAAGTTGTATATACCTATATTTAAGATCTTATAATGTACACTGTGAAATGCAAATAAAATATTGAGTATATTGAGTAAGTCCCTGTACTTTAAGGCAACGGGAAGGGCACACTAGGGACGCCAATTGAGTTTAATTGTTAGCTACCAAAACAAATGTATTTTAAATAATTACGGGGCTTCAGTCTTTCGGCAAACACTTATACTAAGTATTTATTTAATAACCATGCCCAAATATTGGGTCCGCTTTTGTACTAAAAAAAATGATTAACGCCAAAAGTGGTCGCTTTTGGTGATAATTCCAAATTCGAGTGCAAAACCAGATCAAACAGCTAACTATAACTATTAAATAAATAGTATAGGTGTTCTAAGTCCTTACGCTACGTTACAACTCCATTGGCCTGAGGCCTCATCATCAGCCCATTTAAGTCCCCACTGCTGGGGCACGGGCCTCCCTCAATCACATGAGGGGTAATTGCCATACTCACCACGCTTGGCAGACGGGTTGGCGAAGGTTTTGATATAAATACAGAGTTTTCCTTCTCTGAGTGCTGATGATCATGCCAGCAGCTTTACCTAAATCGCCTTTTACGTCACCTCGGTAAGAGTGAGGGTGGCCTATTCTACTCTGCCGGGGACCATATGGCTAAGCTCAGCTCAGCTTTACGTAGAGTTATTTGGTAAACTGCAGATTAAGTGTCGTACTCGGAGTTTTTTGCAAGTGACGCAATTTCTCAGCACGGTCAAGCAGTCATTGTTTGCGAGATAGATAGCGCAGATAAACAGGCAGCAAATTACTGGCTTGAGGCTATTGCGCAGGCAGACTGACCTTTTGTGAATTCTGGATAGGAATTGCTAAATTTTCATTTAATTTATTTATTCATAAACAATTTACCTAAACCTAAATCAAATGTGGGAGAGCCACGCTTAGGCATGAAAGGGCCGGCTCGACCGGAGTGATACCATTGCCTCACAGAAGACCGGCGTGAAGCAGCGCCTGCGCTGTGTTTCGCCGTGTGAGTGAGGTTACCGGAGGCCCAATGGAGGGGAAGGGGAAAAGGTTGGCAGCGCCCTTGTGACGCCACTGGTGTTGCGTGTGTCATGGGCGGCGGAATTGCTTACCATCAGGTGATCCGTCTGCTCGTCTGCCACCTCTCATATAAAAAAAAAACCTAATTGAACATAATAAATAAATAAATTCACATTGTATTAGATATAAGTGTATAATTATTTATTATACGCATTTTTTTTACGTGATAGGCTGCAGACGAACAGACGTATCGCCTGATGGCAAGCGATTGCCGCCGCCCATGTACACCCGAGACACCAGTGCAACCCACCACCTCCCATGGCTATACCAACACTATGGTTATACTGGCCGAATCGTGGGAGATGTGCGCGGATATGGCGTGTCCTTGGGACTATTGCACTCCACCGCGCACAATTCTTGACTCCCTACAAGTTATTAATCTCTGTCCTTGTCCCTAAGTTTGCGTTTCTCCCCCTTCTGGGGCCGCAGACGCCACATCACAGGTGGCGCCCTCTAGCGCCGAGCAGTCCGGGTCGTTTCTCCGTCTGTGCCAGCCATGCGCGAACTCCCACAGCCTGGCGAAGTTCGCCTCCGAGGACTCAAGGTCCGGGTACCAGATTGGCCCAGGTTTGTCAACCACAGTCCCTCTTTACAGCTCCCCACGAAGGTCCTGATATACCGGACAGCACCACAATACATGGGCACCACAATACAGACACCAGTGCAGTCAAAAGTGCTCCACTGGTGTCGCGGGTATCCATGGGCGGCGGCAATCGCTTTTCTGTGAGGCCGTGGTAGCACTCCGGTCGAGGCGGCCCTATTCATGACGAAGCGTGGCTCTCCCGCGGTCATTTTAATAAGTCGTTTGAGCTTGTTTGACCCAACCAGGAACCGACCATGAGGACCGGCTTCCGTAACTTGAGCACAATATGGCTATTGTCACCACCAGCCATAGTCATCATCATAGGTGTACCCGCGAGTCTTAAGTACCTACCTTCGGTACCTACTCAGAATTCGTAAACTATCGACTAGATCGCGGCTTCGACTTCCCACATTCGCCCTGATGTGTGTTGAAGAAACTCGGGATACAATTTTTTTTTATAGTGACACAGTATATTGGCTCTCCTCAGCCTGATGGTACAGCAGAAGAGCCCTCGTTGCAATTACAATGGAAGCGATGTCAGGCAGCACTTCCATGGGGACAGCCATGCTGGCCTGCGAGATGCTTCTTCACATCATCATCATCATCAGCCCATTTAAGTCCCCACTGCTGGGGCACGGGCCTCCCTCAATCACATGAGGGGTAATTGCCATACTCACCACGCTTGGCAGACGGGTTGGCGAGGGTTTTGATTTAAATGCAGAGTTTTCCTTCTCTGGGTGCTAATGATCATGCCAGCAGCTTTACCTTAGTCGCCTTTTACGACACCTCGGTAAGAGTGAGGGTGGCCTATTCTACTCTGCCGGGGACCACACGGCAAATGCTTCTTCACGCTTCATCATAAATAGTATCTAAATCGGTTTTATTATTTAAAAGATTGAAACTGAATCTTCTTTCTGTATATCTATTTATGTAGTCAAAATACAATAATTTATCTTAAAATCGAATTCTCTTATCTCATCGTTTATTGAGCAAATAAATAATGTTTCTATTTCCTAAATATAAATAAACAAATGCATTATAAGCAACTCTAAACAAATCTCTACAATTTAAAAAAAAAATGTGATAGGTGGCAGACGAACAGACGAATCGCCTGATGGTAAGCGGTTGCCGCTGCCCATAGACACCCGGGACGCCAGTGGAGTCACAAGTGCGCTGCCAACCTTTAAGGTTTTAGGCGCCATTGGGGACACCCGACAAACGAGTGTCTGGTTTGATGGCAGTCAATGTGTTAAACTCCCCTTTCCCCCGGATTGGGCATTGTGCTGCTTCACGCCGGTTATTTGTGAAGTCTCTACAAATTTAAGTATTGATTCACGAGCGAAAATATTTGCAGTCACGTTGACCCGTCACGTGAAAAATACATCGACATCTCTTAAACACATCCATTTTTATTATCTAGATCAAAGACACTTCAAGTACACATCTATATCTGTAATAGCTGTGTATAATATTTATTTACCAACTGTCTATGTACGTATGTACACATCAAATATTGTCTATGCTATGAGTCTACTTATGTTTACATTCTCACCCCATTAAAAGGTCAGTAACTTACTTCAGTACTCCAGTGAACATGCCTGACGTCCGCCAAAACACTCCTTTCCATTATCAGAAATAAATCACAACATTTCACCAAAAAACTTCACCAAAAAACCACTTAGCAACGAACCGATTCCCAGACCACGAAAAAAAGTTCGAAAAAAAAAAAACTCGTGTCGTTTCGTTTTCTGCGCGGTCTTTTGAATTTAGAAAATCGTTTACGTAAAAAATGTAATTGCAAACGTCCGCGCCGCGCATGCGCCGACCACCTCTGACTCAACGTTCCGTTTCACTAACACAGGCACAGTGACGTGTTTCCATGCTAAGAACCATGCATTTCCCTCCAAGATCCTCTCAGACAACTAAATCAGCTGTTACAAGGTGGCAACAGCAAGAAAATTCTACCATTACGCTCCACCGGGTTAGTATGTCGATCGAGACAGCTATATCGGATCTCTCTGTTTAGCTAGAGGGGCTTAGATAAGTGGTACGATAATAATTTGCATCTGATAGCTGGCTGATAAATAATTTCCTTTTTGCTATTGTTAGCGGACTTATCCGGTGAAAGCCTCTTGAGAAATTACGCTAGAATTTTAAAAAAGTTTAGCTTCAAACAGCATTTCATTCACTAACTAGTTGGTCTGAAAAATTCGTTCCAATTCACAGTCTCTGGTGAATACCTCGCAATTATGAAATTTAATTCCGCGAATTGAGATAATATCTCTCAACTGGGGCACTATGAATCACCTCATTGCCCACAATTAAGGACAAGGTGTTGGTAACACTGAGCACTAACGCACTGGCTGTATACAAAAACACTTGGAATAAAAAAGTTAAGAGAAAAAATTTGGCTATTTCGCGCGTTTTTTGTCAGTGACAGTTTGTTTTTTTTTGTTTTAGTTTTAAATTGAGTGTTTTCTTGTCGCGACTGGAGTGGTGTCGTGACGGGTGGCGTTAGCCGACTAGAAGAAAATAAATGGGGCGGGTGGGAGTGGTGGCCCATGGTGGGATCGATACCACAGTCTAGCGCACGCACTGACCGGTCGCGTGGCGAAGCTTTGAATCTATATTTGGAGTAGGATGGCTGAGATGGGTGTGGATATATTTTTGTCAATAAAAAAAAATTGGGCCGAGCCTAGCCTGATTCCGAAAGTAGGTTGATTAGGTAGTGTTTACAAATAGCGGCCTAGATTGGCCGATTCGATAAATTAGTTAGTAGAAATTGTTTGGACCAATTAATACTTGTAAATGGCTTGAGGTGAGTTATAATGGAATTTGCCTCAATGGTTTAAGTCACGAGGTTTGTAATGGCTAGTAGATTGCAATTTATAGCGACAACGTTCGGCTCCCGGTTTCGGCAAAAGTACCTGAGTTTTTCTGAGACATCATTATCTGTGTCTGCCTGCAGTCTTAAAGTTGGTGGTTCCCCGTGGCTAGGAAGAAAATCACGTCTTGCAGTGTATATGTGAACGTCTTATTTTTGTTAATATGCTGTTTTTACTAGAAAGAGAAACTCTATTCATACACAAACAGTAGTGTCTCTTCACTTGACATTGGCAGAATCAATAGTGACCAGAACACGATTCGAGCCATGAGAAAAATGCCGTTGGTCTGGCGCTCGATCTCAGGATCTCTTCAGTCCGTCGACACTCCAAAGAAATGTAAATATAAGACATTATTGCGAGAACGAAAGCTACACCCATAATAATAACATTACAAAAAAAAATTACCTGGTAAATTAAAAAACGTACTACCTACAAATTTCGCATACTATTCTTAATCTAAGAACATCTGGCCAAGTGTCTATGGTAACGAAGTCTGGAATCAAAAGATTCATAGTACAAACTCGAGTAAGCTGTGGTCTTTTTCAGCTTTTATTTAGCCTACGTACGACTGATGTCATAGTAGAAATATTGGTAGGAGATATATATTCGACTCTACCTGTTTGGAATTTATGTTATAAATCGATTAAAAGGCACACGTGAAAAACACATTGTGCTGTTTAAATGCAATACAAAGAAGTGCCTGACCTTCACCTAGCTTGATAGAGTGATGATAAGGCACAAGGCGAAAGCACTTCAACCTTTATCTATCAAAGGAGAAACTGATTGACTGACTGTGTAATCAATCCACCCAATCCCAGTAGGTAGATACATTATGAAATTTTGTGTACATTTGTGTTCGAATTTTCAATGCTATAGTCCATTCAGTATCTGAAGGAATAGGACAGTTCTATTTACACATTAAAAGTGAGACGCTCCTTTTAAACTTAACCGATATTTAAGAATTGAGAATATGTTCTTTAGAAATCTATTCGACTTTTTATTTGTATGATTTTTAATTTGAATCAACATTTTATCTATGAAATTGAACTATCTGGATATGGAATACAATATGTAAATATTATTACATTTTTTAAACTTCCTGCTAATGTGGAATGGTAAGAGTAATATTTAAAAAAGACAAGAGGACAACCCTATACCGTAGCTATCTTTCTGTCGACAATGGCGGAGTGTCGATACTGCTTTTGCGTATTTATCTACTCGTACTTTGATATTGGTTTTATAAATGGAATTGTATATGTGTGTAAAACACATAAATATAATAATTTACATACTAATTTATAATAATTTACACATAAAATATTTTTTTGACTTCCTCGTTGGCGTAGTTGGTAGTGGTTGCGCTATGTCACTCGCCCCCTCATGGACAGATGAGGGAGAGTCCCAGGAGTTTTAGTCGGTATGCCTCTGGCCGGCTTCTCGTTAGGAGAAGCCGTCGCCAGAGGATAGTCCGACATAACCCAAACCATTTAAAGACGGATGGGTATGCGTAACGCATTTCTCCTGGGTCAACAAAAAAAAAAATGGGGTCCCGTGTTCGATCCCACATAATACTGTAATTTGTAATGAATTTCAATTCACAGTGTCAGCCCGGAATCCAGAAGTTGGCGGTCTTGTGCCTCGGAAAGCACGTCAAGCCGTTGGTCCTGCGCCCGATCCCTCTCCGATCGTGTCGCGCTGGTGTCGCATCTGATTATGTTGGTAAGAGAATAGAGAGTGCAATTGTGTTTGCGCAAACACTTGTATACGAGTAATATATGCTGCGTAAGTGGCTGATCGTTGAGATTGACCGCCGTAGCCGAAATCGGTTGGAGGATATTATTATCTTGTGCCCCCGTGCCTCGGAAAGCACGTTAAGCCGTTGGTCCTGCGCCTAATCCCTCTTCGGTCGTGTCACACTAGTGTCCCATCGAAATAAGAGGGTGTCTGCGCATATACTTGTGCACTACCTGTAATATGTCCTGCGTCGATGGCTGTTCGCTGACATTGGCCGCTATGACCGAAATATCGTATCGTATGGAGACTACTCCACTGACAAGAGCATCGCTCTTAAATTGGAGATATATATACTTAGGGAGAACCAAGCTTCAGCATGAATGGGTCGGCCCGACTGGAGAGATACCACAGCCTCACAGAAAACCGGCGTGAAGCAGCATTGTCCTGTATTTCGCTGCGTGAGTGAGGGTATCGGAGGCCCAATCCAGGGGAAAGGGGGAACATCGCCGAGTAGAATAGGCCACCCTCACTCTTACCGAGGTGTCGTAAAAGGCGACTCAGGTAAAGCTGCTGGCATGATCATCAGCACCCAGAGAAGGAAAACTCTGCATTTATATCAAAACCCTCGCCAACCCGTCTGCCAAGCGTGGTGAGTATGGCAATTACCCCTCATGTGATTGAGGGAGGCCCGTGCCCCAGCAGTGGGTACTTAAATGGGCTGATGATGATGATGATGATGAATAACTAACAGTTACTATAGCATTTCTGTGTGTTACACTTGAGGCACCCAAGGAAGGACTAAGGCACCCAGGGCATAATAATATAACATTTGCAATAAATTACAATTACTAGAGCACCTCGGCTTGTTCCACTTAAGGCACCCAGGGCCAGACTAAGGCACCTAAAGCAGGACGCCCAGGTCAAAATAATAATACTAACAGTAACTAGAATATACGATACGGGTATGTTACACTTGGCGTACCCAGGGCAGCATTCGGTGTAGGATTTTGGTGGTGTGTTCCCCATGTGGCACCTAGTGTTTGGGCAGGGCTACCCTTAGGAATGATGGGACCGTGAGCACGGTTGATTTGTGCATTAAAGTTCTGACTTTACATTATGGCACCAAGATTAAAAAAATAGAAGTAATTTAAAAAAAAGGAGCCGGTAATATTTAAATCTTCCTAAAGATGATTGTGACATTAATGGCTTATGCAAAATAAGCTTCATCGTTTAAGTCAATAGACGTCCACTGCTGGACATAGGCCTCCCCCAATGTTCTCCACACAGATCGGTCCTGTGCCGCCCGCATCTAATGGATTCCCGCGATCTTCACCAGTTCGTCGGTCCACCTTGTGGGGGACCTGCCACGGCTGCGACTTCCTGTACGTGGCCTCCGCTCGAGGACTTTTCCGCCGCACCGGCCGTCTGTTCTCCTCACTAAAATAAGCTTAAAAAACTACTAAGTCTTCTTTACTTTATATGACTTGATTTTTATATTTATTGTCTTAATTTCATTATAATCAGTAAATCGTTGATGGCGACACTGAACCGTAGGACTGCTTGTTACGGTTCATTTTCAATAACAGTAGGTAGAGGTGTCATAAGCGGAACACATTTAAAAAAAAAAAAAAAAAAAAGATCATCTGGCCGATTGTCTAAGGTAACGAAGTCTGGAATCAAAAGATTGATAGTAGTGGTCTTTTATTTAGTTCCTACGTACGACTGATGTCATAGTAGAAATATTGGTAGGATATATTTGCTAGATATTAGACATCTACCTGTTTATCATTTATGTTATAAATCGATTAAATGGCACACGTGAAAAGCACATTGTGCTGTTTAAAATGCAATACAAAGAAGTGCCTGACCTTCACCTAACTTGATAGAGTGATGATAAGGCACAAGGCGAAAGCACTTAACCATTATCTATCAAAAGGAGAAACTGATTGACTGACTGTGTAATCAATCCACCCAATCCCAGTAGGTAGATATACATTATGAAATTTTGTGTACATTTGTGTTCGAATTTTCAATGCTATAGTCCATTCAGTATCTGAAGGAATAGGACAGTTCTATTTACACATTAAAAGTGAGACGCTCCTTTTAAACTTAACCGATATTTAAGAATTGAGAATATGTTCTTTAGAAATCTATTCGACTTTTTATTTGTATGATTTTTAATTTGAATCAACATTTTATCTATGAAATTGAACTATCTGGATATGGAATACAATATGTAAATATTATTACATTTTTTAAACTTCCTGCTAATGTGGAATGGTAAGAGTAATATTTAAAAAAGACAAGAAGGACAACCCTATACCGTAGCTATCTTTCTGTCGACAATGGCGGAGTGTCGATACTGCTTTTGCGTATTTATCTACTCGTACTTTGATATTGGTTTTATAAATGGAATTGTATATGTGTGTAAAAACACATAAATATAATAATTTACATACTAATTTATAATAATTTACACATAAAATATTTTTTTTGACTTCCTCGTTGGCGTAGTTGGTAGTGGTTGCGCTATGTCACTCGCCCCCTCATGGACAGATGAGGGAGAGTCCCAGGAGTTTTAGTCGGTATGCCTCTGGCGGCTTCTCGTTAGGAGAAGCCGTCGCCAGAGGATAGTCCGACATAACCCAAACCATTTAAAGACGGATGGGTATGCGTAACGCATTTCTCCTGGGTCAACAAAAAAAAAAATGGGGTCCCGTGTTCGATCCCACATAATACTGTAATTTGTAATGAATTTCAATTCACAGTGTCAGCCCGGAATCCAGAAGTTGGCGGTCTTGTGCCTCGGAAAGCACGTCAAGCCGTTGGTCCTGCGCCCGATCCCTCTCCGATCGTGTCGCGCTGGTGTCGCATCTGATTATGTTGGTAAGAGAATAGAGAGTGCAATTGTGTTTGCGCAAACACTTGTATACGAGTAATATATGCTGCGTAAGTGGCTGATCGTTGAGATTGACCGCCGTAGCCGAAATCGGTTGGAGGATATTATTATCTTGTGCCCCCGTGCCTCGGAAAGCACGTTAAGCCGTTGGTCCTGCGCCTAATCCCTCTTCGGTCGTGTCACACTAGTGTCCCATCGAAATAAGAGGGTGTCTGCGCATATACTTGTGCACTACCTGTAATATGTCCTGCGTCGATGGCTGTTCGCTGACATTGGCCGCTATGACCGAAATATCGTATCGTATGGAGACTACTCCACTGACAAGAGCATCGCTCTTAAATTGGAGATATATATACTTAGGGAGAACCAAGCTTCAGCATGAATGGGTCGGCCCGACTGGAGAGATACCACAGCCTCACAGAAAACCGGCGTGAAGCAGCATTGTCCTGTATTTCGCTGCGTGAGTGAGGGTATCGGAGGCCCAATCCAGGGGAAAGGGGGAACATCGCCGAGTAGAATAGGCCACCCTCACTCTTACCGAGGTGTCGTAAAAGGCGACTCAGGTAAAGCTGCTGGCATGATCATCAGCACCCAGAGAAGGAAAACTCTGCATTTATATCAAAACCCTCGCCAACCCGTCTGCCAAGCGTGGTGAGTATGGCAATTACCCCTCATGTGATTGAGGGAGGCCCGTGCCCCAGCAGTGGGTACTTAAATGGGCTGATGATGATGATGATGATGAATAACTAACAGTTACTATAGCATTTCTGTGTGTTACACTTGAGGCACCCAAGGAAGGACTAAGGCACCCAGGGCATAATAATATAACATTTGCAATAAATTACAATTACTAGAGCACCTCGGCTTGTTCCACTTAAGGCACCCAGGGCCAGACTAAGGCACCTAAAGCAGGACGCCCAGGTCAAAATAATAATACTAACAGTAACTAGAATATACGATACGGGTATGTTACACTTGGCGTACCCAGGGCAGCATTCGGTGTAGGATTTTGGTGGTGTGTTCCCCATGTGGCACCTAGTGTTTGGGCAGGGCTACCCTTAGGAATGATGGGACCGTGAGCACGGTTGATTTGTGCATTAAAGTTCTGACTTTACATTATGGCACCAAGATTAAAAAAATAGAAGTAATTAAAAAAAAGGAGCCGGTAATATTTAAATCTTCCTAAAGATGATTGTGACATTAATGGCTTATGCAAAATAAGCTTCATCGTTTAAGTCAATAGACGTCCACTGCTGGACATAGGCCTCCCCCAATGTTCTCCACACAGATCGGTCCTGTGCCGCCCGCATCTAATGGATTCCCGCGATCTTCACCAGTTCGTCGGTCCACCTTGTGGGGGACCTGCCACGGCTGCGACTTCCTGTACGTGGCCTCCGCTCGAGGACTTTTCCGCCGCACCGGCCGTCTGTTCTCCTCACTAAAATAAGCTTAAAAAACTACTAAGTCTTCTTTACTTTATATGACTTGATTTTTATATTTATTGTCTTAATTTCATTATAATCAGTAAATCGTTGATGGCGACACTGAACCGTAGGACTGCTTGTTACGGTTCATTTTCAATAACAGTAGGTAGAGGTGTCATAAGCGGAACACATTTAAAAAAAAAAAAAAAAAAGATCATCTGGCCGATTGTCTAAGGTAACGAAGTCTGGAATCAAAAGATTGATAGTAGTGGTCTTTTATTTAGTTCCTACGTACGACTGATGTCATAGTAGAAATATTGGTAGGATATATTTGCTAGATATTAGACTCTACCTGTTTATCATTTATGTTATAAATCGATTAAATGGCACACGTGAAAAGCACATTGTGCTGTTTAAATGCAATACAAAGAAGTGCCTGACCTTCACCTAACTTGATAGAGTGATGATAAGGCACAAGGCGAAAGCACTTTAACCATTATCTATCAAAGGAGAAACTGATTGACTGATTGTGTAATCAATCCACCCAATCCCAGTAGGTAGATAGATACATTATGAAATTTTGTGTACATTTGTGTTCGAATTTTCAATGCTATAGTCCATTCAGTATCTGAAGGTGAATAGGACAATTCTATTTGGACATTAAAAGTAAGACGTTCCTTTTAAACTTAACCGATATATTTAAGAATCGAGAATATTATGTTCTTTCTCTGCATTTATATCAAAACCCTCGCCAACCCGTCTGCCAAGCTTGGTGAGTATGGCAATTACCCCTCATGTGATTGAGGGAGGCCCGTGCCCCAGCAGTGGGGACTTAAATGGGCTGACGATGACGATGATGTTCTTTTGAAATCTATTCAACTTTTTATTTGTATGATTTTTAATTTGAATCAACATTTTATCTATGAATTTGAACTATCTGTATATGGAATACAATATGTAAATATTATTAGCGGTACACACGCAAAAAATCACAAATAATATGCATCTTATTCGTCTGAAAAATAACAACACTCGCTTGACGTGTCGGTACCACCTTCGTTCGTCACCAAAATAAATTACTAGTTCTTGGTCCCTAATGCAATATACGAGGGCGACACTGAAAGTTTTTAGAAATGACCACTTATAAGATGGTTAAAAAAATAAGTTTAAATTTTGAAAATGGAACTCTTTGCCAATATTATTGTCTACAACCTGTGCGGATAAAGAATGGGATCAGAAATGGCGGCGAATCTATTCACTTCTCGCTCGCACACTATTTGCGTCTATACTCGCACCCCACGCCATTTCAGATCCCATTCTTTATCCGCACAGGTTGTACTAATTTATAATAATTTACTCATAAAATATTTTTTTGACTGGTAACTGGTAGTGGTTGCACTTGGGGTCCTTGGGGGTAGGAGTAATTTGTAAAGAGTTTCAATTCACAGTGTCAGCCCGGAATCCAGAAGTTGGCGGTCTTGTGCCTCGGAAAGCACGTCAAGCTGTTGTTCCTGCGCCCGATCCCTCTCCGGATCTGATTATGTTGGTAAAAGAATAGAGAGTGCACTTGTGTTTGCGCGCACACTTGAGCACTATACGAGTAATATATCCTGCGTAAGTGGCTGATCGTTGAGATTGACCGCCGTAGCCGAAATCGGTTGGAGGATATTATTTATTTTATGCAGAACGCTGGTGTCCAATTGAATTATGATGGTAAGGGAATAGAGAGTGCATTTGTGTTTGCGCACACATTTAAGCACTATACCAGTAATATAGGTATCCTGTTTGTTAAATAGTTTTTGATTTTCGCGTTGCATTATAACTATAATGTATCAATACGGGGATTAACACGATATTTATTATGTGAAACAACATTGTGTACAACTTGTGCGGATAAAGAATCTATTCACTTCTCGCTCGCTCACTATTTGCGTCTATACTCGCACCCCACGAGTGCGAGTATAGACGCAAATAGTGTGCAAGCGAGAAGTGAATAGATGCGCCGCCATTTCTGATCCCATTCTTTATCCGCACAGGTCAAATATGTACTCACATATTTGGCGTTTCGGCTACGTTACGGCTGCTGTAACGTAGCCGAAACGTCGAGCCAAATATGTGAGTACATAATGTTGTTTCACATAATAAATATCGTGTTAATCCCCGTATTGATACATTATAGTTATAGATATCCTGCGTAAGATGATCGTTGATATTGGCCGCGGTAGCCGAAATCGGTTGGAGGGTATTATTAATATTATCCTTTTTTACAGAACAGGGACAATGAAGCCTACTCTTTTCCCTGTCATATTTATTTAAATAACGTTTTGTTTCGTTTCTATTTCAGGCTCGTTTCAGTCCAACAATTTCCATCTGCCTGGCTAACGTAACAAAGCTTTCGTAATCTACGTGTTTTATTCTTTCTTTGTTTTCTTTCAAAGTTATTGTATTATCAAAGTTATTGTATTATGACTGCCTCGGTGGCGCAATGGTTGGTGGGTCGCACTTTAAAGCGACGGTTGCGCTTGGGGTCCCGGGTTCGATCCCCGGGTCGGGCCAAAATTTGTACCTGAGTTTTTCTGTGAAGAAATTCTCAGTGTTAGCCCGGAGTCAGGAAGTCGGCGGTCTTGTGCCCCCGTGCCTCGGAAAGCACGTTAAGCCGATGGTCCTGCGCCTAATCCCTCTTCGGTCGTGTCACACTAGTGTCCCACCGAAATAAGAGGGTGTCTGCGCAAATACTTGTGCACTACCTATAATATGTCCTGCGTCGATGGCTGTTCGCTGACATTGGCCGCTATGACCGAAATATCGTATCGTATGGAGACTACTCCACCGACAAGAGCATCGCTCTTAAATTCATTAGCTTCAGCATGAATGGGCCGGCCCGACTGGAGAGATACCACAGCCTCACAGAAAACCGGCGTGAAGCAGCATTGTCCTGTATTTCGCTGCGTGAGTGAGGGTAGCGGAGACCCAATCCAGGGGAAAGGGGGGCTTAAAGATTGGCACAAAGCAGAGTGACCATTCTTCAATCCAAGATCCAAGATGGCCACCGTTACAAAGATATGGATTGTATGTTTTAAGACAAATCCCACTATATGGGTATCATATAAAAGGGCTTGAGTAGCAGAATATATTTATTGTGACAAATTACAAATCCAAGATGGCCGCCGTCAGGGGTTTTTTAAATTTTATCAGTTTTACGCCACATTTAGGCCATCAAAACTGGTATAAATGTGGCGTGAAATTGGAGTGACGCCACAGTTTTATGAAGCAAAATCAGCCATCGTAGCCGAATTGGTTGAAGGATATTATCCAGTGTGCTATAAAACTTGTATTGGAAGCTATTACCGTGATCTGACTTGCGATCAAAACCCGGAACTCTGCGGCACGAGGCCAAACCCCTGCACAACTATTACAGCAATGCGATCGTCAAAATGTTTCATTGTTATTTTATAAGCGCAGTTTAATTCCGCCTAAAATGCCGTGTCGCGATGGCGGTCACGGAAGTTCAAGTAACAACATATGCAATAACTCAGTAACCAGAGCATTCCGGTGTGTTCCACTTGAGGCACCCAAGGAAGGATTAAGGCACCTAGAGCAGGGCACCTAGGGAAAAATAATATAACATATGCAATAACTAACAGTAACCAGAGCATTCCGGTGTGTTCCACTTGAGGCACCCAAGGAAGGATTAAGGCACCTAGAGCAGGGCACCTAGGGCAAAATAATATAACATATGCAATAACTAACAGTAACTATAGCATTGGCCGGCCGGCCGGCTGGCCGAGTGAATCACCGCGTAGCAACTTGTTTAGGTACTCATTTGACATAATGCGTGCGCTCGGGGCTCGATGTTTGGTGGATAATAGTATGAACGAAAAGATACCCTCTTGTTTTTTGTTTCCTAGTTTCTTTAATTGGTTATTGTATATTGGTTGTTGCGTGTTCAACAGAACGTCAATACAAAAATTTGTGTAAGTGATACGTACATTATCATGATACAAGATGTTGTTTCATAGATATAAATTATAGTTTGCCATTTATATTATTATTGCATGCTTTAGTTATATATCTCATTTTAAGTGACCTGTATTTTTACTAAGTTCTTATGAGAATAAATTCTTTAAACTTAACTATAGCATTTGTGTGTGTTACACTTGAGGCACCCAAGGAAGGACTAAGGCACCCAGGGCATAATAATATAACATTTGCAATAACTAACACTAACTAGAGCATATCGGCTTATTCCACTTAAGGCGCCCAGGGCCGGACTAAGGCACCTAAAGCAGGACACCCAGGTCAAAATAAAAATACTAACAGTAACCAGATTATACGATATGGGTATGTTACACTTGGCGTACCCAGGGCAGCATTCGGTGTAGGATTTTGGTGGTGTGTTCCTC
The DNA here is from genome assembly GCA_019059595.1 of Marasmia exigua. Lineage (NCBI taxonomy): Eukaryota > Metazoa > Arthropoda > Insecta > Lepidoptera > Crambidae > Marasmia > Marasmia exigua. The sequence goes on along the minus strand of CM032488.1, from coordinate 7,272,299 downwards.
ATGTGGCACCTAGTTTTTGGGCAGGGTTACCCTTAGGAATGATGGGACCGTGAGCACGGGTGATTTGTGCATTAAGGTTCTAATTTTACATTATGGCACCAAGATTAAAAAATAGAAGTAATTTAAAAAAAAGGAGCCCGTAATATTTAAATCTTTCTAAAGATGATTGTGATATTAATGGCTTATGCAAAATAAGCTTCATCATTTCAGCCAATAGACGTCCACTGCTGGATATAGGCCTCCCCCAATGTTCTCCACACAGATCGGTCCTGTGCCGCCCGCATCCAATGGATTCCCGCGATCTTCACCAGTTCGTCGGTCCACCTTGTGGGGGGCCTGCCACGGCTGCGACTTCCTGTACGTGGCCTCCTTTCCGCCCCACCGGCCGTCTGTTCTCCTCGCTAAAATAAGCTTAAAAACTACAAAGTCTTCTTTACTTTATATGACTTGATTTTTTATATTTATTGTCTTAATTTCATTACAATCAGTAAATCGTTGATGGCGACACTGAACCGTAGCAAGTAGGACTACTAGGTGTCATAAGCGGAACACATGTGCAGTTAGCCCGAGAAACCAACCAGCACTTTATTGCCATTTATCACACGAATGTTAAAGGCTTGTCGAAACTCTACATAACAGGACAATTTGGCTGTAGTGTACCAAATTATAACAATTGTATTTATATATTAAAGTTTTTTATTTATTTAATCCGTGTACATTAAGAATGGACATAGCCATGTTATTTTGGAGACAACCAAATCAAAATTAATTGTTAGTTAGTTATCTAGACGAAATTATACCATGTGTGTTTTCTATGTATTATAAGTATGTATTTACAAAAGAAAAGTATTAAATGTATACAGGGTGAATCTGTGAACATTTACATCCCTTCAACCACGTGTTCTACCAACCATTCTGAACAACATTTGTTTAACGACTTTTCGAAATTCATCGAATTTTTTTTCGACTCCCCATACAAAATGACCAAGTCACGTGACCGACTTTGTATGAAAAGTTGAATTTTTTTCCTGCGAATTCACAAAAGTGATAGAACAAATTTTGTTCATAATTGTTAGTAGAACACGTGGTTAAAGGGATGTAAATGTTCACAGATACACCCTGTATTTTTCTTATATCGTAACACAGGTGCTTGAGCTACCTATATACCTATACCGGAGTCAGAATGTATGTGATGTTGTAAAATATTTATTTATTATTATTTATTTATTTATACAGATAATTTGTTACTATTCCATATTCAATAAATCCGACACAATCTACTTAGCCCTTGAAAGTTATGCTTTAGGGTCAAAAAACTTACCCCTAACATAAAAATAGATATTTCTGTAAGAGCATCATATAAAGTGATTTATAGAAACAAGGTTTGTGTGTACCGCAATAATAAGATATCCGAAAAACTAGTGAAGAGCTATAAATGGCGGGCCCCAAATAAATTACCTTTTCAAGAACTATTCACAAAGGAAAATCGTCCTATAAATCAACGACAGAAACTTGGCCACCTCCAGCTCGGCATCCAGTGGGAAGCGAAGCGATAAAAGATCTCTCATATCTAAAGATACATTTATTTGCTAAGAAACATATGTACAGAAAAGATGTTGTTAGATACATGCAAAGTGCCAATATTTTCTACCATTACGGTGTACAAAATGATTTATTTAATTTACTTACTGAACAATGATTATGACAATTAGATTTGTCACAGATGCTCACAGTTATAAAATTAGTTTTGTTTAAATATTTTTACAACATCACATACATTGATCTGACTCCGAGATAGATAGCTCAAGCACCTGTGTTACGGATATTAGAATCAACAGCGGTTTAACAAATATATACATATTATACTTTTCCTTTTTGTAAATACATACTTATAATACATACAAACACCCAGACCAATACAAACAGACATGTTCATACCACAAATGTATGTACTGTGCGGGGATCGAACCCGCAACCCTTGGACCAAAGGCACCATTCACTACCACTGTTTCAAACGGATCGTCGTTAATACGTTAGTTACATTAAATTACTTAGTTAATACAAATATTACAAATCAAATTATAATGTCATTTAAATAGTTAGATACAGTATAAAAACATTTTCATTTAAAAAGGTTAGGTTAGTTAGGCTTATTTTTGTGTTTAAAATGATCATAATCTTATTCTTTAAATATCATCATCATTTCAGCCAATAGACGTCCACTGCTGGACATAGGCCTTCCCCAATGTTCTCCACCACCGGCCGTCTGTTCTCCTCGCTAAAATAAGCTTAAAAACTACAAAGTCTTCTTTACTTTATATGACTTGATTTTTATATTTATTGTCTTAATTTCATTACAATCAGTAAATCGTTGATGGCGACACTGAACCGTAGCAAGTAGGACTACTAGGTGTCATAAGCGGAACACATGTGCAGTTAGCCCGAGAAACCAACCAGCACTTTATTGCCATTTATCACACGAATGTTAAAGGCTTGTCGAAACTCTACATAACAGGACAATTTGGCTGTAGTGTACCAAATTATAACAATTGTATTTATATATTAAAGTTTTTTATTTATTTAATCCGTGTACATTAAGAATGGACATAGCCATGTTATTTTGGAGACAACCAAATCAAAATTAATTGTTAGTTAGTTATCTAGACGAAATTATACCATGTGTGTTTTCTATGTATTATAAGTATGTATTTACAAAAGAAAAGTATTAAATGTATACAGGGTGAATCTGTGAACATTTACATCCCTTCAACCACGTGTTCTACCAACCATTCTGAACAACATTTGTTTAACGACTTTTCGAAATTCATCGAATTTTTTTTCGACTCCCCATACAAAATGACCAAGTCACGTGACCGACTTTGTATGAAAAGTTGAATTTTTTTCCTGCGAATTCACAAAAGTGATAGAACAAATTTTGTTCATAATTGTTAGTAGAACACGTGGTTAAAGGGATGTAAATGTTCACAGATACACCCTGTATTTTTCTTATATCGTAACACAGGTGCTTGAGCTACCTATATACCTATACCGGAGTCAGAATGTATGTGATGTTGTAAAATATTTATTTATTATTATTTATTTATTTATACAGATAATTTGTTACTATTCCATATTCAATAAATCCGACACAATCTACTTAGCCCTTGAAAGTTATGCTTTAGGGTCAAAAAACTTACCCCTAACATAAAAATAGATATTTCTGTAAGAGCATCATATAAAGTGATTTATAGAAACAAGGTTTGTGTGTACCGCAATAATAAGATATCCGAAAAACTAGTGAAGAGCTATAAATGGCGGGCCCCAAATAAATTACCTTTTCAAGAACTATTCACAAAGGAAAATCGTCCTATAAATCAACGACAGAAACTTGGCCACCTCCAGCTCGGCATCCAGTGGGAAGCGAAGCGATAAAAGATCTCTCATATCTAAAGATACATTTATTTGCTAAGAAACATATGTACAGAAAAGATGTTGTTAGATACACGCAAAGTGCCAATATCTTCTACCATTACGGTGTACGAAATGATTGATTGAATTTACTTACTGAACAATGATTATGACAATTAGATTTGTCACAGATGCTCACAGTTATAAAATTAGTTTTGTTTAAATATTTTTACAACATCACATACATTGATCTGACTCCGAGATAGATAGCTCAAGCACCTGTGTTACGGATATTAGAATCAACAGCGGTTTAACAAATATATACATATTATACTTTTCCTTTTTGTAAATACATACTTATAATACATACAAACACCCAGACCAATACAAACAGACATGTTCATACCACAAATGTATGTACTGTGCGGGGATCGAACCCGCAACCCTTGGACCAAAGGCACCATTCACTACCACTGTTTCAAACGGATCGTCGTTAATACGTTAGTTACATTAAATTACTTAGTTAATACAAATATTACAAATCAAATTATAATGTCATTTAAATAGTTAGATACAGTATAAAAACATTTTTCATTTAAAAGGTTAGGTTAGGTTAGGCTTATTTTTGTGTTTAAAATGATCATAATCTTATTCTTTAAATATCATCATCATTTCAGCCAATAGACGTCCACTGCTGGACATAGGCCTTCCCCAATGTTCTCCACACAGATCGGTCGCATCCAATGGATTACCGCGATCTTGCCACTTGCGCGGGCCTGCCACATTTAAATATCAATCAGCTTGTAGTTCCCGGTTGCGTCGACAGCGGTTGCTTCGGAGCCCAAGTAGCGCTCAGACTATGCTTCTGGATTTGGGAAGTCTGCTAATTACAATAAAGCGACTGCTGTCTGACCTTCACAACGAACCTATGACCTCTCGTATGGAACGTGAGTCTTATCCATTGATCTACCATCGCTCCTCGATCGAAGCCATAAAAGAAAGAACCATCCACCACTAATATTATACACTATGCTTTTTGAGGTGCTACATCGCACATGAAACATTATCTTTAAGATTATTTAAAAAGGATGATTTGATAATTTTGGCTCGATAGTTTTAATCTTTGAAATGACCTCTTAAAATTAGGCTTTTTAAAGATTTTTACTAATCGATACCTAATACAAATTCATTTTGTATGTCGTCATCATCAATGTTGAGAGACCAAAGAAAACAAAACTCTAACGTCTACTGATGAAAGCGATATTTTTTCCTCAAGGAATTATGGTCAATTCTTAAAAAAAATCACTTCCCTATAAAATTTCATCAATCAGCTGGTAACCTTGTAAAATAACGGTAATGCATTGTTGTTTCAGTTGTTTAGGTAAATAAATGGTAACAGGATGTTAGGTGTGAAGATGCTATTTTTAATGAAATATCGAGGGAAATCGAGAAAGAGATTAATCTATTGGTAAATGGTCACCGCCGCCCATGGACATCACTTTTTTCCTTTCTTAAACTCTGATTTTTTATTCGGCGAACTAAACTGACAACTGCAAATGTCAAGTTTCAATACATTTTGACACTTTGCATTTGTCAAAAGTAGCAAAAATGTATGGGAATGACACATTGACACCTGTCAGATTACTTCGCCGAATTGAAAATTAGGGTTAAGTCAGTCACTGTAGATATAGCCTAAGTGTTGAGGACCCCCTATATTTTAAATTTTTCAGCGACCAATTGTCGCCAGTTGTCACGATCTTGCACAGCTCTATATGCCTCTCGGAACGGCATGTCTACTGACTCAATGAGAGTGTCGGACCATCAGGCAGGTCTGCGGCCAGGTTCTTTTTCCGTTTAGGATCAATGTTTCTATACAATCCGACATGACATGATATGGACATCACTACACCAGAAGAAATACAAATGCGATGGCGGTATTTTAAGAAGGCTATTTTTCTATGATTTTTTTGGGTATATCAATTTTTTGAAAGTAAATAATGCATTTAACAATTTTCGACAGTCTTCGGGTAGGACTATCGTCGGCTCACGGCGAAGAAAAAAGCACTTACAAAATTCGTCGACATACCAAGATCTCCAGTAACTTAGTCGGTAAAGCAGTTCCCCGGTTTGCAAAAGATCGTGGGTTCGAGTCCCACCCAAAGACTGTCGAAAAATTTAAGCGAATTATTTACTTAAGGCTATTTTTCGCTTTCAGTGGAAAACATACCTTGTAGTAAATGTAATAGGGTGTTATTGAAAACAGACGAAATGGTCCGGACGAGGACCGTTCCGCTTGTAAATAGACCTTCTGATGTGGGTCCTGTCTCCTGTACGTGAAGGTAATGTCGCTGACCAAAGATTACGTGATAGCACCATAAATCACGTAGGTAATGGTGTCGCATGATCTAGCTATAGGTTAGTTAGACTACTGCAGTTTGACCGTGGCAGAGCCACGCTTCGGCATAAATGGGCCGGCTCGACCGGAGTGATACCACGGCTTCAAAGAAAACCGGCGTAAAGCAGCAAGTGCTGTGTTTCGCTGCGTGAGTGAGGGTAAGATCACAAAACCAGCTTAACACTTTAGTACCATGTCGTAGTAACGGTTCTGTTTATTATAGTCAGTTTCTAAGGGGTACGTAAAAACGTCTAAGGAAGTATTACTTCGACATTGTTACTAAATTGTTAAGCTACTTTTGATGCTGACCGTACCGAAGGCCCAATTCGGGAAAAAATAGGGTTTAAAGGTTGGCAGCGCACTTGTGACGCCACTGGTGTCACAGGTGTCCATGGGCGGCGACAATTGCTTTTCATCAGGTAATCCGTAAATCTACTCGTCGTAGGGACCTTCAAGAGAAGAGCGTACTCCTATTTAAAAAGGCCGGCAACACATAAGCGATCTCTCTGATTTTATGGATGTTTATGGACGGCGAAGATTACATTCCATCAGATGACTCACTTGCCTGTTTGTCGCCTCTAACATTTTCGTTTAATTTTTTTTTTATTATATAGGTGGCAGACGAGCCGACGGATCACCTGATAGTAAGCGATTACCGCCGCCCATGGACACCTGCAACACCAGTGGTGTCTCAAGTGCGCTGCTTACCTTTTAAGCCCCTTCCCCTGGATTGGGCCTCCGGTACCCTCACTCACGCAGCCGATGCACTGCTTCACGCCGGTTTACTGTGAGGACGTGGTATTAATTCATGCCGAAGCGTGGCTCTCCCACTGTTAACTTATGTGTGAAGAACTCAAAAACTGTGGTAACTTATTTTTACCTCACGCAATTTAGTGTTACAAAAAACTAAAAAGGTTTTTACCTTCCACTTCGATTCTCGACTTTAACTTCTTGTTACAGAGTTGAAGTTCGCTCATCAAAGGAAGTATTAAGTTTTTATAACCCTACGTGCTTCGATAGGCGAATGGAGTTTTTATTGTTATTTTAAAAGCAAATGAAATTAATCGTTGAAGCTAAATTTGGATGCGGAAGTCGAAAAGTTCTTTTATGGCGTTATTGGATGTGATTATTGGTTTCTGTAGCGATACAAGTTTTTTAAGGGTAGGGCACACTAGCGACGCCAGTCGATTTTAATTTTTTAGCTACTAAACCGGATCTATTTTAAACAACTTCGGGTACTACAACCTCTCGGCAAACACTTATACTATTTATTAAATAACCATGCACAAATGTTGGGCTCAACGCGTACGCGAAAAATTGATTCACGCCAAAAGCGGCCACTTTTGGCGTGAATCAACTTTTCACGTACAAAATCGGACCAAACATCGATTGGCAATTACTAGGGTGCCCTAAAAATGGGCTACCGTCACCTTAATAGTATTTTTTATGTTGCTCACCAGATTCCATCATGGTGTCTCATTTCCAGTTGCGTTTAAAGTTTTCGCTTTGGAGTACGGCCTACGTCAGGTCAACTAACCCTCCGAGTATCAGCCTATATACTGTCCCACTGCAGGGTGAAGGCCATCATAGAAATCAAGTCATCGCTACTATGATGGGATTAGGCTTAATCACCACGCTTGCCAAATGCGGATTGGTGATCACAAACCCGAGCTATGTTCGAAAAATTCGAAACATACTTTTCGCTCGACCCGGGAATCGAACCCGGGACCCCGAGAGCAAGATCCGGTACTTAAACCACTAGACCAACCGGGCAGGGGACAATTAACCCTCGTGGTTCTGGAATTACATTGAAGGGACTGCTGTCTGACTTTTGCAACCCTTCAACAGGGGAACTGAATCGACTGAATCATGGTTACACGTTTCAGAGACCATCCGAAACCAGATTTCCTCATGAAGTTTTCCCTCGCCGCTGAGCTAATGGTAGAAATACGCACATAGATTTGAAAAATCCAGAGGTACATTCGTTTAGGTACAGCTTTAAACATAAACCACCTTATTACAAAATGCGATCTAAAGTTATTAGGTACCGTACTAAATCTCAAGCCATCCCGTTCCAACATGTACCTAATGTTAAATAAATAAATAAAATAAATAAATAAAGCAATAAAATAAATAAATAAATAAAATAAATAAATAAAGAAATAAAATAAATAAATAAATTAAATAAATAAATAAATAAAATAAATAAATAAAGAAATAAAATAAATAAATAAATAAAATAAATAAATAAATATTTCACAGCATCACATACATTGATCTGACTCCGAGATAGGTATCTCAAGCACCTGTGTTACGGATATCAGAACCAACAGTGGGATTACAAATATATACCTACTTAAAATACTTTTCTTTTTAGTAAAAAAGGCTGGAATGACTTTTATTCTGAAACTATTCTTAGATCGCGGTTTATAATAAGGGGAAATGGGATTTTCGCATTCAAACCACATAACCCTAAAAACTATACACATTGATTATAAATTCCCGTGTAGCGGCGATGTTAACTCTCTGATTTAATCGAGATTAAATCTTTATACACTGCAGTTGCATGTTTTAATAATTAAATTAGCATATGATAGTGCACTGTTTTCTATAGTTACCCGACTACGGCGAAGCAAAAAGGAGGGTTATGATTTTGCACCTGTATAAATGTATGTATGTATGGTTGTTCATCTGTTGCCTCATAACTTCCAAACGAGTTATCATATTTGAACAAATGAGGGTGTCGTTAGAAGCGTCTTGATTGTCTTCTGGCTATAGGATACATGACGTCACGTTAAATTGACTACAGCGCCCTCTACGGGACTTAGAAGTAAGTAACTAAAAAACAATGTTGCTTGACGGTACTGAGTGGGGTATCAAATGAAGCTATCGAGCTATTTCAGCACATTCAAATATGTAATTTTATTTAGATAACTAAAAATATGCTTAAATAAAAATAATAGTTTAAAAACTAAATCTGACTACCAAAAAACACGCTCTTAAAAGTACGAAACAAGAAAATTGTCTCTGCTGAAATTATTATGCTGTATCGCCGTGGTCGTATGTTTCATTATAATAATAAAATAAAATCAATTTGGCATACGACCACGGCGATACGGCATAATAATTTCAGCAGAGACCATTTTTTTTACTTGGTTATGGTGTAAACTTATGGTGTTGTTTGTTTTGAAATATTATTTATACAGTCCGAACACGGTTATTTGGCACGTGGCAAAAGTCGGCACCACAGATTCAATAATGTCGGATCTAATGCTGTTTTGACATTTTCTTATAGAAATATGTTTTACACATAAACACACTGTGCCTTTTCATAGAAAGCCATACTTGAAAAACCGCGCGAAAGCCGTTAGTACCTACTGGGGTGACGTGCTGGGCGACGTTCTTTCTCTACCGCACTCGTATATAATCTGCGTTAGGGCCGGTTGGATCTCTTTCACACTCTGTGGCGAAATGACACATTGTTGCCGAAATGACACGCTGGCTTTATCATCATCATCATGATCAGCCCATTTAAGTACCCACTGCTGGGGCACGGGCCTCCCTCAATCACATGAGGGGTAATTGCCATACTCACCACGCTTGGCAGACGGGTTGGCGAGGGTTTTGATATAAATACAGAGTTTTCCTTCTCTGGGTGCTGATGATCATGCCAGCAGCTTTACCTTAGTCGCCTTTTACGACACCTCGGTAAGAGTGAGGGTGGCCTATTCTACTCTGCCGGGGACCACACGGCTTTATAGTTCTATGGTTTTACAACGCTCCCCTGTCAATGTCACTGAAATGCCTTCTGATCTTTTTTTTTATTTCTTTGGCACAAAACAGTCATTACAAATTAAATACCTCTTGGTCGGTCTGTAGTTTATTAGTTGTATAAATGGCACACGAGCAGACGGATCACCTGATGGTAAGCGATTGCCGCTACCTAGAGACACCCGCAATACCAGAGTATTCATAATGTGTGTTGTTTACAAATAAACTTTCCTTACCTACCCCCGGATCAGGTCACCGGCATCATCACTCGGCAAAACACAGAAAAGGCGCAGCTTCACGCCCATTGTCTGTGAGGCCATAGTATCACCCCGATCAAACCGACCCATTTATGCCAAATCGTGGCTGTCTGACAGTGGATTTCATCTGGTCTTCTTCATCTGGATTTCATCAAGGTAGGCTTTTTTTTAATGTGACAGTTGGCAGACGAGCAGACGGATCACTTGATGGTAAGCGACTGCCACCGCCCATGAACACCCGCGACACTAGTGGAGTAACAAGTGCGCTGCCAACCATTAACCCCCCCAAAAAAAACACGCAGTGGAACACAGCACAGTGCTGCTTCACGCCGGTTTTCTCTGAGGTTTCCCCACGCTGTTTTCCCTCGACCCCAAGCGGATGATAGGTAATAATTTGAACGATCTATTATTCGTAATACGTAGACATGTTTAAATACCTCCAGAATTTCCCGGACTGCCTATGTTGAAAGACCTTTCAGCCGGGTTCAAGGCGAGACGCAAGGTCATCGCCCTCCGCCCAGCCAATGAGAGCGCACCGCAGCGTTACCCTGTGACCAATCAGCGACGGGCTGGTAGGGCTGTCAGTAGGTCAGCTGTGATAGATGTTTATATTCCGACCACGCGTATTTCCCCCGTGTCAAAAGTCGGAACTAACGCTATTTCCTTTACAAGTGTCGGTGCTTGAAATTTTTCCATCGAAAAAATATCTTACAGCGCCCCCATGTAAATTTATGTATTTTTTTAATAATCCTAGATTATTTCCGAGCGCATTATTAGTGATGAGCCCCTAAGGAACATAGGGTTTAAAAAATCAATCAACTGATCAATTTTGTAGGGAAGCTAGTTTTTTCCCAAAATAACACCACCCAGACACTGAACAAACACAAATATTCATCACATTTAGGTTTGGCCCCAGTGGGAATCGTAAACACGACTTTTGGAGTAGGTACAATGCAGGGTCTACCAATTGCAACTTCAATAACAAACAAGCATTTTAATGTGATTTTTTTTAGAAAAGTACCGGTTATGTCGTTTAATGTTACGCAATTTTTTTATTAGATGTTTTTCCATTTGGTCTTATTTATAAAAGTTTGTTAAGCCTTTGTTGACTAAAACAGTTAAAAAGCAGTTAAGTATCTTTGTTTTTTTTTTAATAATCTATGTTTATTTTTGTTTTAGAAATAAAAACTGCTCTACAACACCGTTTTATATAACAAAGGTTTATTTGACAGTATGATAAACAAATAAAGCCCTTTTTGTTTATCATACTGTCTGAGCTTTTTCCTCTTCACTTTGTGTCAGCCCTACTTGAACTTGCGCGCTTTCATTGGCCGTCAACAATGGCGTATTGTAAAAAGGCGGGAAAGAGGAAAAGTGAGGTTATGTCGGAAAAGATTCTTTCCCGGCCTAAAATAATGGGCTCTCGGGAAGTGTGATGCGTTACTTAACTTTTTCTTTTATTTGTCTTGATCTTGAGAGATTTGGAGGAGGGAATATATGATAAAGCGTTAATCTGAGATGACAGTTTGATATCCGTTTTTGGAAGTGTAAAAGTCAGCCATTTTTTTCCTATCATGGTGGAAAAAGAAAGTCCCAATTGCAAACCATAACAATAACTTTTTATCTGTGATAATACGCTTATATTGTTACAAATTTTGCATTATATGCTATATTTAGAAAGATATACTTACACGCTCTTACCTTTTGTTATACGTTTTTATAATAGTTTTTGTTAAAATATCTGCCGAGCATTTTCGACAGATTTTGTAGGTTTTATTTAGTAGCTATACTTTAGGACTCTCTGGCGGTTTAGGGATACGTCGTGATAACATATTTTGTAATTTTTAAGTAGGGTTGGCAAACGCTGGGATATTTTTTAAATTAAATCTAAGCATCTATTTTGGATTATTTTTGATTACCTGATAATAGATAGATAGATATACTTTATTGCAGAAAAAAAAACACAACTTAAAAAAACTAAGCATTACAGGAACTTAACTATACAATTTCGGCAGTCTTATCGCTGGAAGCGATTTCTACCAGACAACCTTCAGGCAAAGGAAATTTGATAGTAGAGAAGGGGTAGGTGGTGCAATATTGAAAAGGGAAATAAAAGTGATTATAATATATTCCTACCGATTTCGGTTAAGGTGTCTAATCTCAATCTACTATCAGCCACTTATGCAGGACATATTAGAGCTCAAGTGTGTGCGCAAACACGCTTGTGTTTGCGCACACACTTAAGCACACTCATTCTCTCTATTGCCTTCATAATCCGATGGCACAGTGTGACACGACCGGAGAGGGATTGGGCGCAGGACTAACGGCTTAACGTGTTTTCCGAGGCACGGAGGTACAAGACCGTCTACTTCCAGACTGATGCAGAATTTCTTAACAGAAAAACTCAGATACAGATTTTGGATCGAACCCGGGACCCCAAGCGCAGCCGTCGCTATAAAGTGCGACCCACTAACCACTGCGCCACCGAGGCAGTCAAATAGAAATGTCACCTGATAGAGACCGATTAACACAGTACCTAGGCTCTTTAAATAGCTGGAAGCATGACATATCTATGCGTGTTGGCCGAGCCCAGGGTAATTCACAAATTTCAAGTTTGAATGAGCTCATCCTGCTCTAAGTGGAACATATTATACCAATAGAATTTCTTTTTCCATGCAATCATTTTTTTTTCCAAAATTTCAAATTTAAAATAAATTGGGTGGACTCCGAATATGCATAACTTTATAGATATTGATAAAAAAAAATGGATTCTTAATCATAGATTCATAATAATAGACTATAGTCGGATTTTTAATTGAACAAAGTGATTTGACAAATTCCCATATACCTATTTTGACATCATTTTGACTGACCGGATGGCGCAATTGGTAGTGACCCTGCCTCCTACGCCAAAGGTCGTGAGTTCGATCCCCACCCTGGACAAACATTCGTGCGATGAACACTTGTGTTTGTTCGGTGTCTGGGTGTAATATATGTATTTAAGTATATATTTGTGTTCCTCTGTTGTCTGATATCTGTAACACAAGTGCTTAAGCTACTTAGTACGGAATCAGGTCAACGTATGAGATGTTGTGAGAATTATTATTATTTTACAAATGTATGGGAATGACACATTGACATCTGTCAGCTTACTTCGTCTAATTAAAAATACGACGAAAAGATTCGGCGGGTAGGGCTAAAACAAGCCACGTGGGCTGATGCAATTCAAAGGTTTTAAATTAGTGTCTAGTGGTTTTTAATGTGCAACTTTGGTGTTTATTTGTGCAGTGAAGTGCCGCAAAGTGATTCTAATAATAAGAATCGTTGGATTGTATCGTTTTAACACTGCTATTGTGTGTCGAGTGAGTTGTCTCGTGACAACTTGCTTGGACCTAATAGTCTTAAAACCCGCGATTGCTTTTAAAGTGATACCCGCTGAATCCATAGGTCGATAAAACGTAAAACACCGGCGTTTCATTGAGTGACTGTGACTTTGACTGTTGACTATCTACTTATTCTCAATAAGTTACTTGACATTGGCGAGTTATCTTCGGGTAGAGCCATAACAAAAAAAAATAAAAAAATACGACTTTAGTTTTATTGACCTGGAGCCCAATTCTCGGGTTTGTGACATTTCAAAAACATGGCGGATATCACTTGAAAATCATACAAAAAAACTATGTTTTAGTGATATATGTCGTATGAAAAGAAATGTCACAACCCCGAGAATTGGGCTCCTGGACCCCAATTCTGGGGATTTCGATATGAAAAAACCATGGCGGATATCACCTGAAAACCATACAAAAAAACTATGTTTTGGTGATATATGTCGTATGAAAATAAATATCACGAGCACGAGAATTGGGCTCCTGTCCCTTTAACTTAACTGGCATTTTATACATTCTTCACTGCGAACAGTTTGATCTATTGTGATCGCCACTGTGCTACATATCAGTCCCAAACCCTACATTTTTCAGAAAGTGTATTAGTTGTTTGGGACTGAGATCCCTAGCTTCGTTGGGGCTCAAAAAGTGCTTTCCCAGATGTAAGCTACGTTTGCGCATCAGTGGTCCGCATTCAGTACAAAATGGAGTAAGTAAATCAATAAATTTCCCTACAACTCTTGAATGACTAAGTAACTAGTTTCTTACACTACCTACAGCGTGCTCTACCAGTTAAAAACTTAATTCCAAAAGTTAGTAGACGTTGAGGGCTCTACGAAGAGACGTACGTACTTCAAAACGAATATTAAGGTGACGCATCGACGAGACGAGACCAATTTTAAAAAATAATTAGAAATATTAAGGTGACGCATCGACGAAACGAGACCAATTTTAAAAAATAATTAGAAATAATAAGGTGAGGCATTGACGAGACGAGACCAATTTTAAAAAATAATTAGAAATATTAAGGTGACGCATCGACGAGACGAGACCAATTTTAAAAAATAATTAGAAAAATTAAGGTGACGCATCGACGAGACGAGACCAATTTTAAAAAAGAATTAGAAATAATAAGGTGAGGCATCGACGAGACGAGACCAATTTTAAAAAATAATTAGAAATATTAAGGTGACGCATCGACGCGACGAGACCAATTTTAAAAAAATAATTAGAAATATTAAGGTGACGCATCGACGAGACGAGACCAATTTTAAAAAATAATTAGAAATATTAAGGTGACGCATCGACGAAACGAGACCAATTTTAACAAAGATTAATGTATTAAATGTGGTAATTATGAGACATTAAAAAAGTACAACGGTGAGTCCTTAAAAGAAAGGATTAAGGTGACGGGAAGCGCACACTAGCGACGCCAATCTATTTTAATTTTTAACTTCTAAACCGGATCTATTTAAAACAATTTCGGGGTTACAATCTCTCGGCAAAGACTTATACTAATTATTAAATAAACATGCACAAATGTTGGGTCCGTTTTTGTACGCGAAAGATTGATCCAAAATTCCAGTGCAAAAACAGACCAAACAGTTAACTATAAGTATTAAATAAATAGTATAGGTGTTTGCCGAGAGGTTGTAATCCCGAAATTATTTAAAACAAATCCGGTTTAGTAGCTAAAAACGAAAATCGATTGGCGTCGCTAGTGTGCCCTATCCGTCACCTTAATCCTAATCTGATACTATCCTAGCACTGTGCCATGTGAATTACAAAAATATCGTAGTGTTTAAATTTAACAAAAATATCTGAACATTTGACAAAGGACACTGTATGTCAGAAACCGGCAAACAAAATACAGGCGTGAAGCAGCCACCTATTCAAAAAAACTTGTGGCATTTGCAAAAACCAATAAAAATAAGAACTCAAGAGAACACGTGAAAATCGTTACAAGATCCATTACCCAGTTCTCGCACAGAACCCTTTCAGGGTTACTGTCCCTTTCTGTGCGAGAACCCTGTGCTTTAACCCTATGCTAACGACCCGTCAGCTAAGCTCGGATTGCGTCGGACAGGGGAGGGATAGTGAAACCATATTTAGCTAAAAAAATGTTTAAACTCCGTAGGCATGTCTTTTTTAGATGAAAGAAAATATATACCTAGTTTTGAGTTTCATACTGTACTTTGAGTGCAACAACAGTATATTCATTCATTCATTAAGGTGACGGGTAGGGCACACTAGCGACGCCAATCGATTTTAATTTTTAGCTACTAAACGGGATCTGTTTTTTGCTACGCTAAAAATTGATTCACGCCAAAAGTGAATCAGTTTTTCGCGTACAATAACGGACCCGACATTTATGCATGGTTATTTAATAAATAGAGGTTGTAACCCCGAAATTGTTTAAAACAGATCCGGTTTAGTAGCTAAAAATTAAAATTGATTGGCGTCGCTAGTGTGGCGTACCCGTCACCTTAAGGAATATATCCAAAGAAATATTTTTTTATGCCTTAGGTCGCAGACGAGCATACGGATCACCAGATGGTAAGGGATCGCCGCCGCCCATGGACACCCGCAACACCGGAGTCACAAGGGCCTCCGGTACCCTCACTCACACAGCGAAACACAGCTCAGTGCTGCTTCACGCTGATTTTCCGTGAGGCCGTAGTATCACTGCGGTCGAGTCGGCCCATTCATGCCGAAGCGTGGCTCTCTCACGGTCAAAGTAAAGAAAGATCCGAGAAAAATCGGTTTATTCCCGCTGTCCACCCTCTGCTTGTCCACCCCGGGTGGACAGTGAAACAATTGTTAAAAAAAATCCCGCTGTCCACCCCTTCTTGGTTGAAAGACGGGGTGGACAGAGGGAATTTTTTTCCACCCCGGGTGGACAGTGAAACAATTGTTAAAAAAATTCCCGCTGTCCACCCCTTCTTTTATTAACAATTGTTTCACTGTCCACCCGGGGTGGACAAGCAGAGGGTGGACAGCGGGAATAAACCGAAAATTCGCCCACGATATAACTAATTCTTGGCGATAAGAAAGTCGGACGGATCTAGCTTCTAATTCCGAGAGACAAAGACTAATTGATTCTAAATTGGATCTGTCGATTTGCCAGCGACGATATAAAACGTTTTTATCTCTCGGTTTTTCTTTATGTAAAAGGAACTTTGTTTCTTTGATGAAAAAAGGTTCAGTGTTTTTAATGAAGCTCTCGAGTATTTAGATTTCAAAGTGAAAAAGTTTTTTTTTTTAATTCTATTTTTAGTTTAGGGATTTTAACCTTATGTTATGTCAGTCCCATCGTAACCTAAACATTATTATTACAATTTAAAAGATATAGTTAACTACGTTACATGATACATTTATATTAAATAGACACTATATACGTACATAGTTCAATCATCGATGAAGAATCATCTCACACACTAGTTTAGCCGCGTCTGATGCAGGTTCAGCCAAAATAGATTGGAATACCCCTAAGTCAAAGTGTTTAAGATGCAAGTTGTTCATCAGTGATCGACGCTGTGTTTCATTTTTGACACACTCCACCAACAAGTGTTGCACATCTTCCACTTTATTACAGACATCACAATTTGGGGAGTAAAGTGAAAAAGTTCTATATGAAAATTAATCGTGTATTTTTAACCGTTATTAATGAGAAACTTAGCGTCATTTTAATCCCCTTATTTGTACAATCGATCACTTTGTTCGGATCGATCCTAACTGCACTATGATTTAATTATTATTTCTCCTAACAACAAAATGTTCATACACGGTTTGGTAAATATGTAAATAGATGCTGCCATACCGACAGCTAGTTTGTAATACATGTCACTGGATGGCGCCACTGCGCCAGCCAATTATAGCGCATGCTGTTTCTGATTCTCTCTCTTCTCCTGTTGCCATTTTGCGTGCCTGTTGTTCTTTTTATACAATAAATATTTTATACTTCATTTTTACGAGTTTACTATTCTACAACGGACCCTCTGGACCCTTTTCACAGTTTATACACTTTATACCCATGAACTGTCTTCATTTAATGGTGCTCAGCAGCCTCCTTCCTCCTGATTTCCTCCCACTTAGCAACATTTCCAGGTGAGTTGGCCATTTTGTGGATCTTGTAGAAGACTGGCACAGAGAGGGCGATTCCGATCATCCAGTAGCGTCAGATCCACTGGTTTTGAACGTAGTTCTTCATGGGGAACTGCGCGATCTTTGCGGTGATGGTGTAGGGGTACTTCATAGGGCGGCCTGGAGCGTCCGACATGGTGGCTGGTTTACTCTTACAAAATGATCACCAACTGACAGCTTTCTGATGGGGACTAAGCTAAGAACAGTTCATAAAAGTACCAAGAGATGTCACTGTGCATAATTACATCGCACCAGCAAAGCGATTTTCTAAAACTACTTAAGCTCAATAGGTTAACGGCTTTTTAGGACTATCCGGAAAACAATATACCGTTGTTTGCGGAGTTGGCTTTTATTTGTAGCAAAGCGTCCTAGCATTCCTCTCGACTATAACCTGGGCAACCTAGGGTTTGTAAAAAAATACAAAATACAAAAAATAATTTATTTCAGTCACTTAGGTATAACTATTGTACATTAGGTTTGGACTCTCCTTTTAAGCAAATACTTGCTTGTGTTAGGAGGGTCGCTCTTCTATATCGGTACAGTTCGTATACTTAAGTTAATAGATACATTTGACTAAAGCTTTATATTTAAGATCTTAAACAGAAACATAAATAGTTAGAAAGATTATACATAGTGAAAGAAGAGAGTCCCCAAAATCCTGAATCAATTAAGGTACGGTCAGCATCAAAAGTAGCTTAACACTTTAGTACCCATGTCAAACTAACCGTTCTGCATATTATAGTCAGTTTCTAAAGGGTATTTTTTTTATAGAAAGGCCAATCAGGATGACTCACTCCGCCTGATGGTAAGCGGCCGTGAAATCCAAATATGAGGTTGACAGGCACAAAAGAACTAACAAAGTACCCATTGTGTCTGCCATCCTCACCCTAATGGCTTGCTGAGATGCCCCCCGCCCCGCCTAAAAGACCCCGGATTGTATGAAGGAGGAAACACATGACACTTACTTACAAAATGTTACTTCGACATGGTACTAATGTGTTAAGCTACTATTGATGCTGACCGTACCTCGCCGGCCTCTTCGTAAACCAATCCCTTCGTATGTCTTGTTCTAGGAGCTAACTCCCTAATCTCAAACTTCTGCAGGCTTCTCAATGCCTTCAGTGATCAATTCGTTTTATTCTCTCTCACACATATAGTATAGCTCCATAGATATGATAAGCTTATTCATTTACACCGGTCCGGAGTAGGAGAGGCTGGTAATCTGTCATACAGGTCTCCTAGTACAGATACCAGTCTCTTACATAGTTTTAGTAACACTAGACTAAGCTTTATTTTGTATGTACCAACCAACTATGTGAGAGAACAAATAAAGATTTATTTTATTATTTTTTATTATTTTATTTTATTTCTGCACTGCACAGTTGCAATTAAATGAGAAAATGAAATCTAGATGTAAAATTATTAATTGTTGTTCAATTAATAATTTATTATACTAAAAAAAAATTATAATCATGTCATTACTCGTGTCCTAAAAAAATAAATATGTCTATAATAAGAAAAAAAAATCAAGAAATCAAGAATCAAGCTCAAAGAGCTATGGAAAGGGCTATGCTCGGAGTATCTCTGAAGGACCGCATCAGAAATGATGTAATCCGACTGAGAACCAGAGTCACCGACATAGCCCACCGAATTAGCAAACTGAAGTGGCAGTGGGCTGGTCATATTAGCCGCAGAACTGACAGCCGTTGGGGCCGTAAAGTCCTTGAGTGGAGACCGCGACTCGGTAAGCGTAGTGTAGGACGCCCTGCGACAAGATGGGATGATGACATTCGAAGGCTGGCTGGTGTGGGCTGGATGAGAGTGGCCGAAAATCGGGAGAAGTGGCGTGCATTAGGGGAGACCTATGTCCAGCAGTGGACGAGTGTGGGTTGCTGATGATGATGATGATGATGAAGAAAAAAAAATGTAAATTGTAGTACTATTCTCTCTTCTCTGATATCTTTACTTATATTGAATGTGGTAGTTTACCTATAGGATATTGTACAATTAGCTCTAATCCCATCATGTATTTAAGTTAAATGTAACAATAGTTGGTAGACATAACAATAAATAAATAAATCATATCCGGTACAGCTGTACCACGTTTATAACTTACATCAGCAAAATTTCGTCTACGCAGAAGAGCAAGTTAAATCAGATGATTACGATTGCGAAAGCAGTTGAAATACAGACTTTATTGCACTACGTTAAGATTAAATACAACAAAACCAGAGAGGAATGCTATCTCTCTCTGAACCGCACTCGCACCGAACATGGCGCTGACGCCTCAACCAATAAGAAATTGTAATTTTTGGCGCGCGTAATGGAGCATTGTGATTGGTTAAGATTTTGCCGCCGTTTTTGAAAATAAGACTTCCGCGCAGGGACATTGTTGTAACTTGTAAAATTGGTAAAACTGTACCCTGGGCTTCAGAGCGACAGCTTTGGACGCAACGGGGAATCACACGAAATCAGGAGGAAGGAAAGAAGATAGTTAAGCAAGTAAAATGTCAACATTATTTTGTAAAAATCTTTTACAAGTGTAAAAAGTAAAGTAAAGTATCAGCCTATAAACTGTCCCACTGGGCTTCGGCGGGTAGGGCTAAAAGAAGCCGCGTGGGCTGATGCAATTCAAAGGTTTTAAATTAGTGTCTAGTGGTTTTTAGTGTGCAAGTTTGGTGTTTATTTGTGCAGTGAAGTGCCGCAAAGTGATCCTAATAATAAGAATCGTTGGATTGTATCGTTTTTAACACTGCTATTGTGTGTCGAGTGCGTTGTCTCGTGACAACTTGCTTGGACCTAATAGAATCTTAAAACCCGCGATTGCTTTTAGAGTGATATCCGCTGAATCCGTAGGTCGATAAAACGCAAAACACTGGCGTTTTATTGAGTGACTGTGACTTTGACTGACTTCGACTGTTGACTACCTACTTGTTCTCAATAAGTTACTTGACATTGGCGAATTATCTTCGGTTGTCCCGCTTAATAATGCCTAAAATCTAAAACATGATAATGGCAGGAGTAATTCTCAGTCGAGAAGTTGATTGCCACAAATAAAATAAGAAGAAGAAGAAACTGTCCCACTGCAGGGCAAAGGCCTCCATCATAGAATTCAAGTTATCGCTACTATGATGGGACCAATCCGCATTTGGCAAGCGTGGTGATTAAGCCTAATCCCATCATAGTAGCTACAAGTGTAAGTGTAATATTTTCTTACAAGTGTAAGTGAAAATGTGAATGACGTGGGTTAGCCTTCCATGTCCGTTCGTCTTACGAGAACGGTTAAAACGTTTGTAAAATCATAAAATGTGATCACCTTGTTATAAATCGCGAAGTTATTACCGTACTAAAGGTGATGTCATCCCGTTCCAACACGCAATGTTAAAAGGGACTGGCACCCGTTTTGTTCCGGGACTATGCTTAATTTGCGATTTGTAATAATATTTTTAGCACTTTATACACTTCAAAGTAACATTTTGTAACAGTTGTTACCGAAGTCGGCGCCCAATAGGTACTATCTTGTAATTTAATACAACATTCAATTTTCCAACAGAGCTTATAAAATAGTTTTTTAGATTTTCGCGTTGCATTATAACTATAATGTATCAATACGGGGATTAACACGATATTTATTATGTGAAACAACATTGTGTACTCACATATTTGGCTCGACGTTTCGGCTACGTTACAGCAGCCGTGGTCACGAGCGGACCAATTCGAAGTGGACGTCGAGCCAAATATGTGAGTACACAATGTTGTTTCACATAATAAATATCGTGTTAATCCCCGTATTGATACATTAGGGTTATAAAATGTTATTTGAAGTGTATAAAGTGTTAAAAATATTATTTTACAATTTTTAGTTCGTGGTTTTTGAAGGCGGTTTTTTTTCGCAGAACATTTTATTAAGCTTTTTAGTGTTTCATTTTTTGGCTGTATGTCTGATGTATTTGTATAATATTATACAAATTAAGTATTTTCGTAAAAGTAACCAAAATTCTTATTATTGCCTAAAGTGACCACTTTTAGCAACTATGTGGCTTGCCTTCTCGGCGCTGGTTCTTATGCTATGGCGTTAGAGTGTATTATCAACTGACGCTATTGACGGGCAAGGTATTGCTTTCAGAATGAGCCTGTCCTGTGGCTTCTGGAATCTTGTGCTTATTTTATGGAGTAAGAGTGTCTTTTTCACTGACTCTGACACTGATTCCAGAATTATTTTGTCCTATGTGGCTCGGCTGCTGGACTCTGGTGCTTATGCTATGAAGTTAAAGTACGTTTCTCACTGTCTCTATCGACGCTAATAGCACTGCTTTAGAATGAGCAGTTGTATGTGGCTTCTGAACTCAGGTGCTTATGCTATGGAGTTAGAGTGTGTTTTCCACTAACCTTATCGACGGGCATGGAAGGGCACGCGCGGCACAGATTCCAGAATGAGCCGATCATCAGGTGGCTCCTCCGAGGCCGGCACTGCTGATGTTACGCCACGCGGCTGCTGGACTCCTGGGGCATTCGCCGCTGGGGACAAAAGCTACTGTTAGTACTTGGAAGCAAGCTTGGTGGTGAGGGAAAACACCGTGAGGAAACCTGCACGTTTCGTATAGTTTCTGAAACGTGTAACCGTGATTCAGTTGGTCTGGTTCCCTTGTTTAAGGGTTGCGAAGGTCAGACGGCAGTCGCTTCATTGTAATTATTTTAATTTGCTTCATTCTATTTTGCTTTTAATCTGCTTCATTATATTTTGTGTTGCATTAGACTGTATGACTTGGTATGAGGATAATAAACCATTGTAAAAAAGTTGGCGATTAAAAAGAGTAACTGGCGAGTTTCTTGCCGGATCTTCTCGACCAGAAACAACTTTCCGAGCCGGTGGTAGAATCGCATTATGTTTATTTATTTCTTTAGTATATTTTATGTATCAACATATATATGTAAATTATACATAAGTACTTATAAATAGTTTTAAGTCATTCAAAGGTATGACGATTTGTAAGTGCTGTGTACAAGCCTATACAAATAAAAAATTATTTGAATTGAATTGAATTACAATGAAGACTTTTCCAATCCTGAATCCAAGCGAACCCGGGCTCCAGAGCGACAGCTTTGGACGCAACTGGAAATTGCACGCTAATATGAGAGGATTACCGACATAGCCCACCGAATTAGCAAACTGAAGTAGCAGTGGGCTGGTTATATTAGCCGCAGAACTGACAGCCGGAGATCGCGACTCGGTAAGCGTAGTCTTGGATGCCCTGCGACAAGATGGGATGGTGACATTCGAAGGCTGGCTGATGTGGGCTGGATGAGAGTGACTAAAATCGGGAGCAGTGGCGTGCATTAGGGGAGACCTATGTCCAGCAGTGGACGAGTGTGGGTTGCTGATGATGAGGGGATTATGATGATAATATCCCGCTGGACTCGTGTCCACACCAAGTTTGTCACACTAGTGTGACTACTAGTATAATTTCTATTACTCGCGGTCACACCGCTTCGCGTTTTGCCAAAATGCATTTAGTCGTGAAGTGCTTGATAAATAAATCACTTGGAGTCTTCTAGCGTGTTTGATCCTTAGTTAGATTTTATGAAATTAACTCATTCTTATAATACCTGCATAAGAAAATCTCAGAGATTGACATTATTTTTTTTTATATGATAGGTGGCAGACGAGCTGACGGATCACCTGATGGCAAGCAATTGCCGCCACCCATGGACACCCGCGACACCAGTGGAGTCACATTAATTAATTCCAGTTCTTTATTTTATTGACATCTAATTTTAATTAATTGATTTTATGTAATTTGATTGATATTGTGTATTTCTGTTGAATGATGATGATGGTCGAATTTTTTTTTTTCATTCATTCATTCATTATGATTACCGATTGCGGAGTCTCTGTAATAGGATAGTATTTTTCCGTTTTGCTTTGGAAACACTAAAAACAGTCCATCTATTTTCGACGGGTTTGTAATATCCCCCAGTTTTCTTTGCTGCAAATTCCAATGGCTATATGACTCTCCTACAACATTTTATAGTAGTAACTGGTATAAATAGTTCTTTCGCTTTATCTTGATATCGGTGACAGCAGGACAGAGTTATACGCGAGTCACGCGTTAGAAAGAGACTAATGTGAAAAATGTATAGATTATGTCATCTGTCACCCATATCATGCTAAAGCGAAAGGAGTATAATATATAACGTGTCTCTCTAAACACTTGACATTGGCGGAATCACACGTGCGGCCGTCACCGCGCGCGGGTTTAGGACCAAAAAAAAAGAAAAAAAAAGAAAGGAGTATAGTAACAGACATTTTTCTATGGAGCGTCTTGTGCCGTAGTATGGCGGGTGGTCGTGAGGGAACAAATAAGTCTAAGTACAAATATTTATTTATAATTCCACCAAATATTGACACCACACAATTTAAAGTAGGGAAATAGAGTGAGAATTAGAAGAACGGCTAGATTAATTTGTACATTCAATTCGCAGTAAAAATCAGTTTCTTTAAATTCAATGACGTTCTAAGATTCTCAAACGTAGTTTCTTTTATAGCTTGTGTTGTTAACCATAGATAATACATAAATATGTAGACAAACATTATACGGATTCGGCGGGTAGGGCTAAAAGAAGCCGCGTGGGCTGATGCAATTCAAAGGTTTTAAATTAGTGTCTAGTGGTTTTTAGTGTGCAAGTTTGGTATTTGTGCAGTGAAGTGCCGGAAAGTGATCCTAATAATAAGAATCGTTGGATTGTATCGTTTTTAACACTGCTATTGTGTGTTGAGTGCGTTGTCTCGTGACAACTTGCTTGGACCTAATAGAGTCTTAAAACCCGCGATTGCTTTTAGAGTGATATCCGCTGAATCCGTAGGCCGATAAAACGCAAAACACCGGCGTTTTATTGAGTGACTGTGACTTTGACTGACTTCGACTGTTGACTACCTACTTGTTCTCAATAAGTTACTTGACATTGGCGAATTATCTTCGGTTGTCCCGCTTAATAATGCCTAAAATCTAAAACATGATAATGGCAGGAGTAATTCTCAGTCGAGAAGTTGATTGCCACAAATAAAATAAGAAGAAGAAACATTATACGACTTCTTTTTTTTTATATGAGAGGTGGCAGACGAGCAGACGGATCACCTGATGGTAAGCAATTCTGCCGCCCATGGACACCCGCAACACCAGTGGAGTCACAAGTGCGCTGCCAACCTTTTCCCCTTCCCCCCATTGGGCCTCCGGTAACCTCACTCACACGGCGAAACACAACACCCAGATACAAGATGACATTATCAATCCCCGACTCGCTGAATCGCAAGCGCTGTTTCGCCAAAATACGCCATAAACCCTCTTTTATCCTTAATATTAAGTTTTACGAGTTTTCCCACGACAGACTTTCTAAGACAGGCCGCGACAGGGTAAATATAAAATGTACACGAAGATTTTATGTCAAGTGCTTGGATCTCGGAGTTGACAGCTAATGGGTTTTGCTTACTGGTTGTTTTGCATAAGGGAAGACGTGAAGTAAACTAAATATTAAACCGTATTGACCGTGTGAGGCCACGCTTCGGCATGAATGGGCCAGTAAAAGCACGGCCTCACAGAAAAACGGCGTGAAGTAGCAGCGTACTGTGTTTCGCGGCGTGAAGTGAGGGTACCGGAGGCCCAATCTGAGGAAAGGGGGGTTTAAAGATGGGTAGCGCACTTGTGACTCCACTGGTGTCACGGGTGTCTATGGGCGGCGGCAATCGCTTACCATACCAGGTGATCCGTCTGCTCGTCTCTCACGGTTAAACTTATATTTTATTGGTTACTTACTTACATTTTTAGCCGTGTGGTCCCCGGCAGAGTAGAATAGGCTATCCCTCACTCTTACCGAGGTGTCGTAAAAGGCGACTAAGGTAAAGCTGCTGGCATGATCATCAGCACCCAGAGAAGGAAAACTCTGCATTTATATCAAAACCCTCGCCAACCCGTCTGCCAAGCGAGGTGAGTATGGCAATTACCCCTCATGTGATTGAGGGAGGCCCGTGTCCCAGCAGTAGGGACTTAAATGGGCTGATATGATGATGACTTACATTTTTGCGCCGACTTCAGTAACACCTTTTTTCGAGTGTAATGTTATCATAAATATAACATCTACGTCGATGACTGTTATAAAATGTTATGTCAAGTTTATGAAGTGTTAAAAATATTATTTTACACTTTTTAGTTCGTGGTTTTTGAAAGCGGTTCTTTTTTATTTGTTTTTTTTTATCATGATTTTAGCGCGTCTTATTTCAGGCAGCAGGAAGGCGGGCCTTCCCAACCAATTTAAACCCATCCCAACGAACCTCCTTCATTTAGAAGTCGGCCAAAAAGCTGAAACAAACAACCGACTGCTATTGACATGGAGTTCAATATGAGCTGCCAGCCTCTCATACACATCGCACTTGCTAACAAATATTTGATTGGCCGTGTCGAGTGAGGACTCTGATAAAAGCTTACATGGACGCTCGTATCAATTTGAAAAGTTTTCACGGATGCAATGAATAAAATTCGGTTGAGCTAGCACAATATATCTTCCGTGAATGGTAATGTAAAATTACGTAGTTATCCTTAACTGATTCAAGTACGTTACGTACGGCCCCGATCCCTCTTCGATCGTGTCACAGTGGTGTCCCATCGAATATAGAGGGTAAGGGAATAAAGAGTGCACTTGTGTCTGCGCAAACACTTGTGCACTATAATATGTCCGGCGTCGATGCCGATCTCTGAGATTGGTCGCCATGATCGAAATATCGGTTTGGAGGACAATACAAGAAGGCTCAAAGTCACCCATAGAATAATCAAATGGAGGTCGCAGTAGAATTAAGGTCACATATACAATTACTGCTCTGATGGCTCAGAGTGGATCTTGGCCTCCAACACAACTTGTTGCCGTTTTTTTTTATGAAATAGGTGGCAGATGAGCTGACGAATCACCTGATGGTAAGCAATTACCGCCGCCCATGGACACCTACAACACCAGTGGTGTCACAAGTGCGCTGCTTACCTTTTAACCCCCCTTCCCCTAGATTGGGCCTCCGGTACCCTCACTCACGCAGCGAAACACAGCGCATGCACTGCTTCACGCCGGTTTTCTGTGAGGACGTGGTATTACTCCGGTCGAGCCAGCCCATTCAAGCCGAAGCGTGGCTCTCCCACCGTTCCTCTCTGTTCTGGACCACGGCCGACCAATCGTCGATCTGCAGCCCGAGAGACTCCTTTCTCACCTCGTTCCAGCGATACCTAGGACGTCCAACCGGGCGCTGCCCATTTGGACATCCCACGTATGTTCTCCTCACCAGTCGATCTTCCTGCATTCCCTCCAGATGTCCAAATCAATGTCTCATATAGTCCAAAGAATTACCATGCCATTGAATAGCCATGTATTGAGAAGAGGGGAAGAACATGTAACCAAAAAATGTAAAATTTAGAAAACCCCCGACGGCGGCCATCTTGGATTTGAAATTTGTCACAGTAAATGTATTCTGGTACTCAAGCCCTTTTATATGATATCCATATTGTGGGAGTTGTGTTAAAACATACAATCCATATCTTTGTGTGGGCGGCCATCTTGGATCGATTTTTATCCAACATAGCTGAGAACACTCCCCCTTATTCATCTTTCAAACAAAAGAAACAAAATCAAAATCAGTTCATTTGTTCGGGAGCTACGATGCCATAGACAGATACACAGATACACACACACAGACACGTCAAACTTATAACACCCCGTCGTTTTTGCGTCGGGGGTTAAACAGTGATGAGTAAATCTGTGGAGGAACAGACGACGGTCGAAAAAGAGATGGATGGATTGTGTGAAGAATGATATGATGGAAAAAGGGGTGGATGATTCGATGACGAATGAGAAAGATGTATGGAAGAGGAAGACATATCTATTGCACCCACCCCGGATAACCTAGCAACAGGGCAGGATGAAATTAGTCCAAAGAATTGGAAGGAACGATCCGCGAGTGGTGACCGTGTACGTGTATAGATAAAAGTTCTTAATTCAAGTTAGGTCCATACAGAACACATCATAATAGGTACACATATCCGCTGCGCTGGTTCGGAATGTCGATTTCTACTGAGAAGATTCCAGCAAGAAACTCAGTAGTTTCTTATTTCAAATATTGATGATGTTAGAGTTTCATTTGAGAAGAGAAAAAAAAATTCGCTTCGGCATGAATAACTCGACCAGAGTGATACCACGGCCTCACATAAAACTGGCGTGAAACAGAGTTTGCGTGAGTTTCGTCGAGTTATTGAAGATCCAATCGGAGACTTTATCGAGAAGAAGGCACTTGTGGCTAATCGTTCAACAATAGATTAATTTTACTATTTAAATATGATTGTGTGACTGCCTCGGTGGTGCAGTGGTTAGTGGGTCGCACTTTAAAGCGACGGCTGCGCAAAAGGTCCCAGGTTCGATCTCCAGGTCGGGTCAAAAATTTGTACTTAATTCTTGGTAAGAAATTCTTAGAGTCAGCCCGGAGTCTGGAAGTCGGTGGTCATGTACCCCCGTGCCTTGGAAAGCACGTTTAGCCGTTGGTCCTGCGCCCAATCCCTCACCGGTCGTGTCATGCTGGTGTCACATCGGAATAGGTAAGGGAACAGAGAGCGCACTTGTGTTTGCACACACACTTGAGCTCTATAATAAGATAAGATAAAAACATTTATTTGTTAAACACACACGACACACAACATTACAAATAAAGAACAAAAAAAACAAACTTCTTATGTTTAGACCAGTAAAAACAACAAAGGAAAAATAAACAAAAAAAAAACCTACAAGTTAAAATATTTAAGGCGGGTAATATATATCCTGCGTACGTGGGTGATCGTTGAGATTAGCCGGCGTAGCAGTGATCGGTTTGAGGATATTATTATAATTGTGTACACGACCTCTAGTTAGGCCCACAGGATTATATCTAACAATTTCCCGCGTGAAAGATAATTCTGCGTTTCGAGGTTAAGCTCCCAATTCAATTCTAATTTTGTTAGTCACGTTCATTATAACAGGGGGTTAACTAACCGTATCAGGGGTACTTGACCGGATTAAATAGTGACGTCATAAGGGCTTAGGTAAAACTTGCTTGATAAAAAGAAAAAAACTTTAGATACTTGTTTACAAGAATTTACAATTATCTTATTATTATTTGATAGAAATGGGGTGAGCCCTGCGTCTCATAGCCACTGCGACCAGTAGATGATCTATTATGACAGCCCCGTAACCTATTACAGCACCTCATGTAGCACCAGTTCCAGGATAAACCCGAGAATGGAGCTGATGGGGGAGCTCTTGATCTCGTCAGCTGAGATCATGTGTGCTCCCAGGTGCCGGCTTCTGCAGCGGTGCAGCGCTATGCACTCGCCGAGGACGTGGATAATCGTTTCCTCGTCCTCGCGACAGAACCTGCAGATTTTGGTATCTGAAAGGCCCATGTTGTGCAGGTGCTTGTATAATTTGCAGTTCCCTGTGAGGGTCCGAGTGAGTGCCCTAACATGTCCTCTACTCAGTTTTGTGGTCAGTATCTCCGCCTGTTACAATTATCTTACTACTTATATTACTTTTTTAATTTGATAAGAGGCAGACGAGCGGATGGATCACCCGATGGTAAGCGATTGCCGTCGCCAGAAGAGTCACAAGTGCGCCGTTAACCAACCAAGGTGACGGGTAGGGCACACTAGCGACGTCAATCGATTTTAATTTTTAGCTACTATCATAATCATCATCAGCCCATTTAAGTCCCCACTGCTGGGGTACGGGCCTCCCTCAATCACATGAGGGGTAATTGCCATACTCACCACGCTTGGCAGACGAGTTGGCGAGGGTTTTGATATAAATGCAGAGTTTTCCTTCTCTGGGTACTGATGATCATGCCAGCAGCTTTACCTTAGTCGCCTTTTACGACACCTCGGTAAGAGTGAGGGTGGCCTATTCTACTCTGCCGGGACCACACGGCTGTTAGCTACTAAACCGGATCTATTTTAAACAATTTCGGGATTACAACCTCTCGGCAAATCGGTTGTAAAATATTTATGTATATATTTATTACAATGTTACGCATGCGCGGCGTGAACGCTGCGCAGCCGTGACCGCTGCATCGCTCCGCTTTGAAAACGCTCGGAATCCGCCAGTGTGGCAACTCAAGAAGAGCGTGCTCCTTTTAAAAAGACCAGCAACGCGTCAGTTACCCCTCTGATCTCGCAGCATCAATACTTGAGGCGGCGGGCGACGGTGATCCTAACCATCAGGTGACCTGCCAGCTTATTTGTAGCCACTAGCGTAAAAAAAAAAACTAAAGACAAGCAATTTCAGCCCTATATAGTAACGCCCTGTTGGTCTAGTGGTTTAAGTACCGGGCCGTGATCTCAGGGTTCTGGGTTCGATTCCCGGGTCGAGCGAAAAGTATATTTCGAATTTTTCGGACATAGCTCGGGCTTATGATCACCAATCCGCATTTGGCAAGCGTGGTGATTAAGCCTAATCCTATCATACTAGCGATAACTTGATTTCTATGTTGGAGGCCTTTGCCCTGCAGTGGGACAGTATATAGGCTGATTAAAAAAAAATAGTAACTGAGTCGCACATTACACTAACAAATGAATCTAATTTGGCTAGCCGTATACAAAATAGCCGAAATGGTACCGGAATGATTTCCCTGATTGCCACTTGGCGTGACTGGCTGAACGTTTACGCGATTATAGTGACGGCTGATGACATCTGTGGAATTGGGCTGTGACGTAATTACATGGGTTCTGACGTTAATGTGTTAGTAACGCATTGCTATGTCATGTATGAATGTTGATTATTTGAAGATAATATGTAATGCCGTGTGGTCTCCGGCAGAGTAGAATAGGCCACCCTCACTCTTACCGAGGTGTCGTAAAAGGCGACTAAGGTAAAGCTGCTGGCATGATCATCAGCACCCAGAGAAGGAAAACTCTGCATTTATATCAAAACCCTCGCCAACCCGTCTGCCAAGCATGAGTATGGCAACTATCCCTCATGTGATTGACGGAGGCCCGTGCCCCAGCAGTGGGGACTTAAATGGGCTGAGGATGATGTAATTCGATGGATTCTAGCGGTAGGAGTCAAACACTCCGCATGGGCTGATGCAATTCAAAGGTTTTAAATTAGTATCTAGCCACCTTATTAAAAATCTTATTATAAACCTTATTATAAAGTTATTACCGTACTAAAGCTCACGTCATCCCGTCCGCAATGTTAAAGTTGCTGGTACGAATTTTGTTACGGGACTATCCTTAGTTCGCAATTTGTAATAAGGGGTAGTGGTTTTTAGTGAACTATATTATATTATCTATAGTGAACAATATAATATTAATCTATCTATAGTGCATTATAATATTAATCTATCCCGCATCTATGGCTGTTTTTTCCAATCGCCTACCGAATCGCAAGAATATATTATTAGACATGTATTGTTTTACTGTGATCGAATGAAGCACGTTATTTTCAGGGCTATGACGTCACTCCTGAAACGATACGCCACTTTGAGAAACTATCCTCGAGATGTTTTCTCACCTCTGAGCGAATGGTAGAAACATGCACATAGAATTACTCGTGAAAGACTTGGTACCGATCAAGTTGTTTCCAATCAGGTAGACCGTAATTTTGTTACCATTTCAGCTGTATAAAAAGCCGAATTCATTTCGTTTCCTCTTATTTTTATGGGTGTAACACTTCGTCAGATCTGACGCTATAAAATGTAACCAGATTGCACTGAGAAATTGGATTCAGGCCAGATTTCTTATTTCATGAATATTTTGGTATTGTGAGTATGAATACTAATTCTTGTGGGTCTAGACAATATTTATTTTATTTTATTTTATTAGGACAACCAACAAGATAAACACTGTTACAAGCAAATAAGGACATAGACAAACATAACACTGACCGGATGGCGCAATTGGTAGTGACCCTGCCTCTTACGCTTTCGATCCCCACCCTGGACAAACATTCGTGCGATGAACACTTGTGTTTGTTCGGTGTCTGGGTGGAATATATGTATTTAAGTATATATTTGTGTTCCTCTGTTGTCTGATATCTGTAACACAAGTGCTTAAGCTACTTAGTACGGAATCAGGTCAACGTATGAGATGTTGTGAGAGTTATTATTATTATTATAATCTTAATCGTAAAGCATAGTGTCACTTTACTTATAGGTTGCCACGGCATGCAATGTGTATTCATCATCATTATCAGCCCATTTAAGTCCCCACTGCTGGGGCACGGGCCTCCCTCAATCACATGAGGGGTAATTGCCATACTCACCACGCTTGGCAGACGGGTTGGCTCACTCTTACCGAGGTGTCGTAAAAGGCGACTAAGGTAAAGCTGCTGGCATGATCATCAGCACCCAGAGAAGGAAAACTCTGAATTTATATCAATGTGTATTAGTGCGTTAAGAATAAACAATATACAATTTAATTATGTCCAAGACTTGTGACGGGTACGCTAACAAGTAGGTGGTTTAGGCGTCAAGTAATACAAGTCTTCTTTTTTATGTGATAGGTGGCAGACGAGCAGACGGATCTGTAGTTTTTTTAAATTTTCGCGTTGCATTATAACTATAATTAATCAAGACGGGAATTAATATGATATTCATCATCATCGTCAGCCCATTTAAGTCCCCACTGCTGGGGCACGGGCCTCCCTCAATCACATGAGGGGTAATTGTCATACTCACCACGCTTGGCAGACGGGTTGGCGAGGGTTTTGATACAAATGCAGAGTTTTCCTTCTCTGGGTGCTGATGATCATGCCAGCAGCATTACCTTAGTCGCCTTTTACGACACCTCGGTAAGAGTGAGGGTGGCCTATTCTACTCTGCCGGGGACCACACGGCCTACATGATATTTATTATGTGATAAAACATTGTCATTGCCAGTCCGCTCGTGACCACGGCTGCTATACCGTAGCCGAAACGTCGAGTAAAATATGTGAGTACACAATGTTGTATCACATAATAAATATCGTGTTAATTCCCGTCTTGATTAATTATAGCAGACGGATCACCGCACGGAGCACGCTCGTGGACACTCGAGAATGTAAAGCAATGGAGTAGAATGCAAACAGAGTCAAATTAAACCCCTCTTTCTCCCGGATTGGGCTTCCAGTACACAGCACAGTGCTGCTTCACGTCGGTTTTCTGTGAGGCCGTGGTATCACTCCGGTCGAGCCAGCATATTCATGCTGAAGCGTGGCTCTCCCCCGGTCAAAAATGCTATGGCATTGCAATCCTTAGACGTCACAAATTGTAGTAAATAATCTAGAGGGTAGATCTTAGATTAAATCAATTTGATTTAATCTAAGGGGGAGATACGTCAGTTGATTCTCTACCATTTCTGAAGCCCTCTTTACTGGACATCATTATCACCCGTGACAAATTAATCTGAAATGACAAATTCATTTTCTTCAAAGATTCTCGCAACTACTGTGACAAAATTGGGAATAGATTTTTACAACCCACACTTTAAGATTTCATCCTTATTTCACTTAATAACGTATCATAGATAGATCTATATACAAAATAAATGTTGTGAGGCCTTTGTCTAAATAAGCGCTTGTATCTAAAATCACATATTATATGTGTACAAAAAATTATAATATATTACAAGACAAAGTTAAGTTTAACGATTTTTATGGAAAGAAGTTCTTATAATTTAAAAAATTAATAAAAGATTTTTTATGTCATAGGTGCCAGATGAGCAAACGGATTGCCTAATGGTAGGCGAACGCCTTTCCCCCGGATTGGACCTCCGGTACCCTCCGGTACTCACGCAGCGAAACACAGCGCAGTGCTGCGCCGGTTATCTGTGAGGCTCCGGTCGAGCCGGTCCATTCATGCCGAAGCGTTGCTCTCCCACAAATAATAGTGTCCAGGAATATTTACATTATAAAATATAGAAAACCAAATTCGGTAATGGATTATAACTGAGTACAGTATGAGCGATGGCAGCTCAATGGATAAGAACGCGCCATCCACGCAAGTACTCGAGGTTCGAATCCGAGCATGCACCAATGGTTTTTCTATGTGCGTATTTCTACCATTTCGATCTGCTCGGCGGTGAGGGAGAACATCGTGAGGAAACCTGCACGTTGCGGGTAAAAGTTTTTGAAACGTGTAACCATGATTCAGTTGGTTTGGTTCCCCTGTTAAAGAGTTGCGAAGGTCAGACGGCAGTCGCTTCATTGTAATTCATCGTCGGCCCATTTAAGTCCCCACTGCTGGGGCACGGGCCTCCCTCAATCACATGAGGGGTAATTTCCATACTCACCACGCTTGGCAGACGGGTTGGCGAGGGTTTTGATATAAATGCAGAGTTTTTCTTCTCTGGGCGCTGATGATTATGCCAGCAGCTTTACCTTAGTCGCCTTTTACGACGCCTGGGTAAGAGTGAGGGTGGGCTATTCTACTCTGCCGGGGACCACACGGCGTCTTAATTGTATTCAATTTTCAATGTTTTTTTGATGACCGCAAGATTGACTTATCGATTAAGTCCGCTTTAATTTTATAAGTACTATATTGCAATAATTTTGACAAAACACACTATTGGTATTTGTATTTATGAGTATGACTTGTCAGCGCTTTGGCATGACTGTTAAGCTTGCAAGAAATGTAAATAAATAAATATATTACACACTAACACAATAAAGAACTTACGACATCATCAATAACTAAGATCTCTTGTTAACGACAGACTGGTCGGCTATTAAGAGGAAAATTTAGAGCAATTTGATGTGGGCATAAAAATGTTCAAGATAACTCGGGAAATAATGAACGCCGTCCATTTGGAATAGTGATGTGAGTAATCTCGAACAAATTCTACGCTAGTGAACAAATCACAACTTCAGTTTATACGTGGAATGAGTCGAGTGAACTTTTAGACGTAGCGAAATCCCTCAGGGAGGAGGGTAGATAATGACTTGATTGCCTCTCTACCTTTTAACCGTGGGAGAGCCACGTTTCGGCATGAATGGGCCGGCTCGCATGGCAATGGCTCGGCCGTGTGGTCCCCGGCAGAGTAGAATAGGTCACCCTCACTCTTACCGAGGTGTCGTAAAAGGCGACTAAGGTAAAGCTGCTGGCATGATCATCAGCACCCAGAGAAGGAAAACTCTGCATTTATATCAAAACCCTCGCCAACCCGTCTGCCAAGCGTGGTGAGTATAGCAATTACCCCTCATGTGATTGAGGGAGGCCCGTGCCCCAACAGTGGGGACTAAATGGGCTGATGATAATGATGATGATGCCTACGATAGATGATCTACCTTTTAACCGTGGGAGAGCCACGTTTCGGCATTAATGGGCCGGCTCGACTGGAGTGATACCACGGCCTAACAGAAAACCGGCGTGTAGAATCACTGTGCTGTGTTTCGCTGCGTGAATGAAGGTACCGGAGGCCCAATCCGGGGGAAAGGGGGGCAGCGCACTTGTGACTTAACTGGTATCGCGGGTGTCCATGGGCGGCGGCAATTGCTTAGGTGATCCGTCTGCTCGTCAGCCACCTATCACATGAAGAAAACCTTAACAAACGCAGACTCATAGAAAATTTACAAACTGAAACTGGCGTCCAAAACGCCCATGGGAGGAGCGCTCGGAGACCTTTTTGAGAATCACTCGAATTTTTACTTCTGGGGTGTATTCTAATAAAATGGTATTCGAAATTTTTATCAGAAAAAGTGGTACACCATATCACAGCGTCTCTTCCTAAGGAGAGAGCATTAATTTTAATAAAATTCCAATTTTTGTCAATAGCTCGACTTGTCGTATTTGGATGGTGTTTTCCTTCATAAGCTGTGATTTACTTATATGTATTATGCAACAAGAAATACAAAAAATACTGCCTATTTTGGCACAAACGATACATTGATATCTTAGCAGCTGCCGTATCTTGAAATGTTTACGGAAGGTTGTTTATTATTGACCTGTTATTTCAAAATGACAAATATGTATTTGACTAAGCTCGAGATTTTGCAAAATATAAATATTTTATCAAAATATAGGTAAATATGTGCCAATAGCAAAAAATCTATCCGGTTTTATCGTCATTCAAATATTCATGGGCAAGTCCATTTTAAAAGTATAAATAAATAATAAATACAATTTGCACCAACTATTATAATAGAACCATTGACATAAACGAAACATTTGATAAGCTACCATACAAAATTCAAATGAAATACATACAAAATACTTAAGTGTGACGTCACATCTTAGTATCCATTTGTATGGAGCGTTTTGGTGATATCTCAGGTAGTTTAAAAGATAATCAAGTAATTCTTTGAACGATGTTTCTATCGTTGAGAGGTCTTTGAATTTAAAAAATTAAAAAAATAGTCAACGAGGAAACAGCCCAAATATCGTATATCATCGAAATAGGATTTTACACCATTTAAAAATGTAATTTCATTGTAAAAACCTCCACGACTTAAAAAAACTCGTCTCAAAATGTCGCTTCACTAAATTGGGAGGAAGAAAGGCGATTAAAAAGCAATATGGGACCCCATAACCATCATTTGGGTAGCTGGAACGATGCCACGTCCCTTGGAGATAGGTTGTATATTTAGGCTTCCTAGATTCGGCGGGACCTGACAAATTGGGGTTAGGGCCATTACGTTCTTGTGAAGAGGAAATGGTGGCATATTTTGAATTTCCAATTTTATGGCACCTTATTTTGGTAAGCCTAATTCCATCATAGTAGCGATGACTTGATTTTATAATGGAGGCCTTTGCCCTGTTGTGGGAAAGTACAGTAAATAATAATCAGATATTTTACTTTAATAGGGTAAGATTGCAAGATTGCAGTGAAAAGTCAAAGAAGGTGTTATACGTTTCTAAAAAACCACAATGCTTGTGCGATGTATCTTTAGCACAGCGACATCTATCGACAATTATTAGAACTAAAATTGTTTGTATTTGTTGTTTGGAACGAGTTTCAACATTTTAAAGGTTCCAATATTAGACAATTATTATGAATAGGTTTACTTGCCATTGAGAGACAAGGAGGGGTTGTAAATTGGCGTCTGAGCATGCTTTGGATTTTTTTCGATTTATGTGTGAATCACCATGAGGCAAACGACTCGGATAGTTTCTGGTAGATATTTATAATTGCTTAAATACTGATGATAAAAAACGTAACCATTAACACCCATAAAACGGTACTATTTAGGCGGAACTGTTATGTAATGGCTATTTAAATCTTTAACAGTATTCCCTAAGACATTCGGCGTATGCCGTTAAAACTTTTCAAACAAAATATTTCGTAAGTGGCTGGTGGACAAGTTTTTTATACTATATAGGAATACTTTGAATCTTAATACTTTAATGATTTCCAAATTTTATAGAATTTTATTATACATTAATTAATTTTGACATTTTTATTGTACCTATTATGATAAACATAGACATTTTGTTACTAATATAATTTTGACATTAAAATTTTAATCAATCCAATCCAGTGGCCAATCTTAACGATCAGCCACGTACGCAGAATATATTATAGTGCTCAAGTGTATGCGCAAACATAAGTGCACTTTCTATTCTATCCTTACCCTCATATTCCGATGGGACGTTACAGTGACACGACCGGAGAGGGATCGGGCGCAGGACCAACAGCTTAACGTGCTTTCTGAGGCACGGAGGTACAAGACCGCCAACTTTCAGACTCCGGGCTACCACTAAGAATTTCTTACCGAAAACTTAGGTACAAGCGCAGCCGTTGCTTTAAAGTGCGACCCACTAACCACTGCGCCACAGAGGCAGTCACAGAGGTCAGTATAAAAAATCGATATACCTATATCATAAACACAAGTTATTTTTGTATGGTTATCATACGCCATCCTCCATGTTTTTTCATATCAAAAATCCCCGAAAATTCGGCTCTTGCAAGACCAGAGTAGTCACAAGTGTTTTAAAAAAGAATACGCTCTTGCGCAACACCCCGTTGGTCTAATGGTTTAAGTACCGGGCCATGACCTCGGGGTCCGGGTTCGATTCAAAGGTATGTTTCGAATTTTTCGAACATAACTCGGGTTTGTGATCACCAATCCGCATTTGGCAAGCGTGGTGATTAAGCCTAATCCCCTCGTGGCAGCAATAATAGACTTGATTTCTATGATGGAGGCCTTTTCCCTGCAGTGGGACAGTATGTAGCATGATACTTTTACTTTTACGCTCTTTTTTTAATGTCCTTGTCGTAATGTACAGTCAGCTTCAGATCAAGTTTCCCTTCTGCAGTGGAAAAATAGCACTTGTGCCCCAGACATAAGGACGGTCAAAAAGGTCTACAAGGGTAACTCGACATGACGCCGTATTTACAATAGTTATGTCAGCACTGGCATTAAATAAATCGCACCATCTATCTTCCTATACATCTTTTAAAAACCTGGTACAGTATTGACCAATGGTGCTTATAGAGGCGATGTAAGGCCCACAATTTTGTGAGTTGGAACCGCGCCATGCCCTCGGGGAGTCGACAGGATTTTGTGAATTTGCAGCTGAGCGATATCCGAGGCTTGCTGAATAGCGCATAGCAATGTTTCAATGGTCTATGGAGAGGATTTGGCGAGAATAGATGTTACACATGCTCATTTGTAGCATGCTTAAAAATAATGCCAAATTTGAACAATGCCAATCGACACCGGTACATGGTAGAAATACCAAAAGTCCGCACAAAGAGGTTTGAATCCTGTTTCCTTATTCGTACTGCGAAACAGTGGAATCAGTTGCCTGAAGAGGTGTTCCCTAAAGGCTACAATTTGGGGGTTTTTCAAAGCGCGAGTGAATAGGTATCTTCTAGGTAATCGTGCTACATCTTAGACCATATTATCACTTACCATCAGGTGAAATATGGTCAAACGCTTACCTATCTACAGTAAAAAAAAAATGAGCTTGCTTAATGAAGTGTCCACATTTGCTATCAATAAGCATGCTATTAGGCATCTATTAGCATGCTTAAACATAAGCAAACCTTGTCTACATGTGCTGCGACGCCCTGTTGGTCTAGTAGGTTTAAGTACCGGGCCGTGATCTCGGGGTCCTGGGTTCGATTCCCGGGTCGAGCAAAAAGTATGTTTCGAATTTTTCGAACATAGCTCGGGTTTGTGATCACCAATCCGCATTTGGCAAGCGTGGTGATTATGCCTATTCCCATATAGCAGCGAATGACTTGATTTCTATGATGGAGGCCTTTGCTCTGCAGTGGGACAGTATATAGACTGATACTTTACTACATGTGCTAAAGTACTCCACCACACTCCCCCTTCCACCCGCACTACATGTAGCATGATCAAAAATCGACCGACGTTCGATATTTCATCATCATCAGCCCATATAAGTCCCCACTGCTGGGGCACGGGCCTCCTCAATCACATGAGGGGTAATCGCCATACTCACCACGCTTGGCAGACGGGTTGGCAAGTGTTTTGATATAAATGCAGAGTTTTCCTTCTCTGGGTGCTGATGATCATACCAGCAGCTTTACCTTAGTCGCCTTTTACGACACCTCGGTAAGAGTGAGGGTGGCCTATTCTACTCTGCCGGGGACCACACGGCGTAAGTGCTCGATATTTGATTATGCTCAAAATTAGCATGCTTATTAGTAGCACGTCCGTCCACACATGCTCTAAAGTAGCATGCTGTAAGCATGAAAATAAGCATGTGTTACAGTACATTAATAGTCAATACAATCAGAATACTCTTCTTAAAGTTTTTTTTATGTGATAGGTGGCAGACGAGCAGACGGATCACCTGATGGTAAGCGATTGTTACCCGATTGAAAAAAAATATTTTCCCCATTTCAACTTTATTATGAGATTTGATCTTGGAACATTCAAACATATTTACATACTTACATGCATAAAAAAATCATATCTCTTCCTTTTTGGCTCTTTTTTTGACATAGATGGAAGACGAGCAGACAGATCACCTGGAACCCAATTCTCATGCTCGTGATATTTTGAAAACATGGCGGATATCACCTAAAAACCTTACAAAAAACTAAGTTTTGGTAATATATGTCGTATGATGATAAATGTCCACGCGTCGACTGCGTGCACGGCTGCGGCCGGCCTGACGTCACCAGTGGAGGGGTGAGCGGGCGCGGGGAGGCACCCAGCGCTGGCCGACCACACTCCACGATTAAGCGGCTTGCGGACACTCGCATTTGTTTATTTAAATTTATTTGTCTGTTTCCTCTTGATCATATTAATATAACCATTATACCTACAGTCCGCTTTTAATTATTAATCTTCTGAGAACGTCGAGGACAATAAATGTCACGAGCCCGAGAATTGGGCTCCTGATGGTAAGAGATTACCGCCGCCCATGGACACCCGTGACACCAAAAACGGCTTTGCCGTAGACGGGTAAAAAGGTGTGGCTTGACATCGTAAAGGATGGCATGCGTGTTAATAGACTGACGACTAGGGATGCACAAGACCGTGCAAAGTTGGAAAGCGAACCCTGGGTACACATTATGTATGCCCCGGGCTCTGAAGCGACAGCTTGGGACGCAACTGGGACAAAATGCTGAGATGATGATGATGCTATTAAGTGTAGCAGACTTCATAAAATCGGTAATTCATTTGTTGGCTTAAGTATTCAGATATTTAATAAGCTACCACAAAATGTCATTAACCTATCACTGGATAAGTTTAAGTCTCATATTAAAACCTGCCTAATGAAGAAAGGTTACTATAGTGTACAAGACTATTTAAATGATAAGGATTCTTGGTCATGTTAATTGATCTGCCACAATAGATCATCTACTGGTCGCAGTGGCTATGAGACGCAGGGCTCACCCCATTTCTATCATGTTAAATGATTAATCTTTTGAGTTGTTATTTATAGTAGTCTATTAACTTTCATAATTGTATTTTTTTTCTCTTCTCAATTGAAACTAATATTTGAAAAGAGTAACTACTGAGTTTCTTACTGGTGTCCTCTCAGTAGAAATTGACATTCCGAACCAGCAGTAGATATTATGTTACCTATTTTGACATTCATAAGTGTTCTGTGTGGACCTGAATTGAATAAAGAATTTTTTATCTTCATCTTTATCTTTTGTGAGATTTTGTTCATATCGCTTGCTAGATGAGCTTTGAGCCAATATAGCTACAGAATGGATGGACCAAAATGTGAAACAGACCGAGGCAACGATGGCCAGATAAACTCGATTCGTTCTTTCAAGACTGGTCCACAGCACCGTTGGTACAGTGGGAGAGCCACGCTTACCGCCTCGACCAGGACCTCACAGAAAACCGGCGTGAAGCAGCACTGTGTTGTGTTTCGCTGCGTGAGGCACCGGAGGTCCCAACTTGGGGGAATGGTGGGGTTTAAAGTTTGGCAGCGTACTCGTGACTCCACTAGTGTCGCGGATGTCTAAGGGCAGCAGTAATCGCTTACCATCAGGCGATAATCATCACATAAAAGAAAAATCGCAGCCCAGGACCTGGAGAGGTGGAAAATGGGTAGGGAGGCCTTTGCCCTGCAGTGGGACACTATGGGCTCATAATAAAATAAATTAGTAATAAATAAAATTACTCCACCCTCGTCTTTGAGGTTATCTTCGCCAATGTCAAGTGAAATATGTAATTAATGAAGTGGATAGTGAACTGTCAAAGTCACTCAAAAAACGCCGTTGCTTAGCGTTTATTGGAATTCGGCGAGTAGGGCTAAAACAAGCCGCATGGGCTGATGCAATTCAAAGGCTTTAAATTAGTGTCTAGTGGTTTTTAGTGTTCAAATTTGGTGTTTATTTGTGCAGTGAAGTGTCGCAAAGTGATCCTAATAATAAGAATCGTTGGATTGTATCGTTTTTAACACTGCTATTGTGTGTCGAGTTAGTTGTCTCGTGACAACTTACTAACCAAATAGAGTCTTAAAACCTGTGATTGCTTTTAGAGTGATATCCGCTGAATCCGTAGGCGTTTTATTGAGTGACTGTGACTTTGACTGACTTCGACTGCTGACTACCTACTTATTCTCAATAAGTTACTTGACATTGGCGAATTATCTTCGGGTAGAGCCATAATAAAAAAAAAATAGCGTTTATTGTTCGCAGACGCAAGACGATAGTCCAAGCTAGGACACTTGTGTTTGTGCACCCATTTGTCAAAAGTAATGATAGCCTACGAAATTATTACTCTTTTAATAGTTGCCTTATACCCCATAAAATATTAATATTTGACGTCACTCCATGAGTAGGTAATAAAGGTAATGGGGATAGAAGTGTGACGTAATAATATGAGTAAACCTCCAGAATTATTAGCTGGAAGTGCCGACCGTCTCTCCAGGCATTCCTCATTAAACGCCACTATCCGTCGGTCGCTTGCCACCATCAATGTGCCGGCAAACCTGGAGCCCAATGGCTCACGTGATGATGGCAAGAAACCAGACGAAATGTATCTCATCCCTTGGAAGATTGGACGTGCTCTCGTTTGGGATGCTGCGTCGACACTCTGGCACCGTCTCATCTTCCCGGGACTACGAGGAGTGTCGGAGCTGCGGCCGACGCGGCAGAGAGACTGAAAGTTACAAAGTTAGGCATCTATCCGGTACCTACCACTTTGTAGCTTTCGGTGTTGAAACACTG
Source organism: Marasmia exigua (assembly GCA_019059595.1). NCBI lineage: Eukaryota > Metazoa > Arthropoda > Insecta > Lepidoptera > Crambidae > Marasmia > Marasmia exigua. The sequence continues at coordinate 7,230,301 of CM032488.1, read as the reverse complement.
GGCCCGTGAGGTTTCAGACGCTCTCTCTTTCTTCCGTGACTTAGCTAAGAGTTTAGCCAAAGTCACGCCAAGCCAAGTTCGGTGGGTTGTCTATACAACTTCCCTCGCGGGAAAGCGTTTTATTTTCGGCAAATAACGTCTTTATACAATCATATAAGTACACAAATAGGAAAAATTGTGAATCTTTTACATTTGGTATAAAATGCGCAACCCTCGGTGGGCGAGCCACACTCGCACTTCGTCGGTTTTTTTATTTCACAATCCATTTCGCATAATCCTGTTAGTAACAGGAGTACGCTCGGCCCTGTCCAGAATTTGGAAATCTGATAATTGGATTGAACCGCTTTCCGCCTGACCTTCGCAACCCTTCGACAGGAAACTAAACGGAGACAAATTACGTTGACACCAAATCAATAATCCGGCACATTTTACTGTCAAAGTAAACGTTGGTTTTACGGTCGCCATCAAAATGACCACGTATTGAACGAGCTACGAAGGTTGTGTATATTTTCTGAAGGTTACAGTAATTATGAGTACTCGCCCCTTTTCGCTCGAATCACCTAGGTGAAAATGATGTTAAAGTATTCAAAGATTTGTTAGGTTTTGGGAATTTTATAACCGATTTGCATCTTTTCCTAAAGTATTTTTAACTCTCTAGCCTCTCTCCAACGTTTTAACTCTCTAGCTTGAAAAACAGGTTCGCCTAGTTAAGGCATTTGTATTTATTTCTGACCTTATTGTAATAGGTTTACATATGTATTATTTGTGTAAAATTATTAGTTTAATAAATTGAATTGAATTGAATTTTATCGACTAAAGACTCTTTAGTTTAATAATTAAGAAAAAGAAATGTCACCAGAATAAAGATGGCGGATCTCTGGGCTGGCTTAAATTCTCCTATTTAAGCCGGAGACGGACAAGAAATTACTGTTGTAAAAATATAATTGTGAAAAGAATGTTTCCAGGATTAAAAGGCAATGTAAAAGGTAACTATGTGTTTTAATAACAATATTCCCATCCCGTAAATGTATTTAGAGATAACGCTAACAGATTCCTCCATAAAATAGACATACAAGACAATATAGGGAAAGAAGAGAATATTGAAAAGGTTTTAAGAAGTGACTAGGATGTATAAGATAATATAATACCTAATTAATATATTACAATTATTAGACCTCGCCTTAAGCAAAAAAAAACCAGCATTTAAGCTTAGACTGGTGACGGTATATCGTTAAATGTGATCCGTCTGCTCGTCTGCCTCCTATCTCATAAACAAATGTATGTAAAATTAAAAATTTTAAAAAACCCCGAGCCCTTTTACCTATGTCATAATGTGGGACTTGTGTTAAAGAATACAATCCATATCTTTGGGACGGCGGCCATCTTGGATCGATTTTTATCTAACATGGCTAAGAACAGTCCCCCCTTATTCATCTCTTAAACTAAAAAACAAAATCAAAATCGGTTTATTTGTTCGGAAGCTACGATGTCATAGACAGACACACAGACACACACACACACACATTTTAGGTACCTATTATTTTACATTAATAAGAGCATGAAATGGCAACAGCAATTCCTTGCACGACAATTCCCGATCAGGGCCGACCGACAGCGTCCGTCAAGGCGTTGCCGCGGGAAACGAAGTTAGGCGATCGTGCGGGAACTTTCGAAATAAGTTTCGGTTTCGGCAAAAGTTTCGGCCTATTTTGGCCGAAACCGAAACTGCCACCGAAACTTGATTTTTGGCCGAAACTCTGCCGAAACCGAAACCGAATTTCCGGTCGGACACTAAATTAAACCAATAAAAAAATGTATTACACATTACACATAGTAGGTAGTATTTTATATTAGTAATGGAATTTTGAGGTAATAGAAATAATGAATCTTTCACTGATAAAGAAAAAGGACGACTGTTCATAATGATAATAACAGGAAGGGCATGTTGAAACTACGAGAAGAGAGATAAAAGAATACGAATGGAATTGTAAAGAAATGGATAAATAGAGAGAGATATAAAGAGAGAAAAAAGAACCAAAAATGAGTAAATAATGATATACATTAGAGAGCGGATTGTGACTTGTTACATGTTTGGCGGGACTTACCACATCTAAGGAGGGACATGAAGGGAGACTTCTTAGTCAATTCTCATGTCCCCTCCCCACTCTGGCGAAGACGGGAGCACCCCTGGGTTTTTAGTCGGTATGCCTCTGGCCGGCTTCTCGTTAGGAGAAGCACTCGCCAGAGGTGAGTCCGACATAACCCGTCCACCCCCCGGTGGACGGGTATAACAATAATAATAAATAATAATAAATATTTCACAACATCACATACATTGATCTGACTCCGAGATAGGTAGCTCAAGCACCTGTGTTACGGATATCAGAATCAACAGTGGGATAACAAATATATACTTACATATAATACTTTTCTTTTGTAAATACATACTTATAATACATAGAAATCACCCAGACCAATACAAACAAACATGTTCATGCACACAAATGTCTGTACTGTGCGGGGATCGAACCCGCAACCCTTGTATCAGAGGCAGCGTTCACTACCACTGTTCCAATCGGGTCCAATCGGGTCAAATCGTCCAATCGGGTATGCGTAAGGCATTTTCCCAGGGTGTCAAAAAAAAAAGACTTACCACATAGTCTTTATAACAACTCATCTCTTGATACAAAATACTCAAGTTCATGCCCCGAACCCTCTATATACACACACCCTGAGAGAATCAGAACTTAGCAAACCGTATGATTACATGTAAGGCTACCAATTTAGGCACAACAGCCAAATTAAAATGGCAGTATGCCCAGCTGGACACTGAAAAGTACACAGGCGGAGATAAAAAATAATTGAATGACTTCATTCAAATGAAGGGTTGAAGGTCAAGTACCTTAAACAAGCCGTTTTATAATAAAATATGAATTGAAGTCACAATGACGGAACAAAATGGGCTTCAAAGCCGAGGAACATCGACCAGATTTTATGGATTAAAACATGACTCAGCTTATTCATAACTTAGTCTAGATGATTCAATTATGTTAAATATTGTCGTCTAAATTTAATCTAAGTATTATTATGCAGACGGGTTGGCGAGGGTTTTGATATACCTAATTGCAGAGTTTTCCTTCTTTGGGTACTGATGATCATGCCAGCAGCTTTACCTTAGTCGCCTTTTACGACACCTCGGTAAGAGTGAGGGTGGCCTATTCTACTCTGCCGGGGACCACACGGCGCGGCGTGGTGAGTATGGCAATTACCCCTCATGTGATTGAGGGAGGCCCGTGCGCCAGCAGTGGGGACTTAAATGGGCTGATGATGATGATGATTATTATGCAGGCAAAACTTCACTGCGCAAGCCTTAGACAATTTAATTGTCTAAGGGGCAAGCATATAGGCATGCCTATCGACTTAAATTTCTGTTTCTTATAAAAATAACGTTTCAAACCTAAAACCCGACTACCAAAAAACACGCCCTAAAAAGTACGTAACAAGAAAATTGTCTCTGCTGAAATTATTATGCCGTATCGCCGTGGTCGTATGCCACATTGATTTTATTTTAATTTTATAATGAATCTGTTTTGCTACAGTAGGTGGCATACGACCACGGCAATACGGCATATTAATTTCAGCAGAGACAATTTTTTGTTTCGTACTTTTTAGAGCGTGTTTTTTGGTAGTCCGGTCTTAGGTTTTAAAAATTATTTTTATTTAACATATTTTTAGTTATGTAAATATAATTACATATTTGAAATGTCCTAAAAAGCTCTTTCATTTGTTACCCTCCACGGTACCGTCCAGAATTTTTTTTTAGTTCCTTACTGTAAGTCCCCTAGAGATCAAGACGCTTCTATCGACACCTCATTTGTTCAAATATGATAACTAATTTAGAAGTTATGAGGGAACAGATAAACAACCTTCATACATACATACATACAGGTCAAAATCATAACCCTCCTTTTTGCTTCACCGTAGTCGGGTAAAAAATCACAAATACTTCTGGTCCAGGAATCAAGCTGCCCCAGTGGCAGTGGAATAATTACTGCTTTCGCGTGTGACCAATAGCATCATCATCGTCATCGTCAGCCCATTTAAGTCCCCACTGCTGGGGCACGGGCCTCCCCCAATCACATGAGGGGTAATTGCCATACTCACCACGCTTGGCAGACGGGTTGGCGAGGGTTTTGATATAAATGCAGAGTTTTTCTTCTCTGGTTGCTGATGATCATGCCAGCAGCTTTACCTTAGTCGCCTTGGCCGTGTGGTCCCCGGCAGAGTAGAATAGGCCACCCTCACTCTTACCGAGGTGTCGTAAAAGGCGACCTCGCTAATACCTGGATGTCGATCCTGGTGGTAAGTGATCACCGACACCCATGAAGATCCACGGGATCAGAGGAGCTCAAAGGATTGTTGGCGACGCCGAACTTTTTGAACGCACGTTGTTAAGACTTGAACACAAGCGTAAGGTCGCGTGTCTTTCGGTCTTTTATAGGTTGCATTGTGGAGCGTGTGCAAAAGAATTACATGATCTTATTCCACCGGCCCCCTTTCATCATCGGGACACAAAACGGTGACCACCCTTATGTCGTAGAAATACCGGCAGCTCGTACCAAACGGTTCAAATGTACATTCATGTTGCGTACAGCTAAGGAATGGAACTCTCTGCCGTAAGATGTGTTCCCTGAACGCTATGATCTGAACGTATTCGAGAAAAGAGTGAATAGGCTGTTATTAGACAGACATGATCTATCTTCGGCCACGTCATCACTTACCATCAAGTGAGATTGTGGCCAAATGTCTAGGCTATTCTAATAAGTAAAAGAGTTGCTGGCCTTTTAGGTAGAAGTACGCACATATCTTGTAGGTCCCAAAGTTCCACCAGGAACTACTGTTGCAACCAAACCTTCCACAAAATTGCAGTGCCCAAACAGGGCCTATAGTGGTTGCTTTGTTTTTTTTTTTGTGTATTGGTAAGCCGTCGTCCATAGACACTCGCGACACCTGTGGAGTCATAAGTGCACTGCCAACTTTTAAACCCCCTTTCCCCATGGTTGCATGGCATGGTTATTTAATAAATAGCATAAGTGTTTGCCGAGAGGTTGTAACCCCGAAATTGTTTAAAAATAGATCCGGCTTAGTAGCTAAAAATTAAAATCGATTGGCGTCGCTAGTGTGCCCTACCCGTCATCTTAATGAGTAGGATACGACATAGCTCGCGTGTGCTATTATTTAAAACATCATCATTATCACCCCATTCAAGTCCCCACTGCTGGGGCACGGGCCTCCCTCAATCACATGAGGGGTAATTGCCATACTCACCACGCTTGGCAGACGGGTTGGCGAGGGTTTTGATATAAATGCAGAGTTTTCCTTCTCTGGGTGCTGATCATGCCAGCAGCTTTACCTTAGTCGCCTTTTACGACACCTCGGTAAGAGTGAGGGTGGCCTATTCTACTCTGCCGGGGACCACACGGCCTAATTATTATTATTTAAAACAATTGCTGCAGATTTTGGCTCGGGTGCGGAGCTACAAACCGAGTAATATAGCGTCATTACTCGGCAGGCAGTCACGGCATTGGTAAGTCGTCGCACCTTAAAGCGACGGCCGCGCTTGGGGTCCGGGGCTCGATCCCCGGGTCGGGCCAAAAATTGTCCCTGAAATATTCTGTAAAGAAATTCTCAGTGGCAGCCCGGAGTCTGGAAGTTAGCGGTCTTGTACCCCGTTAGCGGTGTGATGATTGGTTTGCTTGTAGCTTCAAACTGAACCCTAGATGACCCTGTGATCGCTATTACCTCTACGGCAGGCCATAATAATACAACTAATCACCGATTTCAGTGGCGCACCATAGGAGCAGAGCCTTATTCCTGCAGTGGATGAATGTCTGGTCCTTAGAGCATTCCCCGAAAAGAAAGATTACGTGCTTTTGAAGGGACCTGAAACCATTGGTTCTCTTACTCTCTTGCTCGTGTAAGAAGAAGAGTCGGAAGAGGTGGCGTATATAAATGGAGAATTGCTTATTATCATTTAATGGATGTGAATCTATTCTTGAATATAAATTTACGAACAGCTACTCTAGCCACAAATCTGTCAATTTTCTAGAACCCAGATATTTAGCTGTCTACATTCTACTGCCCTGTTCCCAGGGTATCTGGGACCGGAGTCTCCTTGCGTGATCGTATCAGAAATGATGAGATCCGCAGGAGAACTAAGGTCACAGACATAGCTCAAAGGATTGCATGCCTCAAGTGGCAATGGGCAGGGCACATAACGAGGAAAACAGACGGCCGTTGGGGCGGAAAGGTCCTTGAATGATGCCACGTACAGGAAATCACAGCCGTGGCAGGCCCCCCACAAGGTAGGCCGACGATCTGGTGAAGATCGCGAGAATCTATTGGATGCGGGCGGCACATGACCGATCTGTGTGGAGAACATTGGGGGAGGCATAGGCCAATGATACTGCTGGACATAGGTCCAGCAGTAGACGTTTATTGGCTGAAATGATGATGATGATAATAATTCTCACAACATCTTATACATTGATCTGATTCCACACTAAGTAGCTTAAGCACTTGTGTTACAGATATCAGACAACAGAGGAACACAAATATATTACACCCAGACACTGAACAAACAAAAGTGTTCTCGCACGAATGTTTGTCCAGGGTGGGGGTCGAACCCACGGCTTTTGGCGTAAGAGGCAGGGTCACTAGAAGATGCAAAGGAATTTACTTTAACTTGAAAAGAAGTTATATAGTCCAGCAGTGGATTGATCAACGAAAACTTTGGAAGTCTTCCAAGAAAATGTAACATTGCATTTGTTCCTCCAAATGTCGACGTATACTTCTCAGTAATAGAAGAATATATAATTCAAAAAATGCCCCAGAATTTACTCCTATATTATACCTCAAAGTGTCAGCAAACTTAGTGCTTAATACACTCGTAAATAAAACCTCGTTTCAATTACTTATCTTAATCGCCCTGCCAGCCCACGTTATCATCTCATCCTGAATTAATCCCATAGTAATTGCTCACTCCAGGACCGAGGCCGGTGACGTCACATTGTCAATAACATGGTGTTGGTAACGATCCATGACGTCAGCTCCTGCAGACCCTCCTCTCAGTCTCAGACCCGCAGCCCACCATACATTGCCTTCCGATAAGAGATGAATCTACCTAGATCCTTATAGGGACGGCGATGTATATGCATCATTGCGATTCTGCAAATCAGTGACGGGCTAACGCTGGTGTGATATAAACGTGCCATAAAAGACTTTTTTATTTTTTTTATTTTTGTATTTGTACAAGTTAGTGAAAATGAATGTGCATCACACGGTACACAGAGCCCGTGTGCTCAGGCAAAATTCTACAATGGACAGATTGGTAAGAGTTTAAAAAAATCCAACTAAATTCCAAATTGCTGCCTAATTATCTTTCGACGCGAAAATTTCTATAAGCCACCGCAGAAATGGTGTTTGATGCTACGATTTTGACGTTTCGTGGAACATTCCTTCCATCAGCTGACGGCAATTAAAAACTCCCAGAGTGTGGCATCGAAAATCATTTCTACGCAAAAAAATACTGCAGAATAAAAGGAAACCATGAAAAGCTTAATGAATTAGGCCTCACAGGCTATAAACCTGATGAGAACATTGCCACAGACATATAAAATGAGATAACGAAACACTTACGAAATTAGACTCCCAGCGGTTTCCTTGCACACTTAAACCAAGCAATTTCTAAACAGAATTTGTTCTAAACTCAAAATGGAGATGCGGATATCGAGATTTGAATTTGGATAGCAATTTTTTTTGCTAAACGCGAAGCGCGGTGAGTGTTTTCGCGCTGGGACCCGGCGTGTTGAGCGACTGCTGCATACTCAGCGAAAAATCAATATCCACCCCGAGGCCAAGACCGCATGCGGAACCCGCCACAGAACTTAACACTGCTCACCCATTTCCGTATTATGTAACGGACGTAAAAGAGACGGCGATAGTTCCGTTTGTTCGACGAGCAACAACCCTCTAGTGCGCGCCAATCGGCGTCCACAAAATGGCGGTCTGACGTTTGGCGTTTCGGCGCGAAAAATGACATTTGTCAGCGATAATTCGAATGTAAATTGCGGTTTTATCGATTTTATATCTTCATTTTCGGTTGACGCGGCTTTTGAATTACGATACATCGATTAGCATATCCGTGTCACGTTTGCCTTTAAATTTTTTGACGTAGTTTTTTGTTGGTTATTTTTTGGGGCTGGCAGAAGACTCTTGTTCTGTCAGCGGGATTTATCTTGGTTATTGGGACCTTATTGTTAACACGTAGGGGTTATAATGGCGTGTACAATGACAGTTTACGTAAGATTTTGTCGGTAGTACGGGGTGAATGTCTTGGGGAGTAGCGTTGTTATTGCATCTAACTGGCGCATTGCAGCATAGTATTGCATTTATTTTAGTTGAACTGCATTCTGGGTTAGGTCGGTGGACTGGAGCATTACCCAGGAGCAGATGTAATGTATCCAGTGAAGTTTGAAATTTCTTGCAGGTTTCTACAGAGAGTTTTAGGTTAACTTTTAGTGATAGGGATTGAGAGGTGACTATGTGCGAGTTCTTGGCAGCTTTTATTTAAGTGATGCGTGGCAAACGGATCACCTTATGGTGAACTATTACCACCGCCCATGGACACTAGTGGACCCATAAGCTCCTATCCTTTAAGGTGACGGGTACGGCACACTAGCGATGCCAATCGATTTTATTTTTAGCTACTAAACCGGATCTATTTTAAACAATTTCGGGGTTACAACCTCTCGGCAAACACTTATACACAGATTCGTGCACAAACGCGAAAAATTGATTCACGCCAAAAGTGGCCGCTTTTGAAGTGAATCAATTTTTCGCGTACAAACAGACCCAACATTTGTGCATGGTTATTTAATAAATATTATAAGTGTTTGCCGAGAGGTTGTAACGCCGAAATTGTTTAAAATAGATCCGGTTTAGTAGCTAAAAGTTGAAATCGATTGGCGTCGCTAGTGTGGCCTACCCGTCGACTTAACTCGGTTTTCTGTGAGGCTGGGTTGTCACTCCTGTTGAGCCGGCCCATTTATGCCGAAGCGTGTCTCTCCCACGGTGGACGAGTCATTCTTATAGCTTGACGGCTGCTAACTCCTATCAACTAACTTTTATGAACGATTGCTATGTGCTGTCGTGATTAAACTATTCATCATCATCATCATTTCAGCCAATCGTCCACTGCTGGATATAGGCCTCCCCCAATGTTTTGTACACAGACCGGTCCTGTGCCGCAGGCATCTAATGGATTCCCGCAAACTTCACCAGATCGTCGGTCCACCTTGTGGGGACCTGCCACGGCTGCGACTTACTGTACGTGGCCTCCACTCGCGGATCTTTCCACCCCAACGGTCGAATAGAGAGGCTCGGAGTTTCCTTGCGTGATCGTATCAGAAATGATAAGATCCACAGGAGAACTAACAGACATAGCTCAAAGGATTGCATGCCTCAAGTGGCAATGGGCAGGGCACATAGCGAGGAGAGCAGACGGCTGTTGGGGCGGACAAAAAGTCCAGCTTGGTAAGTCCAACTTCCAGAAAGAGGTCGATCGACGAATCCTACTCGGCTGGGCAGCGTTCGGGAAGCTACGCAGCATATTTTCGGCCCATCTATCGCAGTATCTCAAGATGAAAGTCTCCAATGCATGTGTGTTGTCAGTGATAACATACGGAACCGAAACGTGGCCGCTTACAATGTGTCGATTAAGGAGGCTCAAAGTCACCCAGAGAGCAATGGCTATGCTCGGAGTCTCCCTGAGTGGTTATATCAGAAATTATGAGATCTGCAGGAGAACTAAGGACACAGACATAGCCCAAAGGATTGCATGCCTCAAGTGGCAATGGGCAGGGCACATAACGAGGAGAACAGACGACCGTTGGGGCGGAAACTTTTTTTGTAGTGGCAATATTCATTAGCATATTTTCTAGTAAAATATTCACGCAGTTAGCATTTTACTGTCCTTTTCCACGCTATTCTTTTGAAATACGTTAATGTCTGGTGGGTTTCCCAAAATGTTGTCTGCCTTTTATACTAGGCAACAGCTATAGTAGCTCAGTGGATAAGAACGCGCGCCTTCTAAATAAGATAATATAAGTTCAAAACCAAGGATGATGCGCCTCTGGACTTTTCAAATTTATGTGCGCATCTACCATTTGCTCGACGGTGAAGAAAAACACAACTAGGGAACCTGTACTTGATCTAGTGGCCCGCCCCACTTCGTTTCGGGACATTAATTCTTATTTATACTAATAGATGGCGCTATGTGTCGATTACATCGCGCGCATTTTCTTATAAGATTTACCTCTTTATTTTTAGTATCTATAGATAGAACAGTATTTTTTACCTACTTTGCATGTCGAAATTTTTTCAGCCAGTTCATAGGATATGCAAAGCTAGATTGGTAATCAATTTTCCTCTATTGCTTGCTCTATTCAGATACTACATCATTGGTTATTATGGGTGCACAACCTTCAATGCAAAATAAGTTTTAATTTTTGCCTACAAAGACAAAGTTTGTGAAGCTACAACTAGAGCCATCTAGTTTAAAGCGCTTGAGCTACTATCTCAGCTGAGTTCACCGCATGAGCGGTGAGTGATGATGAGTTATATTGTGCGTAGATAGATAGCATTAAATAGAAAAGCAACGGGAAATCAGTCGCATGAGTTTTGCTACGAGGGTGAGAAGATCTTTTATTCGGTTAGATGGCGCTACGAAAAGTGTTACGACCCTGACCTCACAGCTACGACGTAGCACTCGTAGCACATTGTAGCGGTCCTTGTAAAATTTGTTGTTGTATGTATAAACATTTTAGAATTACCTTTTCTTCTGAATTCATCTACAGAGGCCCGATTCTATGGTATAGCGTCAAATTTGTATTACAGCGCTGTACCATAGATTTATTCTCGGTTTAAGATTGGTCGAATCAAACTCTTTTTAAGCTGCTCTCAATTTCAAGAGCCGTTGGTTATTGGTATCAAGTATATTCAAATTCAAATTCAAATTTCTTTATTGCAGACAACATAAATAGGTCCATAGCTTAAAAAACTTAATAATAGGGTTAGTAAATAGGTACTTAGAGTGTTTTTATTTTATTTACTTATTTAAGTTACTCATTGTACCATGTACTTAGGGGCAATCAAATATTGCTGATTGTCGATTATCCTTACCGTACGTAGCAGTAGGGTCACAAGTTAGAGTTCCAACGCCTCAATACAACCTTTTATTAATAAAACAATAAATATTTCACAGCAACACATATATCGATCGGAAATAGGTAGCTCAAGCACCCTGTGTTACGAATATTAGAACCAACAGCGGAATTACAAATATATACATATAATACTTTTATTTTGTAAATCATCATCATCATCATCAGCCCATTTAAGTCCCCACTGCTGGGGCACGGGCCTCCCTCAATCACATGAGGGGTAATTGCCATTCTCACCACGCTTGGCAGACGGGTTGGCGAGGGTTTTGATATAAATGCAGAGTTTTCCTTCTCTAGGTGCTGATGATCATGCCAGCAGCTTTACCTTAGTCGCCTTTTACGACACCTCGGTAAGGGTGAGGGTGGCCTATTCTACTCTGCCGGGGACCACACGTTTACTTTTATTTTGTAAATACATAATTATAAAACAATACAAACATTAGTGAACGCTGCCACTGGTGCAAGGGTTGGGGGTTCGATCCCCGCACTGTACAAACATTTGTGCGCATGAACATGTCTGTTAGTATTGGTCTGGGTATTTTCTATGTATTTTGAGTATGTATTTACAAAAGAAAAGTATTAAATATATTATATTTGTAATCCCACTGTTGATTCTGATATCGGTAACAACAGGTGCTACCTATCTCGGAGTCAGATCAATGTATGTGATGCTTGTGAAATATGTATTAAAATACCGTGGGAGAGCTACTCTTCGCTGCGTGAGTGAGGGTACTGGAGGGCCAATCCGGGGGTGAAAGGGGAGTTTAAAGGTTGGCTGCTCACCTGTGACTCCACTGGTGTTGCGGGTGTCCATAGGCGGCGGCAATCGCTTACCATCAGGTGATCCGTCTGCTCGTCTGCCACCTATGTCATAAAAAAGAAGAAAAGCCTAATCCCACTATAAAAAAAAAACATTTATTTCAACCGTGGTCATATTATCCTCTCATTTATATTGTATATTTATTTATTCATTCAGTTTAAAATTATATTAAAAATTAAATTACAATTAAAATGAAAAATTTAAATTTAAAATTATTTAAATTACATTAGAATAAATATTAGATAATAAATAAATAAAATTAAAATTAAATTCAAATTCAATCAAATTTACTATAATAGCGATGATTTGATTTCTATGATGGGGGCCTTTGCCCTACAGTGGGACAGTTTATAGGCTGATACTTTACTTTAATAATGTAAAAATTTTATGACCACATGACACAATACTATTTATACGATACAATTATCTATATTAAGGTCACGGTGGCGTGTCGTTTCAGGAGTGACGTCATAGCCCTGAAAATAACGTGCTTCATTCGATCACCGTGAAACAATACATGTCTAATAATATGTTCTTGCGATTCGGTAGCCGAATGGAAAAAACAGCCATAGATGCAGGATATATTATATTATGATGCACAGGTGTGTGCGTACACAGGATGATGGTAGCTCAGTGGACATGAACGCGCCTTCGATACGGGGGTCGTGGTTCCAATCCGGTCATGCATCTCTGGAATTTTCCAATCTATGTGCATATTTCTATTCTATTAGCTCGGCGGTTAGGGAAAACATAAGGAAGTCACCCGATGGAAAGTAATCAACGCCGCCCATGAACATCCGCCAAATCAAAGAGATAGAGAACCGTGGGAGAGCCACGCTTCGGCAATGGGCCGGCTCGACCAGAGTGATAGCACGGCCTCACAGAAAACCGGCGTGAAGCAGCACTGTGCTGTGTTTCGCTGCGTGAGTGAGGGTACCGGAGGCCCGATCCGGGGGAATGGGGGTTTAAAGGTTGGCAGCGCACTTGTGACTCCACTGGTGTCGCGATTGTCCATGAGCGGCGGCAATTGCTTACCATCAGGTGATGGTAATATTCGTTTGCTCGTCTGACACCTATCACATAAAAAAAAATAAGATAGCTAATGTGTTGCCGGCCTTTTTAATAAAGAGTACGCTCTTCTCTTGAAGGTCCCCAAGTCGTAGTGTCACTTCTTAAGAGGATGATAGCGTTAGTTCCAATTTTGGCATTCGGCCAAAATAGATTTGTCGTGTTATAGGGTCGCTAAAGTAATTAACCAGCTTTATTTTAGTTTCTGACTGTTTACGCCGTGTGGTCCCCGGCAGAGCAGAATAGGCCACCCTCACTCTTACCGAGGAGGTTGTAAAAGGCGATTAAGGTAAAGCTGCTGGCATGATCATCAGCACCCAGAGAAGGAAAACTCTGCATTTATATCAAAACCCTCGCCAACCCGTCTGCCAAGCGTGGTGAGTATGGCAATTACCCCTCATGTGATTGAGGGAGGCCCGTGCCCCAGCAGTGGGGACTTAAATGGGCTGATGATGATGATGATGATGATTTTAGTATCCGGCTAAAGATTAGATTTTACAAATTTCCCTCTCTACACTATGTTGGTCTAGTGTTTTAGGCTCGGTTCGACCAATATTTGTCCGTGGATAAATCTATGGTATAACTTCAAATTTGTATAGACCATAGATTTAGTATCGGAATAAGATTGGTCGAATCGGCCCTTAAACATCACATAGTTTTATACCTAACAGTAACAAAAGGACGGTTAGATAGATAAATAAATAAATATTTCAGAACATCACATACATTGATCTGACTCCGAGATAGGTAGCTCAAGCACCTGTGCTGTGGATATCAGAACCAACAGTGGAATTACACATATATACATTTTAATACTTTTCTTTTGTAATTACATACATAAAATACATAGGAAAAACGCCCTGATGGTCTAGTGGTTTAAGTACCGGGCCGTGACGTCGGGTCCTGGGTTCGATTCCCGGGTCTAGCAAAAAGTATGTTCCAAATTTTTCGAACATAGCTCCGGTTTGTGATCACCAATCCGCATTAGGAAAGCGTGGCGATTAAGCCTAATCCCATCATAGTAGCGATAACATGATTTCCATGATGGAGGCCATTGCCCTGCAGTGGGACAGTTTATAGGCTGATACTAATACATAGGAAATACACCCAGATCAATACAAACATATGTTCATGCACACAAATGTTTGTACCGTGCGGGGAACCCGCAACCCTTGCACCAGAGGCAGTGTTCACTACCACTGATCCAAACGGGTCGTCTATAGATAGGTAATAAATACATTAACCGACATCGGGTATAGTAGTAATTATGCCAGTACAATGTAGGCGGTCTAATCGCTAATAGCGATCTCTATATTTTTGTCTTTTAAAAGTAAAAAAAACGCACTGTTTAATTGGTAACCTCCTCCTCTTGAAGTCGTTTAAAAAATAGAGCCAGGCTCGACCAATCTTTAGCCGTAAATAAAATGGTATAACGTGAGATTTGTATAGAATGACAGCGTTATTCCATTGATTTAGTATCGGATTAAGGTTGGTCGAATCGGTCCTTAGTGTAAGTTTACGAACCTAAGTTTGTACAGTGGTGTGATGTTTCAAATAATAAACTTTCTTCATCGTCAGACCATTTAAGTCCCCACTGCTGGGGCACGGGCCTCCCTCAATCATATGAGGGGTAATTACCATACTCACCACGCTTGGCAGACGGGTTGCCGAGGGTTTTGATATAAATGCAGAGTTTTCCTTCTCTGGGTGCTGATGATCATGCTAGCAGCTTTACCTTAGTCGCCTTTTACGACACCTCGGTAAGAGTGAGGGTGGCCTATTCTACTCTGCCGGGGACCACACGGCGTAAACTTTTTTAGAATCAAAATTTGAATTTTTGTGCCTTGTAACTGTAGGTATTAGAATTTGCGGTCGACATTGCAACATAATATTAAGTACAACAACAGTTCACCCATATCGGGTATGCAATATTAATTACAACTTACAAAATGTAATATAGAAACTTGAAAATTCCATTCTTCTACTATTCAGATCCTCCGCTTCTTGGGCTAAGTAGGAACAACATACGCATCCTAGTAAGAGCTTTAATCGGTCACTGTTGCCTCAATAAGCACATGGCCACTATAGGACTGAGAGACACTAGAATCTGCAGAATGTGTAACGAGGCGGATGAAACCCCTATACACATAATCACTGATTGCGGACCACTGATGCGCAAACGTAGCTTACATCTGGGAAAGCACTTTTTGAGCCCCAACGAAGCTAGGGATCTCAGTCCCAAACAACTAATACACTTTCTGAAAAGTGTAGGGTTTGGGACTGATATGTAGCACAGTGGCGATCACAATAGATGAAACTGGTCGCAGTGATCTTAAAAAAATGTCCATTAAATGTCTTTTGTATTTAATCTTAAAGGCTCTAATATTTTTATTAAGGTGACGGGTAGGGCACACTAGCGAAGCCAATCGATTTTAATTTTTAGCTACTAAACCGGATATATATTAAACAATTTCAAGGTTACAACCTTTCGGCAAATACTTATACTATTTATTAAATAACCATGCACAAATGTTAGGTCCAACGCGTACGTCTGAATAGGACCTCAATAGCCGCCCGCTTAAAAAAAAAAATCAATTCTATTTCGTTACAGTTGCAATGAGTCAATAGCCCTTAAATAAAGGCAACCTTTATTTGTTTTGCAGCGAGATAAGTCGTAAAGCTGTATTTGTCTCCGACACGATTTGGCATAATGTACGCGTTTTTCAACGGCCCATCCTTGAGGGCGTGAATCAGGGGTTATTATTGTTCTTGTCAAGTGGGCGGAAAATCCCAAACAACATCGTGCTCTTAGGGAGATGCCACACTGGCGGATTGCAGGCATTTTCGAAGCGGAGCGGCAACGCAGCGACTTCTTCGTGGCCGTGAAGGTGCGGATTCGCCGGCGTGTTTCTGCGTGGCCGCAAAAAAAAAAATGGCGAGCAGACTTATCTCCGCGGAGAATAGTGGTTGCTTTTTTATACTTTACCATCTGTTATGTACACTATAGACTATAGACTGCCTCGGTGGCGCAGTGGTTAGTGGGTCGCACTTTAAAGCGACGGCTGTGCAAGAGGTCCCGGGTTCGACCCCCGGATCGGGCCAAAAATTTGTACCTAAGTTTTCGGTGAGAATTTCTTAGTGGCAGCCCGGAGTCTGGAAGTTGGCGGTCTTGTACCCCCGTGCCTCGGAAAGCACGTTAAGCCGTTGGTCCTACGGCCAATCCTTCTCTGGTCGTGTCACAGTAGTGTCCCATCGGAATATGAGGGTAAGGGAATAGAGAGTGCACTTGTGTTTGCGCACACACTTGAGCACTATAATATATCCTGCGTACGTGGCTGATCGTTGAGATTGGCCGCCGTAGCCGTAATCGGTTGTACACTATAGAAGCAATAAAGTATTGCGTATTGAGAAACAGTCGCGCATCCACGGCATGTTTGCTGCATCGTCGCTCCGCTTTGAAAGCGTTCGCAACCTGCCAGTGTGGCTTATCCCTTAAGTCAATCCAATAGTTTCGAAGAAACTCTCGAGATGCTGAGAGTCGATATCACGGTCTTGAGTCTGTTTTGAAGGATAACGATACGATACTATTTTAATTATCTGAAGAGGGAAATAGGTTTGTGAAAGACTCATCGGTGATGACACACTCTCCGAGGCTGCCGTGCAAAGATTCGACCAACCGTCGACGTGTGGCGTGCCTCTCGGTCTACTATCGGATTCATTTCGGATAGTCTGCAGAGGTTCTGCATAATTTGATCCCCCCAGCACATTCCATCCCTGGACGACAAGGCGCGCCGAGGGTTTCATCCTTATGTAGTAGAACTACCCCTTATCAGCACGAAGCGATTCACTTCCACATTTATAATACGGACAGCTAAGCAATGGAACTCCCTGCCGAGGTCTGTTTTTCAGTACCACTATAAATTGGACATCTTTAAATAGCAGGATTCCCGCGATCTTCACCAGATCATCGGTCCACCTTGTAGGGGGCCTGCCACGGCTGCGACTTCCTGTACGAGGCCTCCATTCGAGGACCTTTCCGCCCTAACGGATCGAGTTCGCGGGAATCCATTGGATGCGGGCGGCACAGGACCGATCTGTGTGGAGAATATTGGGGGAGGCCTATGTATAGTAGTCGACGTCTATTGGCTGAAATGATGATGATGATGAAATAGCAGGAATGAACAGGCATCTTCAAGGCAAATGCGTATCATCCTAGACTTCATTGACGCTTCCCATCTACTTACTTGCTCCACTGGCGACCCAAATAGAGTCTTGGCCTCCGAAACAAGAGATCGCCACTTCGGTCGATCCTGCGCCACTTCTTGCCAGTTATTGACCAAGAGCTCGTGCAGACCAGTCTCGACGACGTCCTTCCAGCGATACCTAGGTCGGCCAACTGTGCGTCGGCACACGGGTCGGCCCTGGTATGCTTTTTCACGAGACGATCTTCGTTCAACCTCTCGAGATGGCTAAGCCAGCGAAGACGGTGCTGCGTCTTGGTCTCGCCGATATTGTTGGGTGTGTTCACGAGCTCTTCTGTCTTGGCATTTATGCGGATCCTCCAACTATCGTCTGCTTTTACATGGCCCCGAATTTAACGTAGAACTTTCCTTTTTGCCTCTTTCTGATCGTTAACCTATCCAAAAATTTGTACCTAATTTTTCGGTAAGAAATTCTTAGTGGCAGCCCGGAATCTGGAAGTTGGCGGTCTTGTGGGTACAAGACTGCCAACTTCCAGACAACTTCCAACAACACGGGGGTCCGTGTCTCGGAAAGCACGTTAAGCCGTTGGTCCTGCGCACAATCCCTCTCTGGTCGTGTCCCAGTAGTGTCCCATCGGAATAATCGGTAGGCAAGGGAATAGAGAGTGCACTTGTATTTGCGCACACACTTGAGCACTATAATATATCCTCCGTACGTGGCTGATCGTTAAGATTGGCTGCCGTAGCCGTAATCGGTTGGAGGATATATTATACATACTTATAAAATAATAATATTATAAAAAAATACATGACATAAATAAAAATAAACATTAGATATTGTAAGTAGAGTTAAAAGCTTAGCTCAACATGAGATCTAAAAAATATTTCATAATATTTGTCCCGAGTCCATTACCTATTGTCACTAGGGGAATCGAACTCACGACCGAACAGGATTTCTACCCAATGCGCCTGGTAGTGATGTGAATGTTACAAAGGCTCGCAAATCCGAGCTACATATATAAATAAATAAATACATATTTCACAACGTCACATACATTGATCTGACTTCGAAATAGATAGCTCAAGCACCTGTGTTACAGATATCAGAATCAACAGTGGGATTACAAATATATACATTTAATACTTTTTTTTTGGAAAAATACATACTTATAATACATAGAAAACACCCAGACCAATACAAACAGACATGTTCATGCACACAAATGTTTGTATTGTGCGAGGATCGAACTAGCAACCCTTGGACCAAAGGCAGCGTTCACTACCACTGTTCCAAACGGATCATCAAAGAAGTAATACACAGAGTAAAAAAGTAGGCAAATCTGGTTATTTATTCTATTACATTATTTATCTTCCATAGTTCTTATAGTGCTTAATAGAGAAAGAGAGGGCCTAGAACAAAACATGTCTTTGACCGTGGGAGAGCCACGCTTTGGCATGAATGGGCTGATACCACTGAGTATACCACGGTCTCACAGAAAACCGGCGTGAAGCAGCACTGTGCTGTGTTTCGCTGCGTGTGTGAGGGTACTGGAGGCCCAATCCGGGGGAAAGGGGGTTTAAAGGTTGGCAGCTTACTTGTGACTTCACTGGAGTCGCGGGTGTCCATGGGCGGCGGCAATTGCTTACCATCAGGTGATCCGTCTGCTCGTTTTCCACCGATCACATAAAATATTGTTTTTTTTTTAATATTATGGCTCTACCCGAAGATATCTTGCCAATGTCAAGTAACTTATTGAGGATAAGTAGGTAGTGTCAAAGTCAGTCAAAGTCACAGTCACTCATATATATATGATGACTGTGACTTTGACTGACTTTGACACTACCCACCGTATCGTACTTATAATACTGTAAACTTGTTCTGTAGTCTATCATGTTGCTCTCTGTGCTGTTAATGTTTTGATGGTCAATGTTTCATTTTTCTTTTTTTCTTTCAAAAACGTGAAGAATAATCTCGCAGGTTAGTATGACCATGCTAAAGGATGTGATGTTTTGAGATCGCGTCCGTTGTGATTGCAACGTGGGCTCTCTTGCTTACCATCAGGCTGAGGAGAGCTATATACTGTGACAATATAAAAAAAACAATAATGACCGAATCTTTACCCCATTCCTTTCAAATGCGCCGTGCGTTTCTCTAAGAACGTTATAGTTAAATTATTTATAAAATATTTATGTCGTCCGTGTGTCACATTAGGGCTCACATAAAACCAGCGACTTGGCCTGCTACTCCTACCTAAAGCCATGGACGAAGCTGAGTGAGCTGCTACTTTTAACTGATCATCGCGACACACCTCACACACACACACACCTGTACGCAGATATTTATTGCCCGGCTAGAGCAGCCGTATTATTACTTTTTCTTTCTCTCTTAATTTTGATCTCTCATTTTTTTTTTTTTTTTTACAAAAGATACTTATTTATTATTAGAGCAATAAAATAATACAATTTTGGGTATAATACGGAACATAAAAAAGGACCTATTTACAGAAAGCTAAAAATAAACAACAAGAGGAATACTATTTACAAGAGATGATGGATGAGATGAAAAATCTGCCCCACTACTCATCGTGCCCAAAATGCTGGCAGCGTTACCTCTTTGGATGGCCAACCCAATGCGTTGGCCGAGGTAGCTGCCAGCATTTCTATCACCTGAAATGTCGAGTAGCCGGGCAGACAACTCGCGGAAAAGCTTGTGGGCCTCGGGCCCCCACGGTCCCAAGGTTTCCACGCCGAACGGAGCAAATCGAGCAATCGCTCTCATTCTTATAATGTTTCGTTTGTTGTTTTAGTTTTTCTATCTATCTACATATTTGGATGTGACAAGTATATTCTTGTTTATTTGGGGACGGTTTCGTTGTAGGCCCCTGGTCACGGCCGCCCGTCAAGGGCGTACGAGACAGTCTAGTCGGTTGGAGATATATAATATGTATCGATTCGTTTTCATTGGAGTGGCCAGTGAACGAGCTAGTTCAGCGTTCTGTACTATTTAGCGTTCCGTACCCAAAAGGTCATACGTATGACGGTATACTAGACGTATTTTCTTCTTGGTCTTCCTCTTCCTCTCTTTCTTTCCACTTTTAGTTCCATTATTATTTTTAGGAACATGTCTTGTCTTCCCCTACTGACATCTATAGTTTCGAACAAAGACCTCTGCTCCTTTACCAATTCTAAAACTTCCTCATTCGTTTTCTTTTCTATCCAGCTAATGTCTTTCATTCTTCGCCAACACCACATCTCGAAGGCCTCCAATCTCTCTCTGTTTCTTTGTTTCATTATCCAAGTCTCACAACCGTATAGAGCAAAGCTCCAGATGTAGGTATATTTTATGAGTTTTTCTTCAGTTTTATCGATACGTTTGATTTAAATGGTTCGCTGTCAAGAAGCATAAAATAAGTTAATTACTACTAATGATAATTTCGCATAATACTAATAAGCGATAACTTGATTAAGCATAAAATAATTAACCATAACTCATTAAAAAGCGGATTACAGGTGGCCCAAGGGCCATCCCCGCCGCACCTAAACCTACTTTTACTTTATGTATAATATAGGGAATAATAAATGCATTATGCTAAATAATAATTATGCCACAGTACATATTATGCTAAAACCAAATTCGGCCAAATTAATATTATGCTAAATAAATTATGCCAATTTCATTATGCCAATTCATTTTAGGACAAAACACATCATGCCAATTAAAGGGATCCCGATTTAAATAGGTGCTTATTACTGTGTTACATGCTGTTTTTGCCATGGCTACTCTTGTTTTAATGTCTGGTGTACATCTGGAGTCAAATGTTATTAAACTGCCTAGATATTTAAATGAACTTACTTGCTCTAATTGCTGGTATTTTATTTTGATTAGGCTATGTTCTATTGCAAATTTTGACGATGTAAGTGTTTTAGTTTTCCCTATGTTATTTGCTCTAATAGGTTTTAGAGTTGGGTGGTACGTTCAGCAATAGCTAAATCTCTATATGTTGACTGGTGTTTGGAACACCAGTCAACATATAGTTCATTTGCAAATTGCTTATGGAAATAAACTTTTTACATAATATCCAAACAACATCCTCCAACAACCCAGCACATTCCACAACGTAGAAGATACAGGTTTAAGTCCTGCCGCGATGATTTTTTTCAGTATGTTATTTACATAAGGTGGCGCCTAGCACGACCGTTTGTTACTAGTATACAGAAGTCAGTGATATAGCAGCCGATCACTTCACTACACGGTATATGTCGGTAGGTATCAGTTATTGTGCTAACGGACCAATGCAATTACTGTCAAACAGCATCTATGAGCTGACTCACTGATTTGAGCTATCACAGCGTGGAACGTACTAAGGGTTTTGGAACTCGCAATTATTTCTAAACCCGATGACTGACGACCCGTTTGGATCAGTGGTAGTGAATGCTGCCTCTGGTGCAAGGGGTGCGGGTTCTATCTCCGCACAGTACAGACATTTGTGTGCATGAACATGTCTGTTTGTAATTGGTCTGGGTGTTTCTATGTATTATAAGTATGTATTTACAAAAGAAAAGTATTATATGTATATTTTGTAACCAACAGCATTGGTTCTGATCAGGGGCGTCTTTACCTATTGTTAGCCGCATAAAAATCGGATGGCTAGACATCACTAATCGGTAAATCATTTGTTGGCTTAAGTATTAAGATATTTAAAAAGCTACCACAAAATAACCTATCACTGGATAAGTTTAAGTCTTATATTAAAACCTGCCTAATGAAGAAAGGTTACTATAATGTACAAGACTATTTAAATGATAAGGATTCTTGGTCATGTTAATTGATTAATCTTTTGAGTTGTCATTCATAGTAACTTTCATAAATGTATTTTTTTTTCTCTTCGCAATTGAAACTTTGTAACATCATCAATATTTGCAAAGAGCAACTACTGAGTTTCTTGCTGGTGTCTTCTCAGTAGAAATCGACAATCCGAACCAGTGGTAGAGATGATGTACCTATTTTAAAATTCATTAGTGTTCTGTGTGGACCTAAATTGAATAAAGAATTTTTTATCTTATCTTCTATCACTAGTCGATACCCCATCCCTAGTAGCGACTGTCACTCGAGCTATCAGATTCAGTGTAGATTTTCGCGCGTACTGATATTTGTTATTAATTTATTGCTATTATAATTTTATTTTTATTACTATAATGCAGCCCGGGCGCCGGATGTTAGTGGGCGCCGAGAGCCCCTCGCTACACATAGAGCCTCCACTGTAACGCTCCGCAAAGAGCGGGCGCGAGTACTGATTGTTCTCCTCATCTTGGCGTGTGATTCCCAGACGCGTCCAATGCTGTCGCTTCGAAGCCCGAGGTACGCTTGGACCATGATAACATGTTCGACTACCTATCCCATATCCTTTGGATATCCCATATCCTATGGGATAGGTCTTATCTGTTAGGGGCATTTTTCATGGGGCACGTCGACCCGAAGGGATCTTTTGTACCTGCCCTATCTTTTGCGCTCCTAATCACAAAAGATTCGTTTCATCAGCGTCACGATGTCTTTCGGATTGAAGTGCCTGTAGTCTACTGGTTTAGGATAAGCGTTACCTAGAACACACATTCTGCCTCTGGCTAGTGAGTCGCATTCACATAAAAGATGTTTTATAGTTTCCGTTTCCTCCTTGCATGCTCTGCAGTCGCTGTTCGATGTTATGTTCATCTTCATCAGCATTTTGTTCGTTGCATAATGCCCTGTTAACGCTCCTATGAGCATCCTTGTCTGTTGTCTATTGCCTCCGAGAAGATGTTTTTTTTTCCATATCTTTGTATTGTCTCCTATGAAGGCCTTTGAATATTTCATTACTAGTTTTTTCTTCCATTCCTTAGTTTACTCTTCGTTTACATATTGCAGCCATATTGATGGTGCAGCTCAGCAGTCTAACAAAAGGTTCCGGTCCAATGTATTTTGCTTTAGAGCCCTTTCTTGCTAGCTCCTTTGCCTTATGGGATAGGTAGTCGAACATGTTGTAAGTATTCCATTTTGTTCGCGCATTTTGAAACAAGAGGGCGCCAGTTTATTGATTGCGCCCGGGCGCTTCTTGGGCTGGAGCCGCCTCTGGTTCTGATATCCGTAACGTAGGTACTTGAGCTACCTATCTCGGAATCAGATCAATGTATGTGATGTTGTGAAATATTTATTATTTATATTCTAAAGGCTTGCCCTCATGTCGCTTCGGGCTGTAATTGTTCATCATCTCATCATAGCCTCTAATTCCAATTTGCATCCGAAACTGTCGCTTTAGAGCCCAGGGTTAACTTAGACCATGATTCAGCATTTGGGGAGTCTGGTAATTACTGCCGTCTGACTTTCGCAACCTTTTAGCAGGGGATAAATAGATAGTATACTGTATTGCACAAAATACTTACACAACTTAAGTACTAGGCATTAAATAAATTTCGGTGGTCTTATCGCTGAAAGCATTTTCTACCACCTAAATGTACTTTACCCGAAGGTTGTTACCTTCGGGTAAAGGAGGGGTAGGTAGTGCAATATTGAATAAGGAAAAAAAATAAAAAGAGATAAACTGTAGATACTTAGTGTAAATAGTAGTGTATCGTATGTTAGTGTAAATAGTAGTGCCTTACCCCTTTTCTTAATTCGCTATACTTTTCCTCTACCCTAAGGTTGTCTGGAAGTGATCGCTATTAGCGATAAGACCGCCTACATTGTTTTAGTATAATAACTTAGGCTAAGATCTGTAAATTTTGTGCAATAAAGTGTATCTATCTATCTATCTAATAGGTTAATTTATAACACTCATACATAAGTAAAATACGATAACCAGAATATCTGAATAATGGATGAGTTTTTGAAACCATCCGGAACGTGTCAGGTTTTCTCACGATGTTTTCCCTCACCGCTGAGCTATTGGTAGAAATACGCACATAGAAACCCCTGTATGGAAGGCACGTTCTTATCCACTGAGCTACCGTCGCTAATGCCAAATTGTGGCTCTTCCATTGTAAAAAAGCTAACCGCAATTGAATAATCCAAAGCTACACGCTCACATACGGGCACATAGCGAGGAGAACAGACGGCCGATGGGGCGGAAAGGTCCTCGAGTGGAGGCCACGTACAGGAAGTCGCAGTCGTGGCAGGCCTCCTACAAGGTGGACCGACGATCTGGTGAAGATCGCGGGAATCCATTGGATGCGAGCGGCACAGGACCGATCTGTGTGGAGAACATTGGGGGAGAGCTATGTCCAGCAGTGGACGTCTATTGGCTGAAATGATGATGATGATGACACGCTCGGGTTTGAACCTACAACCTAAGTCTACGAAAGCACATGTTCTTAAATGCACTGAGCTCTATCGCTCAATTGATCGATTTCTAAGACGCACATCAAAACCACTCACAATTATCAGCCTATATACTGTCCCACTCCAGGGCAAAGGCCTCCATCATAGAAATCAAGTTATCGCTACTATGATGGGATCAGGCTTAATCACCACGCTTGCCAAATGCGGATTGGTGATCACAAACCCGAGCTATGTCCGAAAAATTCGAAACATACTTTTCGTTCGACCCGGGAATCGAACCCAGGACCCCGAGATCACGGCCCGGTACTTAAACCACTAGACCAACAGGGCGAAAAACCACTCAGCTGTTTTAATGAAAACTGACGTGATATTATTGTGAGAATAGGGTGAGATTAGTTCCAGTGGTAGTGCCAATGGCGTGGTAGAACCATGAGAGTATTTCAGTAATATAGCGAGTGCGATCTACGTAAACGCCGGCGAGTCTGCCAGAAGGGCTCGCGTTTGTGTGCGCCGACCGCCACAGAGCACACTGCTGCAGATGTTCAACGCGCGTTCAATGGCATTATTCCTTAAGGAAGGAGTTTGACAATTGATGAGGAAAGGCCCGAGCGTGAGGCGCTTTTGTTGTGGTGTTTCACGCCACGGCGAATTGACAATGAAAAGGGACATGACATAGACTTTGTAGGGAGTAAAGAAACGCACCGGTGAAAGAGCCCAGAGCAAGTACCTGGTGAGCGTCTCCCAAGATTCAGTCCGTATGCCGAGACGGTAGGAAGGACCATGGGTTGGTGGCGGGATATTCCTTAAGGCGACGGGTAGTACTAAGTAGCGACACCAATCGATTTAAATTGTTAGCTAGTAAACCGGATCTATTTTAAACAATTTCGGAGAGGGAGTCTCTAAGCAAACATTCACACTATTTATTTGATAATTGTGCACTTTTTGATCTGTTTTTGCACTCGAAATTCCTGGGGGAAGGTTGGCAGTGCAATAGGCCCAAGCCTTCGGTACCCTTACTAACTCTGTAAAAGCGCAGGTCGCTCATGACGGTTTGTATTTTCGGAGCCTGGAGTAAAGTTGGACAAGATTTGCAAAACCTGGTAATTGCAGTGAAGCAATATCCAGATTTATGTATTTAGAAATATACGACATAAGCATACGATAACAGCAGATAAGCATGAGCAGATAGTCCTTATAGTAAAGCCAATTAAAAAAATATATATTACTGAAATAGGGAGGGACTAATAATGATAATATTATTTACTTTATATCGGTAATTTTATATACTAAAATAGTAAAGTTGAAAAAGAAACTTCACTACATTGCTTCTCTTGCTCCCTCGAACTAATTTATCATCTTTGCCAGACACAACATTCTCTCAGCGAAAGTGAGAGTTCTGCATTGTTTGTCTATCTTACTCTTTGACCACGTCCTGACGACGAAGTGCGCATGTGTGCGTGGCGCCATAACCCGCGGATTCTAACCTAAATTCGAATTTCGAGCTTTGCTTTCCGCGGACGCGCGCGCCCGGACGGCACTCGTTTAAAAATAAAACATTATTTTATTTTTTCGGCCAGCACCATTCCCGCTCTGTGAATTGCACTCGACTCCACAAAATTAACTGTTTAACCAAATTAAAAACTTTTTGGTGTGATGTGAGGGAAAATGGTTAAAAATAGTTTGGTCGTGTTCGGCTGTCCTACTGAAAAGGCTAGGTGACAACTAGCCTTGACTTGTTTAGGCTGTGGACATATGGCCAGTGATAAGTGATGAAACGTAGAAAGTGATTGTTATACGAATTGGATTTTGGTGTGGAATCACGGACATAATAGGTAACGTTTATTCTAATTTCAAATAATCTCCCAGTTATCTGCCAAATACTAATATATTTTTTTAATCAGGTACGTAATGAACACGTCATTTAATTTAAGAACGTTATTTCTAAATTGGTCTGTTGTTGATTTTGAATTTAGAATACCCTGTTTATTAGAAAGATTTTCTCTAAATTTGTTTTTATGGCTTTCTCTAGTCTATGATTTGGACCAAAGCACACTTTGTTTTTCCCCGGCCTATGCTATTTCTGTGTCGATTTTCATTCAATTGGATTCTCTAGTTTTGACGTCAAGAGATGGTAAACAAATAACCAGATACCTTTAAGTCTTGGATTCTGGTTCGATGAGTGTACACAGCAAATTCATGGTGTGAGAATATGTTAAATAGGTTCTGACGTCTAATAGTAGAAAATCTGTGAGGGAAATAGCATTCTTCGTTTATCTTTCGGAGTCTCTCGGCATGATAGATTCGAAATATCTCCAAAAAATACCACTCTGCACGAAAAATTGATTCACGCTAAAAGTGGCCGCTTTTGGGTGGTAATCAGTTGCATGGTTATTTAATAAATAGTATAAGTGTTTGTCCAGAGGTTGTAACCCCGAAATTGTTTAAAATAGGTCCGGTTTAGTAGCTAAAAATGAAAATCGATTGGCGTCCCTAGTGTGCCCTACCCACCACCTTAAATAAAAATAAATAAATATTTCACAACGTCACATACATTAACTGACTCCGAGATAGGTAGCTCAAGCGTGTGTGTGTGTGTTACGGATATCAGAACCAACAGTGGGATTACAAATATATACATATGTATAATACTTTTCTTTTGTAAATACATACTTACAATACCAATTACCAAACTGAATTACTACCGAATTAGCAAACTGAAGTGGCAGTGGGCTGGTCATATTAGCCGCAGAACTGACAGCCATTGGAGCCGTAAAGTCCTTGAGTGGAGACCGCGACTCGGTAAGCGTAGTGTAGGACGCCCTGCGACAAGATGGGATGATGACATTCGAAGGCTGGCTGGTGGGGGCTGGATGAGAGTGGCCGAAAATCGGGAGCAGTGGCGTGCATTAGGGGAGACCTATGTCCAGCAGTGGACGAGTGTGGGTTGCTGATGATGATGATGATGACTTACAATACATAGAAAACACCCAGACCAATACAAACAGACATGTTCATACACACAAATGTTTGTACTGTGCGGGGATCGACCCGCAACCCTTGGACCAAAGGCAGCGTTCACTACCACTGCTCCAAACGGGTCGTCAAACCTTAATAAGTTAACGAGCAAATAACGTTTGAGCTAATAATATACATAAATATATGGCTCGTAAATGCAACGTCAATCCTGTATGGATCGTAACAATAATTACCGACTGACGAAAGGCGTTTACATTGTACGAGTCCAGTGTATGGAAGATGAAATAAAAACAGAACCAACTTACGCTTTTGTAACAAACAACTGACGAATATGGCTTTGTTATGGAAAAACTGGCTATGTTTTTTTAAGGTGATAAATGGCAGATGGGCAGATCATCTGATGGAAACCGATTGCCGCCGCCCATGGACACCCGCAACACCAGTTGAGTCACAAGTGCGCTGCCAACCTTTGAACTTTTCCCCCTCGGATTGGACCTCCAGTAGGTACCTTCACTCACGCAGCGAAATACATCACAGTGCTGCTTCTTGCCGGTGTTGGCCGGCTTGTGTGCGTGAACACAGAAAGTGTTCACGCACACAAGCCGGCCAATTTATGTCGATGAGCGTGGCCCTCCCATGGTCTGCGAGCATATAATATTTTAGGCGATGTGGATTCAGTTTTTATAATATTTTGGGCGATGTGGAGAATTTCTCCTCTCCATGCCCGTGACAAACCGGGGCGGAAAGGTCCTCGAGTGGAGGCTACGTACAGGACATACATAGAAAACACCCAGACCAATACAAACAGACATGTTCATACACACAAATGTTTGTACAGTGCGGGGATCGACCCCTCAACCCTTGGACCAAAGGCAGCGTTCACTATCACTGCTCTAAACGTGTCGTCAAACCTTAATAAGTTAACGAGCAAATATATAATACGTTTGTGCTAATAATATACATAAATATATGGCTCGTAAATGCAACGTCAATCCTGTATGGATCGTAATAATAATTACCGACTGACGAAAGGCGTTTACATTGTACGAGTCTAGTGTATGGAAGGTTAAACCAAAACAGAACCAAATTACGCTTTTGTAACAAACAACTGACGAATATGGCTTTGTTATGGAAAAACTGCCTATGTTTTTTTTAAAGTGATAAACGGCAGATGGGCAGATCACCTGATGGAAACCGATTGCCGCCGCCCATGGACACCCGCAACACCAGTTGAGTCACAAGTGCGCTGCCTACCTTTGAACTTTTCCCTCCCGGATTGGACCTCCAGTACCTTCACTCACGCAGCGAAATACATCACAGTGCTGCTTCTAGCCGGTTTTCTGTGTTCACGCACACAAGCCGGCCCATTTATGTCGATGAGCGTGGCCCTCCCATGGTCTGCGAGTTATATTAGCGTATGGGGTTTTTATAATATTTTGGGGATGTGGAGAATTTCTCCTCTCCATGCCCGTGACAAACCGGGGCGGAAAGGTCCTCGAGTGGAGGCTACGTACAGGAAGTCGCAGCCGTGGCAGGCCCCCCACAAGGTGGACTGACGATCTGGTGAAGATTGCGGGAATCCATTGGATGTGGGCGGCACAGGACCGATCTGTGTGGAGAACATTGGGGAATGCCTATGTCCAGCAGTGGACGTCTATTGGCTGAAATGATGATGATGATGATGATGTCCGTGACATAGCAGACAAACTGTAGGAGAGTCTACACTGGCACGCTCATGTTTTGTGACAACTGTACACATAGGTGGAAAACCAATGTCTGACCATGCCACCATGCCGGGTCCTGGCAGACGGGGTAGACTCAAAAAGGTGTAACTTAACGTCGTAAGGAATGACATGCATAGTGTGACGTAGAGGAGCGGCAGTAGGAAACCAGATCCCGGTCTTCGATGCGATAGCATAGGATACGACTGGGACGTGGTACGTGGGACGGACTGGGAATCTCCTCTGTCGGTTTCGAAAGTTAAACGGCAGTCTCTTCACTGTAATTACCAGACTTTTCAAATCCTGAATCATGGTCTAAGGTACCCTGGGCGACAAAGAGCTAAACACTTAGATGAGGAAACGTGGATTATCTCAACGATCAGCTATTGTCTTAGTTTAACCTAAAGTTTTTTTTTCATAAAGTCTAAGGCTGCAATTTCACCTGATGGTAAGTGATGATGTGGCCGAAGTTGGATCATGTCTGTCTAGTAACACCTTATTCACTCTTCTCTTAAAAACGCTCAAATGCATTCAAGGAATACTACATCCTGCTGATAGTTTCATGCCTGAGCCTTCGTCATCATCAGCCTTTTGCAGTCCACTGCTGGACACAAGCCTGTTTTAGCGTTCACCACGCCGATCGATCTTTGGCGACTCGCATCCAGCTCCAGCCAGCCGTAATGCGCCACTCCATCTGGCCTGAGGGCGCCATAAACTAAGTTTATCGAGACATGGTTTACCCCAGTGGTTGTCAGTTCTGCGGCCGATATGGCCAGTCCACTGCCACTTCTTACAACATCTCATACGTTGACCTGATTTCGTACTAAGTAGCTTAAGCACTTGTGTTACAGATATCAAACAGCAGAGGAACACAAATATATACTTAAATACATATATTACACCCAGACACTGAACAAACACAAGTGTTCATCGCACGAATGTTTCTCCAGGGTGGGGATCGAACCAACGACCTTTGGCGTAAGGGACAGGGTCACTACCAATTGCGCCAATTGGTCAGTCACTTCAACTTGCTGATAAGGAGAGCTATGTCGATGACTGTTTTCTTGATTCAATGAAAAGGCGTCACCCAAGGTCCAGCCTGAAAACCAGCGCTGCAGCTGCTGTGTGTGGCAGTTGCAGCATATGCTGAGGCTGAGCCTTGTTGGCCGCAACTCTTTGTCTCTGTATCTTGTTTTCTCTGTTTTGTTCTATGTGTAATGTGTTGTGGTCAATAAATTGTGTCTTATCTTATCTTATCTGATTCCTTAGCCGTACGCAACAGTAATATACATTCGTGTGGCACAAATAGTTGGTATTAAGGGTGGTAATATTGACCATGGGAGAGCCACGTTACGGCAGGAAGGGGGCGGGACGAGCGGAGTGATATCACGGCCTTACAGAAAACCTGCGTGAAGCGGCACTGTGTTGTATTTCGCTCCGTGAGTGAGGGTACCGGAGAACCAATCCAAGGGAAGGGGGATAAAGATTGGAAGCACACTTGCGCATTGTCGCGGGTGTCTATGGGCAGCGATCCGTCATCTCGTCTGCCGCCTTTCACATAAAAAAGAAACAGAATCAAGAAATTGATTTCATTTTTTATTTCTGCACCAAGTATTATGCATAGTGGGAGGGCCACGCTTTGGCTGAAATGGGCCGGCTCGACCAGAGTAATACCACGTCCTCACAGAAAACTGGCGTGAAGCAGTTACTGCGCTGTGTTTCGCTGCGTGAGTGAGGGTACCGGAGACCCAGAGTAAGGGGAGTTTAAAGGTTGGCAGCGCACTTGTGACTCTACTGGCGTCGCTGGTGTCTATGGGCGGTGGCAATCGCTTACCATCGGGCCATCCGTCTGTCGCCTATCACAAAAAAAAAAACAAAAAGGCTCTCTGCGCTTTAATGAATTTATGTGTTTGGTAGGTACAAATCCTTACAATAAGCCGCTTAGGAAGGCTCAGGCAGAGTCACCCAGAAATCAATGGAAAGGCCTACGCTCGGAGTCTCCTTGCGTGATCGTATCAAGAATGATGAGATCCGCAGGAGAACGAAGGTCAAAGACATACCCCAAGGAATGCCTCAAGTGGCAATTGGTAGGGATTGCGAGGAGATCAGACGGCCGGTGGCCACATATAGGAGGTCGTAGACGTGGCAGCCCTCCCCCTCCTCACAAGGTTGACCGAAGATCTGGTTAAGGTCGCGGGAATCCCTTAGAAGCGAGCGGTACAGGACCGATCTGTGTGGAGATCATTGGGGGAGGTCTATATCCAACAGTGGACGTTTATTGGCTGGAATGATGAATTCTTACAGTTGCAATCAGTGTGCAATTCATGCCAAGATAGGCAGGTTGGTGACTAATGCATGCCTGACTAACCTGTTCCTGTTCTCAGTATTAATATCAGAAACAGTCTGAAAGGATCAATGAATCTAGTTTCAGGATGCAAGCTAAGACTCATTAGTTCTTGTCACAGCCCGTGAGAATCGCAAGCGGCAAATTACTTGGCTATTAGCCTAAAGTCACTAGCGCATGTCTGTTCTAGCTAGAGTTCGTTTCTAGATTTCGAAACAGGATTCTACTATTATTATACTACATATAATACGCAAATATTACTTCCAGATTTAAGAGTATTGCGTTCATTGTGAATGAAAATTTGTCATATTTAATAAGACACTGACTGATCTGCTGTCTTTGAAAATAATAATAAATACTTCACAACATCACATATATTGATCTGACTCCGAGATAGGTAGCTCAAGCACCTGTGTTATGGATATCAGAATCAACGCTGTTGATTCTGATATCCGTGAATATGAATTACAAATATATACATATAATACTTTTCTTTTGTAAATATATACTTATAATACATACGAAAAGAAAGAAAGATTTTATAGACCATCACAATACATAATTTAACAATAACACTCATTAGAAGCCCGTGTGGTCCCCGGCAGAGTAGAATAGGCCACCCTCACTCTTACCGAGGTGTCATAAAAGGCGACTATGGTAAAGCTGCTGGCATGATCATCAGCACCCAGAGAAGGAAAACTCTGCATTCATATCAAAACCCTCGCCAACCCGTCTGCCAAGCGTGGTGAGTATGGCAATTACCCCTCATGTGATTGAGGGAGGCCCGTGCCCCAGCAGTGGGGACTTAAATGGGCTGAGATGACGATGAAACCTCTGGGAGTCCCTCACACCCCGTCAGGTCCCCCGACCTGACAGGAAGGTGCCTTGTTCGGGAACAGCATTTGTTCTATGACTTTTGGAAATTCGCATAAAAAAAAATCTACTTTTCATACAAAGTCGGTCACGTGACTTGGTCATTTTGTATGGGGAGTCGAAAAAATTTTCGACGAATTTCGAAAAGTCGTAGAACAAAATGTTGCTCAGAATGGTTGATAGAACACAGTGTAAATGTCCACAGATAGACCCTGTATTATTGAAACTGAAAGAACTTTCTCCAAAAGAACATAATGCAGGGCGACCCAAGGGCGGACAGTACTTAGCTAAACGATTTTATTCCCGTGATGAATATGTAAGCAGCAATAGATGTAGGGTGTTGCGACCCATTTCAGTAAAAGCTGATAATAAACCAAGCAATATATTTATTATGAAAAACTGGCCAAGTACGTGTTGGGGCATGCGCTATGTATTTTTTTCTATGTGATAGGTGGCAGACGAGCCGACGGATCGCCCGATGGCATGCGATTGCCGCCGCCCATTATCACCCGCGTCACCAGTGGAGTCACAAGTGCTCTGCAAACCATACTGAGGATATATTATAGTGCTTAAGTGGGTGCGCAAACACAAGTGCACTCTCTATTCCTTCACCCTTATAATCCAATAAGACACCAGTGTGACGCGACCGGATCTGGCGCCAGGACCGACGGCTTGACGTGCTTTCTGAAACACGGGGGTACAAGACCGCGAATTACCAGACTCCGGGCTAACATTGCGAGTTTCTTACCGAAAACTTTACCGCAAATTTTAGGCCCGCCCCGATGATCGAACCTGGGACACTTGACTCTAACTTCAAAGCGTAATATTGTACAAACGAATTCCTTAATCGAATAATCGTTTTCGCAAATCCACAATGTTTTTAAAATACCTATCTAACTTGTTTAAGGTGACGGGTAGGGTACACAAGCGACGCCAATTGATTTAAATAGTTAGCAAATAAACCGGATATCTTTTTAACCATTTCAAAATTGCAGCCTCTCTGAAAACACTTATACAGTTTATTTAATACTTATACTTAACTTTTGGGTCTGCTTTTGTGCTCTAAATTTGAATTTCGGCCAAAAACGGTCACTTATAGCGTTAATCCTAATGTGGAGTCCAAAAATAGATCAAAAAGTAGTGTACAATTATTAAATAAATAGTATAATTGTTTGCTTAGAGACTCCCGCTCCGAAATTGTTTAAAATAGATCCGGTTTAGTAGCCAACAATTTAAATCAATTAACGGTGTTGCTTGTTAGGGGTACCCTTCGCCTTAATTAGTAAGTTGGTACTTTTCCTTGATATCTCATAGTCTTGAAACGTCCCGTATAAGATAAGGGTGTGGTATATTTACATGTTTTTCGATGCCCCTATGATATAATAATATCCCAACCGATTACGGCTACGGCGGTCAATCTCAACGATCAGCCACGTACGTAGGATATATTATAGTGCTCAAGTGTATGCGCAAACACAAGTGCACTCTCTATTCCTCTACCCTCATATTCCGATGGGACACTACTGTGACACGACCGGAGAGGGATCGGGCGCAGTACCAATGGCTTAACGTGCTTTCCGAGGCACGGGGGTACAAGACCGCCAACTTCCAGACTCCGGGCTGCCACTAAGAATTTCTTAACGAACACTTAGGTACAATTTTTTGGCCCGACCCGGGGTTTGAAACTGGGACCTCTAGCGCAGAAGTAGATTTAAAGTGCGACCCACTAACCACTGCGCCACCGAGGCAGTCAAAGCCCAATTATATATATCTATAACTCAAAACTAGAATTCAATACCAAGAAAGCTACTACAATGTTACCACTGCAATAAAATGATCGTAAAATAGTATATATCTATTTCCTAAAAACATACGCTGACGTAATTTATTTATTAGTAATTTTAATTCTACAATTT
This sequence comes from Marasmia exigua, assembly GCA_019059595.1. Lineage (NCBI taxonomy): Eukaryota > Metazoa > Arthropoda > Insecta > Lepidoptera > Crambidae > Marasmia > Marasmia exigua. The sequence goes on along the minus strand of CM032488.1, from coordinate 7,195,787 downwards.
AAAAAAGTAATTTTATTTACTTATTTTTTCATAAATACAAGACGCTTTAATAAAAACTTAATCATCCGTAATGTTTGGTAGAAAGGCTGGTATTGAGCTTGTGGCATTTCAGGAGTTAATAACATTTGGTACAACATTTGAACTTACATGTTGTTGTTTCGTGCAGTGAAGTGCCGCCAAGTGATATTAATATAAGAATCATTTATAACACCTGCTATTGTGTTGAGTGAGTTGACACGTGAATAACTTGCTAGGACCTAAGAGTCTTAAAACTTGCGATTTTGTTAAGAGTATCTCGGCAGAATCCATAGATCGGTAAAACGCTAAACACCCCCGTTTTATTGAGTGACTTTGACTGACTTCGTCTGTTGACTATCCTCTCTGCCAAAATTATTTGACCATTTTCCTCACGAGTTATTTTACTTAATTACTCCTAAAATCTAACAACAACATTGCAACATGTGCAAAACTGGACGAATTAATTACTGGAGTGGTGGAAACCTAATCATAAATTGTGCCAGCTTATACTAAGAAAAGAAGTATATAACAAAAAGGTTTTTTTTTGTTTTTTGTAATGGCTGCACAAAAAGGTTAGCAGAACCTGAAAACTTGATTTGAGGTCGATTCGGCGGGTAGGGCTAAAAGAAGTCGCGTGGGCTGATGCAATTCAAAGGTTTTAAATTAGTGTCTAGTGGTTTTTAGTGTGCAAGTTTGGTGTTTATTTGTGCAGTGAAGTGCCGCAAAGTGATCCTAATAATAAGAATCGTCGGATTGTATCGTTATTAACACTGCTATTGTGTATCGAGTGCGTTGTCTCGTGACAACTTGCTTGGACCTAATAGAGTCTTAAAACCCGCGATTGCTTTTAGAGTGATATCCGCTGAATCCGTAGGTCGATAAAACGCAAAACACCGGCGTTTTATTGAGTTACTGTGACTTTGACTGACTTCGACTGTTGACTACCTACTTGTTCTCAATAAGTTACTTGACATTGGCGAATTATCTTCAGTTGTCCCGCTTAATAATGCCTAAAATCTAAAACATGATAATGGCAGGAGTAATTCTCAGTCGAGAAGTTGATTGCCACAAATAAAATAAGAAGAAGAAGAACTTGATTTGAGAATGACATAAGTGACATTGAAAGATTTGACAGTGACGTATCTGTCGTAGTTTTTTTGGTCTTGAATTCCAGTTTCGGGCTTAGTGTATTTCCCGATAAGCAATGTTTTCTTCGAACATTATTGGACTAGAAATGATTTATAAGTGTTTTGTGTTCGTGAGTAGCAAAACTAGGTCGTTTTGACGTAGATAGATAGTTACTATTTATTGCACAAAAGTTCTTTTATTAGTTATTTAGGACTATTGCGTAAAGTATATCCGAGCAATTTCGGAATACAAACTTCCCCCACCGTATCCGTACGCTGAGTTGGCCATGTTTTGAATAAGATTGCAGCACATCTTCTGACAGTGGATCTAGTGGTTTAAGGCATATCGACAGATCCAATTTAGAATCAATTAGTCTTTGTCTCTCGGAATTAGAAGCTAGATCCATCCGACTTTCTTATCGCCAAGAATTATTGCGATTTTTCTCGGATCTTTCTTTACTTTGACCGTGGGAGAGGCACGCTTCGGCATGAATGGGCCGGCTCGACCGCAGTGATACTACGGCCTCACGGAAAATCGGCGTGTAGCAGCACTGAGCTGTGTTTCGCTGTGTGAGTGAGGGTACCGGAGGCCCTTGTGACTCCGGTGTTGCGGGCGGCGGCAATCGCTTACCATCTGGTGATCCGTCTGCTCGTCTGCCACCTAAGACATAAAAAAATATTTCTTTGGATATATTCCTTAAGGTGACGGGTAGGCCACACTAGCGACGCCAATCGATTTTAATTTTTAATTACTAAACCGGATCTATTTTAAACAATTTCGGGGTTACAATCTCTAGGCAAACACTTATACTATATATTAAATAACCATGCACAAATGTTATGTAGATAAACACTAGGGTTAAAACCAGTACCAGCGTAATTGCTACCCTTCCAGTCGCCACGCGCTGGTGCACAGATCAATGCCCTCTAGATACACAAGTATCTATACGAGTTATATACGAGGATAGGAAATCGATTGGCGGCGCTAGTGTGTCCTATCCGTCACTTTAAGTACCAGGCCATGATCTCGGGGTCCTGGGTTCGATTCCCGGGTCAAGCGAAAGTATGTTTCGAATTTTCCGAACATACCTACTTAGCTCGGGATTGTGATCACCGATGCGCATTAGACAAACTTGGTGATTAAGCCTAATCCCATCATAGTAGCGATCACTTGATTTCTATGGAGGCCTTTGCCCTGCAGTGACAGTAAATACTTTACCTATATATTTTTTTAAATCTTCTGAAAGGGTAGGTAAATTATCCTCTAGATTTTTTAAATTTATATGCGTACATATTTCTACCATTGACTCAGCGGTGAAAACCGTTTCGTCGCATTTGGTCCACTTCGCATTTGGTCCACTTCGCATTTGGTACACTTGATCAATTTCGTGAACGTTGGTGAAAACGCCTCTTAAACTTTGAATAATAACAATGGACAATACTTCAAAAAACATTTTCCTAAATGAAAAATACTTTTTCTAGATTACCTTCACTCATAGGAATTTAAGAAAAATAATTTCAGTATATTTAAACAGATATATGGTTGGATAAATGGTTTAAAATAGATCCGGTTTAGTAGGTTAACATTAAAATCCTTTGGCGTCGCTAGTGTGTCCTACCCGTCACCTTAATATAACCATAACCGATACCATTGAACTGTTATTATTATTATTTACTTTTTTATATGAGAGGTGGCAGACGAGCAGACGGATCACCGCAATTCCGCCGCCCATGGACACCCGCAACACCACACTTGTGCGCACAACAGCGCACTTGTGACTCCACAGTCACAAGTGTGCTGCCAACCTTTTCCCCTTCCCCCTCATTGGGCCTCTGGTAACCTCACTCACACGGCTATATATATATTATGATCGATACAAGACCACGAAGAACAGACCACTCGTAATGGCTCGTATATAACTCTGTAGTTATACATAGATACTTCTGTGTCTAGAGGGCATTGATCTGTGCATCAGCGCGTGGCGACTGGAAGGGTAGAAATTACGCTGGTGCTGTAGGTTTTTAACCCTAGTGCTTATCGACATAGCTACCTAATAGACTAAGAGCTCTCGGCGGCCAGACATCCGTCATTTTATAAAATTTTAGTCCTTCTGCGAAGAACACAAAGATATCGGTAGTAAATTACTGTGAGAGGCCCACGTTTCGGCATGAAGGGGCCGACTCGACCGCAGTGATACCGGAGAGGTAGAGACCTAGTCCGGGGGAAAGAGGTTAAACTCCCCTTGGCAGCGCATTTGTGACCCCACGGGTGTCCATGGGCGACGGCCATCGCTTACCAGCAGACAATTCGTCTGCTCGTCTGCCATCTATCAAATAAAAAATAAAATGCAATTTAATTTAGAAACTAATTTCTTTATTTGTTTGGAAAATAAGGTTACGAAAATGATCTTAAAATAGTTACATAATAATATATAATATCACTTGAACCTACCTTCTCAGGCATATACACATTATGGTTATACTCAGCTATAAAACATTACTAGGTAAATGTGGTCTTTTATATTTTATAATTTAAATATTGCTCAACGCTATAAACGCAATCACAAGTTAACCATTTTATTAAATCACTTGACCGTCACTGGAAGCTTTATATTGAGATAGCATTTCCGTTTCCCGTCTAATTTCTTTGAGTTTCCATACTTTGACGTCCGGTCCAGTGGCGACACCTGGCGGTTGCGCGCCATTTTTAGTTTACTTTCGTTAGAGCGCGCTATTTTAGTTCATTTGGCGTTTCGATTCCCGTCGAAGCAACACGTACGTTTGCAACGGCAGACCGCTGCAACCTCAACGAATAGTGAGTTACAAGTTAACAGTGTTATAGTGTTTACAGTGTTATTGGGAACAATAAAATCCCTACAAGTGAGTAAAAAATCCTTTTTATATTTAACGGTTTTGCCGTTCGATAATAAAATTTATTTGGATTAAAATTATAGTTCGCAGATGAAATATAACTTTTTTATATTCTGCTGCTTCGTTTTTTGGTTGAATGTTTCCATACTAATAGTAAAGGTTAATTATACGTAGTTTACGAAATTGATACGTAACGTTTTTGTATTCAAAAACTGCTTCTTTTTGCTATTTATTTCGATTCTATAATGAAGGTTTTCTTGTGGGATAAATAAAAAGAGTTTGGTGTGGTTTTTTCATCTAGTCTGTAATTATTAAAGCATATCAATTAAATACGTATACAGTAATGGAAAATTCGGGCATTCCGAAGTCGGCACCACAACCAGTGGCAGGAACGAGCGGTGAAGCACGTAAGAAGACCCGGAGCAGCCGCAAACGGAGCCGCAGCTCTTCGAGCAGCAGCAGTAGCAGCACATCTTCGAGCTCATCATCTTCGTCCACCAAACGAAAAAGATACCGTCGTAGAAAAAGTAAGCACTCTCAGCATTCTAGGCGCATGATGGACAAACTAGTCCAAGAAATTGGAGAGCTTCGTAAGCATATTGTTATACCTCCAAATAATATTGATACCACTTATCAAGAACAGGACGCCGTTTCTATTGTTTCTGCCGTTAGTAATGAGCTCTATGAGCAAGATATTTTAGAAGAACAACCCCAAAGCCATAATAATTATGTAGAAAATTCTGATTTTACTTTTGAGATCGAAACGAAGTTGAAGGAGCCATCTGTCCCTAAGACTCCCGATAGTTATTTAAAAATGCTGAGCGATGTCCAACGCTTTGGAAATCCATCTTGGTCAGAGGTTAGATACTCTGATACACAGAAAATTTATAATCATAGCCCAGGTTTTACTGACCTGGAAACAAACGATGAGGTGAAAACATATGATACTCTTCGTTATTTAGCTCATGCGGACAAGTCATATGCAGCTATTACATACTGTATCCTTAAACAAAAAGAAACTTTGCAAGAGGGTATTCGTAATCTTTTATTTTGGGCAAAAAATACAGAGATTTCTTTTAGTGGCTTGAGTGATAAAGTAGAAGAATTATTTCTTAAAGGCGAATTTCACAAAACCTCGTCAGATCTGTTACAATTAGTATGTGGACATCGCGCTGAAAGTGTTGAAATGCGTAGGGAGAGTATAACCAAGCAAGTTAGAGATCCTTTAGTGAAAGCCACCCTGAATAGAATACCGCCGTCACAAACACATATATTCGAATCTGAACAATTTACTTCTGCTCTTGATAAAGCTGGTGGAGTTCGGAAAGCCTTTTGGCCTCCAAAAACTGACGCATCATCGCAGTCTAAGCTTCAGCAAGCTAATCGCCGCTCCTCGCGGGGGCAAGGTGTGCGAAATACAGTAGTTCCATCGCGTGGAACTCAATGTATGTATCATGAAACAGGCTTCACTACATTTCCGAATGCCTATAACTACCCACCCTCGCGGGGTGGATACCAACACGGTAGATCCTATAAAGGTCAACCAAATGCAGGTGTCTCACACGAACACCATCAAGTCGGTAATAGAGGGTCATTTCCCAACCGAGCGTCTCGTTCGGAGCGCGGCCATCACAGAGGACGTTCTAATGACCCCAGAGGTCATTCAAAGAGGTATAAACAATGACTCGAAGATCCAATTTCAGGCAGGTCAGCTCGTACATTATCAGTCACAATGGAGAGAAATGGGAGCCCCACAGATAATTTTAAAATTGATTCAAGGGTATCGTATCCCATTCCTTCAGAAACCCCCACTTTTTCAACCAAATCTTGTAAAAGGCTTATTTCACACACCCATATCCCACGAAATGACTTTAATTATAAACCAAATGAAAACTCAGGGCATTTTAAAATCTGCTCCTCTGACTCCCAGTTTTGTCTCTCCTCTGTTTTTGGTACCAAAGTCCGACGGAACAGCTCGACCTGTGTTCAATCTAAAAACTTTAAACGAATACGTGATAACACAACCTTTCCATCTGATAAATATGTTTCGAATCCCAGACTTCCTACAACCGATGGACTGGATGTGCAAAATAGACTTGTCTCAAGCGTACTTTCACCTAAAAGTAACAAAGTCACACAGGCGATTCCTCCGCATCATATACGATCAACAATTATTAGAAATGACATGTCTTCCTTTTGGTCTGAGCACAGCTCCCAAAACATTTTCCTCACTGACAAACTGGATCGCTCAGGTACTACGAAAAAGATGGAATATGCGAATTGTTGTGTACCTGGACGATTTTCTAATTGTACATCAAAATGCACAGACGCTACGCAATCACGTGATTCAGGTAGTACGAACATTAGAAAAATTAGGTTGGAAAGTAAATCTAGAAAAATCAGTCCTTTATCCGCAAAAAAGCATAGTGTACTTAGGGGTGAAATGGCAGCCCTGGGAAAACTTAAAGTCCTTACCACAAGACAAGATCTTCAGCATAAACGTGAAACTCGGTCAAATGCTCTCTCAAAAAGTGGCGACTGTAAAACATCTACAAAGTCTGATAGGTTTACTGAACTTTGCCAGTTTTGTTGTACCGAGAGGTCGACTAAACCATCGGCAACTGCTGAAGTTTTTGAATTCTCTGCCAGACCTACCAACAACGGTAGAACACTATTTACCACAAATTGTCCTAGACGATCTAATCTGGTGGTCCCGAAATTGTCAGTTGTCAACTCCATTGCATTACCCACCTCCAACCAACTTTCTAGTAACGGATGCGTCGGATCAGGCTTGGGGAGCCCAGTTGAACAACGTGGCTCTGTCAGGCACATGGTCGCAAGAGGAGCAAGTGCTCCACTCCAACCACAAGGAGATGCTAGCCATATTATACGCACTTCAGAGTCACGTTCAATCTATGAGCAACAGCACGATTCTCATACAGTGCGACAACCGAACTGCGGTTGCTCATTTACGGAGGGAAGGGGGAACAAAGTCAATAAGCTTACTCGATGTGACTTATCAAATATTGAATTTATTAGACCGATACCAGATAAGTTTCAAAATACACCACATACCAGGCAAATACAATGCCCATGCCGATCACCTATCTCGGCACCGTCGACCTCCAGAGTGGCATCTTCTTCCAACTTGCTTGGAAAAAGTATTCACCAAGTGGGGTGTGCCAATGATAGACTTATTCGCTTCAGCAACAGCACATGTAGTTCACAATTATGTGACCAGAGACCTGAACGACCCACAAGCCCTATTTTACGACGCTTTCAGCGTCCCATGGCACTATCCCCTAGCTTGGATATTCCCTCCTCCGTTTCTTATCCCGAAGGTTTTGACACATCTCACCCAATCAACGGGAATATTTCTAATAGTTGTCCCGAGATGGGAGAAAGTGTTTTGGCGCGTAGACCTGAAAGCCCGAGCACTGGCAGCACCAATAACATTGTTCAATCTGCCGACGAATCTCATCGACACATCAACAGGTCTCCCACCACCACAAGTGGAGAAAATAATTCTGGAGGTATGGAAATGTGGGGGTGGTCCGAGGCCACAAAAACTTGGAATAAAAACCAACTGTCTTTACTAAAAAATTCGTGGCGAAAGTCTACATTACAGACTTACCAAGTCGCTTGGAAACGATGGATTTTATGGTCTAAAAATAAAAAGATTAACCCGCAAAATCCTACAGGTTCTCAATTAGCCCAATTCTTGTCTGATTTATATTTACTGGATAACCTATCTTACAATACCATCGTTTTGCACAAGTCTGTAGTGTCTACTTTATGTAACGCCGATAATTCGAGTATTTTAAGTTCACATGTTCTGGTAAAACACGTACTGAAATCTATAGCACTTTCAAAGCCAAAACCTCCTAAACCCCCTATTTGGAATGTCGACGAATTGGCCATATTTTTATCGAACTATACGATTGAGTCCGATAATCTTTTTCAGCTATCACGTCATACTGCAACATTGTTGCTACTTTGTTCTGGACGTCGTATTCACGATTTGACCCTACTTACAATTGATTCTAATCACTGCAAAAGGTCTGTAGATAACATCATATTTTGGCCTCAGTTTGGGTCAAAAACAGACAGTAGCAATTATAGGCAAACGGGTTGGAAACTTCTTTCAAATTCAAATAACCCTAAGCTTGACCCCGTTTATTGGGTAGACAAAACTATTTCAGTGTTAAATGAAAGACGCAATTCTGCAAAAACGTTTAATCTTTTCGTCACAATCAAAGGTAATTGTAAGCCTGCCAGTCGCACAGTAATAGCAAGCTGGATAAAAACCCTGTTTAAAGAAGCTGGGATCAAAGCTTCTCCAGGTAGCGTCCGCTCTGCAGTAGCTTCAAAAAGCTGGTTTGAGAATCATCCATTAGATGAAATTTTGGCTCGAGGAAATTGGCGATCAGCTAATACCTTCCAGCAATTTTACAAACGGGAAGTATTAAGAAGTAACATGCCTTCAAATAATGTCACACAATTGTTTAGTCCGGTTGATTAAGAATGATTTGGTTTTTGAATCATGTTAATGGTTATTTGTGTTTTTTTCTGTAATAAATAATTAAGTGTTTCGTTAATTAAAAAATACAATCTGTTGATAATTATATACATAGGTATTATTATACACTGTGGTTTTCTTTCTTTCACATCGGTCTTTAATCACATTGGCGTTAAAGTGAATAAATCAGTGGCGATCACCAGGCGATAACAAACAGGTCTCAATATAAAGCTTCCAGTGACGGTCAAGTGATTTAATAGCAGCGTTTTACCTGAAATAAAACGCATATTAAAATACTTACCTCACTGGAAGCTTTCACTTTAAATTCTGCCTGGTGAAATTGAGCCAATGAACTAAAATAGCGCGCTCTAACGAAAGTAAACTAAAAATGGCGCGCAACCGCCAGGTGTCGCCACTGGACCGGACGTCAAAGTATGGAAACTCAAAGAAATTAGACGGGAAACGGAAATGCTATCTCAATATAAAGCTTCCAGTGAGGTAAGTATTTTAATATGCGTTTTATTTCAGGTAAAACGCTGCTATTATTTCTGTTTTAAATTCAATTCAATAATGTATAATGACAATAAATCTATGTTTAATTTAAATTGTACACAACAAATATTAGCAAAACACGTCGAAACTCAAAATCTATACCAAACCATCTGTAAAATGTTTTCATAATGTTTTCGTAAATAAATATTTTTATCTCTACCTATTATCTATATCCTATGGCAGAAAAGTACCATAAATTGTTTCTTTTTTTGTTGTTCTGTTTATTATTTTACATTTGTGTCACTGTCTTTAATTACTTACTTAGGTTTAAGTACATGTGCAAGTAAATCAAAAATAAAAGCTGAAAGTTTCTCTATGTATGTCTAATAGCTACCAGCGACTATAGAGATTTTAGACACCTTCAGGTATTTTGAAAAGTAAATCCTTGAAAAGCAACTCATGACTATAGATTGGTCTCTAAAGTCACTGGTAGTTCTTACCTTTGTTGAAGACACCAACAAAGAAACTTTTTATAAATTAATGAAGAAAATCTGGCCGTTCTGGGCTCTTAGGCTATAAATACCAGGTATTAGCGCCGACTTATTTTTGCTATGTTTAGCAATTTCAGCAATGAAATTCCTAGAATTTTTCAATTCGTAGTTCAGTCGAAAGAGAAGTCACCTGGATAGTGAAAGATCGAGGGTTCGGATGAGATTTGCATTAGACCTGGAATAACTTATCTTTCAAAAGATTGCAACATTTACATCTGGATCAGTGCAGAGATGCGGAACAGTGAAACGCTTCATTTGGAACATCGACTCTCAGATAGATCCGAGATTCATTCCATCAGCTCACTCGGATCATTCGGCTCACTCGAATCATTTCGCTCACTCAGATCATTCGGCTCATTCGAAACATTCGGATCACTCTGACTCGAGATCCATTCGAGTCGAATGATACATTCGGAGCGAATATTAGAGATTCGAAACAGTGTATCATGTGGCTGAGTCGGATCACTGAGTCGTTTCAGTAAACAGTTACACACGTCTAATTTGCATAGTTGGAGTATCATCATCAGCCCATTTGAGTCCCCACTGCTGGGGCACGGGCCTACCTCAATCACATGAGGGGTAATTGCCATACTCACCATGCTTGGCAGACGGGTTGGTGAGGGTTTTGATATAAATGCAGAGTTTTCCTTCTCTGGGTGCTGATGATCATGCCAGCAGCTTTACCTTAGACACCTTTTACGACACCTTGGTAAGAGTGAGGGTGGCTTATTCTACTCTGGCGGGGACCACACGGCACGGTGAGTTGGAGTATGTATGACATTAATTATTCTTGAACGTAGACACTGACTGCGGGGCTGATCAGCAAGTATCGGCACAGCGGGCGATGGAGTGTGCTATGCTCGCAGTTTATCTGACGGATAAAATTCGTAACGAACTTAATCGTCAGAGAAATAAAGGCATAGAAATTGCAAGCAAGATCAGCACGCTGAAGCGGAGGTGGGCAGGTCATGCCTCTAGACGTACTGATAATAGTGGAGTGGAGTGGTCGCCACGTGGGGAAACGCAGTGTTGGACGCCCTGCGGCGCGATGGACTGACGATTTGAGAAAGATGACTGGTGTGAGCAGGATGCAGACTGCTCAGAACCGGTTTGGTTGGCTCTCTGGGGGAGGCCTACATTCAGCAGTGGACGGCAATAGGCTGATTGATTTATTGATTGAAAAATTCTTGATTGCCTCGGTGAGGCAGTAACTTGTAGGTCGCACTTTAAAGCGACGGTTGCGTTTGGGATTTTAATTTGGATCCCCGGTCTGGGCCAAAAATTTGTACCTGAGTTTTTCTGTTTAGATATTTCTAAGATAGATAGATAGATAGATATTCTTTATTGCACAAAAATAAAATACAAGCATGATACCCAGCTTATGGATGTCACTATTCAACGTGATAACCTTCTCACAATAGTCAGCAGTTTCGATGAATGCCGGAACACATACGAGCAGGCCCTAACTCGTATTCAGGACCTCGAAGTGGAGCTTTGTGACGCAAACAGGACCATCAGACTGTATGAAGAGGACAAACAATGTCAAGAAGTTTTAAACACTCACAGCCTTTATGAGGAGTTGATAGGGTCACCAACTGGGCGGGACATCTCTCATATTGATTGTCTTACTCTAAATAATAGTCATACTAAGTTAAATAGTAAAAATAAAATTAAGAAATATATTAAAATAAATAAATACATTACGAAAACAAATAAATTAATTAAAAGGAAAAAATGTTTTAACCAAAACATACTTTTAAGAAAGGAACGGATAGATTTAATTGATAGTTTAGAATTATATAGTATAAAATTAAAAGAAAGTAGGCTTAGGTACGAGACTGATGTTCGAGAACTACAGACTCAGCTCGAGCGTCTGGAGAGGTCATTAGAAGTAATGACTGGAAATTATACCTCAGCCCAGCGACAGATACATGAACACATCCTCGCTGCAAACAGGTACATGGCCCAGTGCAGCTGCAATCTGGGTGCGGCAGACGAGCCCCAGGTTCCCACTGTAAGTAGCGGCAAAGAGGAAGGTAAGTGCAGTCAGGGTGGCAGCCCAGCTGCCCAGTACCAAGTGCCAGATATGTCAAATATCCTCTTAGACACCAATAGGGATGTACCGAAGTGTACTATGACTACTACTAGTACTATAAATACAAACAATAATGTACTAGTATTTTCAGATTCAATTGGAGTTGGCTATGCTCCCCTTTTACACAAGCAACTCAATTGTAAAATAATTAATTATTGTATGCCAAATGCATCTCTTACCCAAATAATAGATAGGGTGGTAAATTGTAATTATGATAAAGACTCAATTATTATATTAATGCTGGGGAATGGATTAAATTCAAATAAAAAGGACATCATTAAAGGGTTCTCCCGTTTAAAAGGGATTGCTGTAAAAAAAATAGTTGTTTGTGCCTTCCCATTTTCTAGGCACTACTTATCAGAACAAAATAACAGTATTCACCTATTGAATACTACATTATATAATTTAGTTACTAGTCATAGCGACAACTTTGTGTTTTTTGACACAAATAAATTTATTAATTATAAGTTGATAGTGACTGGCAAAAAGTTTTATTTGCCTTATAATGTAAAAAAAGAAGTAGCTACTTTGTTAGCATTTAATATAAATAATATATATAGGCAGACTTTGGAAATTATTCCAAACAATTTAAATTTAAGTCTAAGACAATAGAGGACGCCTCTAGCAATTTATTGACCAGGGAAGATAATTTAAAACTTATTCACCAAAATATACAGGGTCTTCCTGGTAAAGAACTAGAACTAGAATTATTTTTAGAAGAAATAAATGTTGATGTACTATGTCTCACCGAACATTGGTTAAATAAACATCAATTAATTGTTACTATTAATAATTACAAAATTATCAGTTCGTTCACGAGAGACTCTGCAATAAGAGGAGGAGGATCACTCATTTTGTTAAAAAGTACTCTTAAATGTAAACAACGTAAAGATATTGAGTCACTATCTATAGAACGAACTATTGAAATTTCGTGTGCAGAGCTGGAGCAGCATATCATTGTCTGCGTTTATAGACCCCCTTCTGCAAATTACGACTCATTTGAGACTAGCATGGAAGAAGTCCTGAGAAAAGTATGTGCAACTAGTAAACAAGTTATCGTGTGCGGTGACTTTAATATTAACATCCTGGAGAATTCGCAGAACTCAGTTAGGTTTCTGAATCTTTTTAAGTGTTTCAATCTGGTGCACCTCTTCAACGAACCTACCAGAATCACCCCCACTTCAGCTACATGCTTGGACAACATATTCTGTGATTGTATTGTAGGGGAGAAATCTATAATAAATTTCATAAACTCTGATCACAGTGGTCAGCTGGCTGTTATCGACTGTCATCGAAATGATCGGTCTACAAGTTTTACATGTAGGCCTATTACTAAAAGACGTATAGATAAATTCAAAGATAATATTTATAATAAGGTATCCTTAATGCCTGGTAATAAAAATAGTGTCGACCAGTTGTATGAAAGCCTTTTCGAAATTGTTGAAAAGGAATTTAATGATATTTTTACAAAAAAGACCATTAAAGTAAACAGTTCTAAAAATAAATTTAGTGACTGGGCCACTCCAGGGATTCACATAAGCAGGAGAAAATTGTTTGAATTATATGATATTAAAGCTAATTCACGTGATCCTGCGATAGTTGAATATGTTAGAAATTATTCTAAGTGCTTTAAGAAAGTATGTGCAGTTGCTAAATCTACTTACATTAAAAACAAAATAAGTAAAGCAACTAACAAAAGTAAAATCACGTGGAACATCATCAACAAAGAGACTTGTAAAAATAAAACACAACAACACAAGTTCTCTCTAAAAATAAATGGCAAATGTCTTGACTCTGATACTGAAGTGGCAAATGCATTTGAGTCGTTCTTCACTAATATACCAGTGGCAACAACAAGTACATTAAATTCAAGTTCGTATCTTGCTATCTCGTTACTTAAAGCAAATGTTGACGAGTGTCAAACGCCTTTCAAATTTTACCATGTAACCTCCGAGATAATAGTTAAAACTTTCAAAGATCTGAATATGAAAAAAACTGAAGATCTTTGGGGAATATCAGTGGACATTCTAAAAAATATAATACTAGCTATTGCACCCCATTTGGCAACGATATTCAACAGATGTATTGATGAGGGTCAGTTTCCTAGCTTAATGAAGTACAGCAAAATCATACCGTTATTTAAATCAGGTGAATAAAGTGACCCTTCTAACTTTAGGCCTATTTCTATATTACCAGCACTGAGTAAAATTTTTGAAAAAGTCATATTCGTTCAGTTGCTGTCTCATTTTAAAGTTAACGATTTACTTCATAATAAACAATTTGGGTTTACCAAGGGTAAGTCAACCACTGACGCAGGAGTTGCACTTATCAAGTATATTTTTGATGCATGGGAAAACAAACAGGATGCAATTGGTGTTTTCTGTGACCTCTCGAAGGCGTTTGATTGCGTTGAGCATCAAACATTGTTGTTGAAGTTAGCTCACTATGGTGTTCTAAATAATGCATTAAGTTTGATAAATTCTTACTTATCAGATAGACTTCAGAAAGTCAGTGTCAATGGAACTGACTCTTCAGGCGCCCCTTTATTAATGGGAGTGCCCCAAGGATCAATATTGGGACCTCTGCTCTTCCTGATATACATAAATGACCTCCCTTACTTTGCACAAGATCTTTGTGAAGTAGTGTTATTTGCTGATGATACCTCGTTGATTTTTAACGTTGACCGTCGAAAAGATACGTTTGACGACGTAAATGCCACCCTCTCACAAGTGCTACATTGGTTTACAACTAACAACTTGCTTTTAAATGCCAAGAAAACCAAATGTGTAAAATTCACTATGCCCAATGTAAAGCAGGTCAACACTAACGTCGTTATGAATAATGAACATATTGAAGTTATTAATTCGACAATTTTCTTAGGTATTACACTGGATTCCAAACTGCAATGGAAGCCACACTTGGCAGCCTTGGCGGGAAGACTTAGTTCCGCCGCATATGCGGTTAAGAAGATCAGACATCTGACTGATATTGAAACCGCGAGACTGGTTTATTTTAGTTATTTTCATAGTATAATGTCATATGGTCTTTTGTTGTGGGGGTCGGCGGCTGAGATACAGACTATTTTTGTATTGCAGAAGAGGGCCATCCGCTCCATATACAACCTTAGGCCTCGCGATTCGCTGAAAGAACTGTTTAAGAATATCGACATTTTAACTGTAGCTTCCCAATACATTTTGGACTGTATTTTGTACGTGCGAAAGAACATTGATATTTTTTCTAAAAAATCTGATTGTCATGGTTTTAACACTAGAAATAAACACAAGCTCGCGATTCCAAATCTGAAGCTCCAAAAGATTAATAGTTCATTTGTTGGTCAAAGTATTAAAATGTACAATAAGTTGCCACAAAATGTTATTGAGTTACCAACGCATAAATTTAAATCCCACGTGAAAACCTGTTTAATGAGTAAAGGATACTATACAATTGTAGATTACTTAAATGATAAGGATTCATGGACATGATAACCTCCGTGCCTGCACACATGTAGTAATTGTATAAATATTTACTGGAATCATTATTATTATATAATTAATCATTTTTAATAAATTAGGCTTAGCAGCATTTATTAATGTATACAAATTGATTAGTAATGATTAATCAAACAATTGACAAGATGCTAACCACCTACTATTGTACACCTCGTCCTGCAGTTTATTAGTATTGGATTAAGTACTCTGTGACCTATGAGGGGAACCTAAGTAGTCATGCTCACTCAAATGTCTCTGAGGTGGTGGCGTTATGTGGCGGGTCATTACATTCCCTCTAATATGGTTGAGTGAAATGATGGCTGACACATACGTCATACTTGTGAACAGGTGCCACCTTTGGGGACAGGTCCGCTTCGGTTTACCTCATATTTAGCTTTTAATTTGCTTCATTCTATTTTGTGTTGCATTAGACTGTATGACTTGGTATGAGGATAATAAACCATTGTAAAAAAGTTGGCGATTAAAAAGAGTAACTGGCGAGTTTCTTGCCGGATCTTCTCGACCAGAAACAACTTTCCGAGCCGGTGGTAGAATCGCATTATGTTTATTTATTTCTTTAGTATATTTTATGTATCAACATATATATGTATTAACATGTAAATTATACATAAGTACTTATAAATAGTTTTAAGTCATTCAAATGTATGACGATTTGTAAGTGCTGTGTACAAGCCTATGCAAATAAAGAATTATTTGAATTTGAATTTGAATTTGAATACAACAGCAACAGACAGTACAATAAGGCGGTCTTATCGCTTGTAGCGATTTCTTCCAGACAACCTTTGGGTAGAGGAAAGAAATATCGTATTCGTAATAATAAGGGAAGGCAGTGCAAAGTAGTTTAACAAATGAAACTAGTGTCTGCTCAAACTCTGGAAGCTGACGGTTTTGTACCCCGCGCCTCAGCACGTTAAGCCTTTGGTCCTGCGCCTGATTCCTCTTCGGTTGTGTTACTATGGTATCCTGTCGAAATATGGGGGTAAGGGAAAAGAGAGTGCAATTGTGTTTGCGCACACACTTGAGCACCATAATTCCTGCGTACGTGGTCATAAACATTGACCGCCATAACCGAAATGGTTATTCGATTATTATTAAGTTTAGGGTGTGACCTTAGTCTTCAAGGCTTAACTTGACAGAGTCCAATTCTTTACACCCGACAATTTGTCTGGATAGATCCAAGGTTGTCTGAAAGCCGCTATTAATAATAAGACCGCTTATTTTCTATCTACAGCGTCACATCAAGTTTCCCTTGTTGGACTTTGGACCGACCTAATGTCCAAAACACAAGGGTTATTTTTACACTGCTCGGGGGTAACTTGACTTGACGCCGTCCGTATTATCATTATGATTGTAAACCAATATTTTATTTAACATATTTATAAACAAAAACCTAGTATATGTAAGTAGCAATAAAATAGTAATCAAGGGCTCCTCTCTCAATAACTACATTATTGCCCTTTACACCTCTACTCTAGAAAAAAAACATACCTTTTTCAACTGTGGAAGAGCAACGCATGACCGGACTGATATCACGGCCTCACAGAAAACCGGCATGAAGCAGCGTTGTTTCGCTGCGTGAGTGACAGTACTGGAGGACCCAATCTGGGGGGAAAGGGGAGTTTAAGTATTTGTGATGTTTCAAATCTACATGCACAATTCTACCATTAGCTCGGCGGTGAGGAAACCTGCACGTCTCGGATAGTTTCTCAAAATTATGGATGCCTACAATATTTGAGTGGAGGAAGAAAGTCAGGAACGTACAGGAAGTCGCAGCCGTGGCAGCCCTCCTCAAGGTGGACCGACGATCTGGTGAAGATCGCGGGAAACCATGGGATGCGGGCGGCACAGGACCCCAAATGTGGGACAGAATAAATAATACACTCAGGTTTCGGGAATAAAAGCTTCTATAATATAATCGTCTTTACTACGTCTTAACGCCTTTCACAGTTGTCAGCCATTCGTCATCTATCTGCCCACAAATGTGGGACAGAATAAATAATACACCCAGGTTTCGGGAATAAAAGCTTCTATGATATAATCTCCAAGCGTCGTCATCTTACACCGTCTTTACATCGTTCGCCATACGTCGTCTATCTCTCTCTCACACGTCATTATAATTCAAATATCGATCTCTTACACATTTCTTTTCCATGCATCTACCGATCACTAATGTGGAGAATATTGGGGAGGCCTATGTCCAGCAGTGGACGTCTATTGGCTGAAATGATGATGATGATGAGAATATTTGAGATAGCGATTCTGAACGTGTTACCGTGATCCAGTTGGTCTGGTTCCTTTGAGGGTTGCGAAGGTCACACGGCAGTCGCTTCATTATGATTGATAGACTTCTCGATCCCTGTATCATGGTCCAAGCGTACTCCGGGCACATGCTTAAATACATTTTTCATGTGCTCCGGGCTTCGAAGCGACAACTTTGGACGCAACACGCTAAAATCTGTATATTATGAAGTATGTATGTATTGTTTATTATTATTTATGTTATGTAATATTATTAATACATAAGTATGTATATGTCTACTATTTTCAATGTCATTTGTTAAACTGCTTTGCACTGCTTTCCCCTATTACGAATATATCCCCTATTCCTTTCCTGTACCCAAAGGTTGTCTGGAAGAAATCGCTAGAAGCGATAAGACCGCCTTATTGTACTGTCTGTTGTTGTTGTATCATACTTGTATTTTGTTTTTGTGCAATAAAGAATATCTATCTGTCTATAAGGAATCTATAGTTTTTTTTAAATTTTCGCGTTGCATTATAACTATAATTAATCAAGACGGGATTTAACACGATATTTCTTATGTGATACAACATTGTGTACTCACATATTGCAATCAATTCGAAGAAGCGGTCAATTACAGAACGTGTCAAGGAACATATCGCAGCTATTAAAAATCGACAAGCGAATAAATCAGCAATAGCAGAACTACATGACCCGAAAATCCTCTCCACTGATCGTCATTATCATACCAGGATAGTACGTGAAGCGATTGAGATCAAGAAGTATAAGACTTTCAATCAGGAGGATGGATTTAAAATATCATCAAAATGGAATCCAGTAATTAACAAGTGCAAACCCCGTGCTAGGCCGTTACTAACGCAAACTAACACCGATACTGTTAGTGTAGTGTGTCGGAGTAGCTTACACTGACAGTTCATTTAGTGGCGAATTAATATCGGTAAAATGTGAGGGTGTCCGAAGACTCACAGCCCGGCCCCAGCAGACGACGCCGTGCACCGCCAGTCCGCTCGTGACCACGGCTGCTGTAATGTAACCGAAACGTAAAGTGAAATATGTGAGTACACAATGTTGTATCACATAATAAATATCGTGTTAAATCCCGTCTTGATTAATTATAGTTATAAGGAATCTAAACTAGCATTCTCAATTGGAACCATCACGCATGTATACGCTGGATCCCTGATCAGCGGTATGATAAGCTGGATCAATACGTATTATTTGTGATTATGGCGATAAGATTGTGAGAGGGGCCCGCTGATTGCGCTACATTGGCTGGTTCGACACGGGTAATTAGGCTTATTATTAGGCTTCACTGGTTGTATTCTGCGGCTTTGTTTGTGGAAAGAGAAGTTTCAAAATAATCTTCTTCTTTTAATGTACGCATCTAATTTCCACTGATCCAAAGAAAACACCATAATAAAACTCACGAACCCACTTACAAAATGTCATCTCTACAATCGAGATTGACATCTCGTTCGAGCACTCGACATGTCCTTTAACGACGATTATCCTTCGACAAATGTCGAAATCTCCAGAATAGCAACATTTAAAATTTGGCCAAAAAATTACGTCATTAGAGATTTTTCTCTAATTCGACATCGTCACTACAATCGAGCATTGCCTAAAATTGGCTGACCTAGGTGTCGCTGGAGTGACGTCATCAAGATTGACCTGTGAGAACTTCAGGTCAATGACTGGCAAGAAGGAGTGCAGGATCGACCAAAGTGACAGTCTCTTGTTTCAGGAGGCCAAGACTCTATTTGGGTCGCCAAGCCAGCGTAGTAAGTAAGTGGTAAGGCTAATTACCACGCCTGATGGAAAGCGTTGATAAAATCTAGGATAATACGCATTTGCCTAGAAGATGCCTGTTCACTCTTGCTCGTTAAAGATGTCCAAAATATAGTGGTACAGAAAAACAGACCTCGGCAGGGAGTTCCATTGCTTAGCTGTCCACATTATAAATGTGGAAGCGAATTGTTTCGAGGGTTATACCCTTTCAATTCTACTACTTCTTCTTCTACTTCGTGCAGGCTTTTCCGAAATCAGGCAGTAGTTGTGCCCATTTCGCATGCGGAGGGTGAAGTAAGCCGGTGTCACTCCAACCAGCCGTGTGGTTCCCGGCAGAGTAGAATAGGCCACCCTCACTCTTACCGAGGTGTCGTAAAAGACGACTAAGGTAAAGCTGCTGGCATGATCATCAGCACCCTAGAGAAGGAAAACTCTGCATTTATATCAAAATCCTCGCCAACCCGTCTGCCAAGCGTGGTGAGTATGGCAATTACCCCTCATATGATTGAGGGAGGCCCGTGCCCCAGCAGTGGGGACTTAAGTAGGGCTGATGATGATGGTGACTCCAACCAGCCGAGTTGTTCAACGAAACATATCAGCGTATTGGTATTGCTGAAAGGTTTCCTGGAGACTGCCTTAGTTTCCCAGGTAGTGTGTCCGCCCCTATGCACTTTAAAGTACATGAGCGACTGTTTCCTTCTCCATGCATGCTCTGCATAGAGGACTGTCTGTAATACCTACATTGAACAGATGTTTGTTAAAACCATGCCCCGTTAGAGCACATCTAGCAGCAGTTCTACTACATAAAATTGAAAGCCCTCGGCGCATCTTGTCGTTCGGTGATGGGCTTCCGGTACGGAGGGTTCAGGTCGCTGATCCAGCGGAATTGGTAGGTAAGTAAGTAAGGTTATGTGATAGGCAGACGAGAAGGATGCTCGGTGGTAGCTCAGCGAATAAGAATGCGCCTCTCATACGGGTCGTGTTTTGAATCCAAGGACTTCCGTATTTATCAAAGCTATGTGCATATCTCTGTTTTCTGGAGAAAACATCGTGAGGAAACACGCACGTTTCGGATAGTTCCTGAAATGTGTAACCATTATTGAGTTAGTCTGGGTCCCCTGCTAAAGGACTGCGAAGGTGGGACGCCGGTGGGCAAATAGGCACCGGTGGAAGCCAGATCACACAAGCCACCACAATCCACTCATTACCACGATACTCAGTCATGAGGAAGCGACCGCAGAGAGATAAAGTGTGTGTATCTGTCTGTCCGTCATTCACAGCAAAACGGAGCGACAGATTTTAGTGAGAATAGTTGTAGGGATGGAGAGTGACATAGTCTACTTTTGTCTCTTTCCAACGCGAGAGAAGCCGCCGACAAATACGAGTTATTGTATAATGCAACGCGAAAGGTTAAAATTGTATATCGTACTTGACTAATCCATTAGGTTAGGCAAGTTCTTTGGATAGTGTTGCCGATTAATCGTTTATTTTCACCCTTAATCTAATAATCGATTGTACCATCGATTAAATCGATACTGGAATTAAGCCGATACTATCGATTATAATCGATTAATCTGCAACTATTTCTAGATATAATCGTCATTTGTATTAGGTATGTCTCAGACATCTTCTATATGAATGACGATATCTAGAAATAATTGCAGATTAATCGATTACAATCGATAGTATCGGCTTAATTACAGTATGAACTTAATCGATTCAATCGATATTATCGTCAATTTAATCGATTATATCGACCAAAAATTAAAATCGATACTATCGATAGTACAATCGATTATAGGATTATTTGGGCCCCATTTGCATAAACGATTAATAATCGATTATACGGCAACACTACTTTAGAAGAACCCATAAGTACACATATTTTTACTCTATGGAAGAACCCCATGCCCGCACGTGTTCAATGCGGTTATTATACTATACGAGGAGATTTATAAATAGATTTATAGAGTATTTGTGACCTGCTTGTAACGTATATACTCATGCCTTGGCGTTTAATTAAACCGCGTGGCTTAAGAGAGCGCTATAGTTGCATTTACAAGCGTCGCCATATGTTTTTTATTAATTTAAGGCATTTAAACCATAAAACTTGTAACACCTTTAATTGAAATCGTTCTACTTTAACCTCGACTTTGCGACTAGTAACTTAACACAGCCTAGGCTAAGCAACAATAGAAAAAAAAAGAAAAAGTAAAAAAAAATATTGAATAATAAAAAAAAACAGTTACACACAAACAAAAGAAAATAAAAGAGACAATAAATTTTAATATAATAACAATTATACTAATAATATAATCCTTTTTAGATATAATGTATATAAAAAAACTGAGACTTAATTTAAATTCCAATGCACCCTTTCTCCCCTTTCCCCTTATTTATATTTAAGTAATATAGTTTTGAGAGTAAGAAAACGCGGATCTCTAAATAAAAATGTTATAAATACACAAAATAATAATAAACAAAAAAAGCCCGGACCAGGAGTCTGTAGACAAATCTTTTATTAAAAAAACCCATAAAAAATTAAACCACTAAAGCTTGTTGATTTACTAATGCCTAAATATAAATCACACGTTAAAAATTATTTAATGCCAAAAGCTTATTAATAAGGTCGGTTTTTGTACGCGAAAAATTTGATTACCGCCAAAAGCGGTCACTTTAAGCGTGAATCAATCTTTCGCGTACAAAAAATAGACCCGGTTTATTAGCTTAAAATTCAAATCTTGTAATTGAATTGCAACCTATTGTCTTATATATTTTTTATCAATTCATTTATTTTATTTTTATTTGAGATTCCTACCACCAATGAACTCTCGTAAGACCAGCGGAGTGTCACGTGTGCACTTTAAACTTAGCTTCCCTCCGGATTGTGCTTCCGGAACACTCACACCATTGCATGGAGTGATACCCACGGGATCACAGAAAATCGGTGTAAGGTAGCGCTTGCGCAGTTTTGTCATGTGAGTGATGCTATCGCAAACCCAATCGAGTGGAAGCGTAGTTTATAAGTTGGCAGCGCACTTGTGTCTCGATTGGTGTCGGTGTCAATGGGCGGGGGTAATCGGTTCCCATCAGTTGATCCGTCTGCTCGTCTGTCACATCACATGGAAAAATAAAATCGCAAAAGCAATAAATAAATCTTGCGATAAATAAGAAGTTGATTTTCTCAAAGTTGAGAGGTTAAGAGACCTCGTGACCTCCCCCCTCTTCATCTCCCCCCATCACTATGGGTGGAAGATAAATATCGTATTCCATAAGCTAATAGGTCAAAGCAATCGTCCCGCATTATGGCAAGGAATTAAGGAATTTATTGTAGGGGGTCGTATTCACACAAACATTATTCCCAGCTCGTCTAGACTACAGTAGATAAATGTCTAGTCGGCCGATTGGGCTGATCGTGTTGCCTGACAGTGAGTGCAATTGTGACTCCAATCGCTTACCATCAGGTGATCCGTCTGCTCGTCTGCCAGTTCTGCCACCTATGAAACAAAAAAAGAACTTATATTTTTTATGTCCACGAAATCAGAGAGATCGCTAGCCGGCCTTTTTAAAAAGGAGTGCGCTCTTCTCTTGAAGGTCCCAAAGTCGGAGCCGACGGGAAATACACTCGCAGCCAAACCTATTCCACAGAACTGAGGTTTAAGAATTAAGTCCTAAATCTCATTTAGGACGGGCTGAGTCTTATTACAGGTTATTTTTTGTGCGAGACAAATATGTCTACGAGTTTATTAATTACTTTCTTATCTCATATCATTACATAACTTGTCTCATACGTCCTTTTGTGTAATGGATGTAAGTAACGAAGGCTAATCTAAGTGATAGATTGCATGATGGCTCCCGTCAGACTGTGTATGTGACTCGGATTCGTTACATATTTTTTTTGGCGAGTTTGCGAAGGTTATACATTTATGTATACTATGAAGAGTGTTTTTATCTTGTAGTAAACATAAACAGAAATAAATCAGAAATGATGTAATCAGACAGAGAACTAGAGTCACCGACATAGCCCACCGAATTAGCAAACTGAAGTGGCAGTGGGCTGGTCATATTAGCCGCAGAACTGACAGCCGTTGGAGCCGTAAAGTCCTTGAGTGGAGACCGCGACTTGGTAAGCTTGGTTAATTTTTACAAACGAAGGTTGACTACCATATCTCACTCTACGCATATAATATCCTCCAACCGATTACTCAAAAATCAGCCAAGTACGCAATATATTATAGTGCTCAGGTGTGTACGCAAACACAAGTACACTCTCTATTTCCATACCCTCATATTGCGATCCGGCCATTATTTCATATTTTAATTTCACAAACGATTTTAAAGTTTTGTGTGTTTGATAGCTATAGTAATAAGTTTAACGAGATGATATTATAGTTTGTCAATTTTGGGGAGAAATTGAAAAAACAACGAAATAATAATATCCTCCAACCGATTTCGACTAAGGCGGCCAATCTCAACGATCCGCCACTTACGCAGGATATATTATAGTGCTCAAGTGCGTGCGCAAACACAAGTGCAATCTCTATCGGGGTCGGACAGCAGGGTGACACGACCGGAGAGGGATTGGGCGCAGGACCAGCGGCGTAACGTGCTTTCCGAGGCACGAGGGTACAAGACCGCCCACTTCCAAACTCCGAGCTGACACTATGAATTTCTTACCGAAAACTTAGGTACAAATTTTTGGCCCGACCTGGGGATCAAACCCGGAACCTCTTGTACAGCAGTCGCTTTATAGTGCGACCCACTAACCACTACGCCACTGAGGCAGTCAACTCTACGTATACGAAGTCAATAGTCTTTATTTGTTAAATAAAGTGCTAAGTTAGTGTAATTATGGTTTTATGTTACCCTTAATTATTATTGATGGAAAATTACACAATTTCCGTATGGTGTTATAATAATAGCCTTAATTTCAACCCTAGCCATTAATTACTACTAAGTGTGTGTGCCCGCTTTTGTACGTGTAGTATTTATGTTTGATTGTGTGGATGAATTTCGTAGGGCTGCCTACTCGAATAAATAACTTAATTATTAATGTTCGGTTGAAAGCTAAACACCTGATCATATCATTTAACGCCCTGTTGGTCTAGTGGTTTAAGTACAGGGTCGTGATTTCGGGATCCTGGGTTTAATTCCCGGGTCGAGCAAAAAGTATGTTTTGAATTTTTCGAACTTAGCTCTGGTTTGTGATCACCAATCCGCATTCGGCAAGCATGGTGATTAACCTTAATCCCATGATAGTAGGGATGACTTGATTTCTTTAATAATTGAGGCCTTAGCCCTGCAGTGGGACAGTATATAGGCTGATACTTTACTTTATATCATTAAGTTTTTCAAACTGTATATGGAATCAGAGTCAAAATCAAATATTGTGGGGGTGATCCTCAGCAATTTCTGATTCTGACTCTGATTCAGACCAACTCAATTAAGTCTAGGTACACGTTGACATGATCGAGTTGGTCTTATTCCTTTTCCTTAGGGTCGCGAAGGTAAGATGGTAGTAGCTTCATATTTATTACTAGACTTCATAAACTAGACGAGCAGACGGATCACCTGATGGTAAGCAATTGCCGTCGCCTATGGACACCCGCGACACCAGTGGAGTCACAAGTGCGTTGCCAACATTTTAACCCCTACTTCCTCCCGATCGGGCCTCCAGTACCCTCACTCACGCAGCGAAACACAGCACAGTGCTGCTTCACGCCGGTTTTCTGTGAGGCCGTGGTATCTCTCCGGTCGCGCCGGCCCATTCATGCCGAAGCGCCGAAGCGTCCCACGGTAAACGCTTATGATGATGACTTTCAAATTATTGTTTAGTTTAAGTTTATAGAGACTTGCCACAATGGCGGCTTCATCCGCGGCGTGAACGCTGCGCAGACGCGACGTGTTCTACGCGTCGCTCTGCTTTGAAAACGCTCGCAATCCGCCAGTGTAGAAACTCCCTTAACTTCTTTTTGTTGTGTTCATATGTGTTACTTTATTAAGTGCAGTAAACAATATATGACACTTTTCGTCCCATTTGAGTAAAAGCATAAGCATATCTTCACAGCTTCGTCTCGATACGGAGCCACGATCGCGTCTACGCTGAAACGCAACCACTCAGTGTATCCTGTAGACAACACCCCGCTGGGCTCGCCCAGGATTATTTACTTATACATTGGCTAGTGCTCAAGTAGTAACCAATATCACAGTGTTTAATTTTATTTTTCTTTTTATCGTGTAATAGGGATATTTGAATAAGCTCGAGATTTTTTTTTTATTGCTTATAGTAGGTAGACGAGCTTGCGGCCCATCTGATGGTAAACGGTAACCGCCGCTCATAGACATCAACAATGCCGGAGCACAGTCATGCCGCTGCCTACCGTGAGAGAAGAACTCTTTTCAAACCTCGTTTAAAAAAGGACATGTCATAGCGATCAGGGAACACCGCGGCTGGAAGGTCATTCCAGAGTTTGCACGAGCGCGGAAAAAAGGAGCGCTGGAAACGAAGAGTTCTGGAAGGGATTGGTTCCAGGTAGTATTGGTGAAGTTTGCCGCGGCGTCTAGTCGTGCGATTGTAGAATGGTGACCCTGGTATGATATTAAACAGCTCCGAAGAGCACTCTCCATGGAAGAGCCTATAGAAGAGGCAAAGAGAGCCAAAATCTCTTCGCGACTCCAACGACTCCAATTTGTCCGTGAGATCGGGATCCCCGACAATCCGGACAGCTCGTCTCTGCAAGGCGTCAAAAGATTTTACAAAATATAAATATTTTATCAAAATATTAGGTAAATATGTGCGATAACAAAAAATACGTGTATGTAGACCCCCCCTAATTTGTTTATTTTTTCCAATTTTTGTGTAAAAATCGTTATGCGTTTAACAAAATACATCTATTTACCTACCAAGTTTCAATAGTATAGTTCTTATAGTTTCGGAGAAAAGTGGCTGTGACATACGGACGGACGGACAGACATGACGAATCTATAAGGGTTCCGTTTTTTGCCATTTGGCTACGGAACCCTAAAAAACTACCAATTACACAAGTACCTTGAAAAGGTAATTTGTGACATGTCTCTATCATCTGCCTAATTAATCTGCCTAAACTATACTTATTAAATTATGTGATAAATTGATGTGAATAAATGAACATCATCAGCCCATTTAAGTCCCACTGCTGGGGCACGGGCCTCCCTCAGTCACATGAGGGGTAATTGCCATACTCACCACGCTTGGCAGACGGGTTGGCGAGGGTTTTGATATAAATGCAGAGTTTATCTTCTCTGGGTGCTGATGATCATGCCAGCAGCTTTACCTTAGTCGCCTTTTACTCTGCCGGGGACCACACGGCACGGAATAAATGAACATGAACTGTAGAAATATGCACATAGATTTGGGATATCTAGAAGTGCACATTCGGATTCAAACCACAATCCCCCGCGTGGAAAGTGCGTTCTTATCTACTAAGCAACCGTCGCTAAACTATCCATAACGTGGACTATTATATAATTAGTCCATTTCCAAACTAATATAATATGTGAAAGTTAAGTCCTTTATTACAAATCGCGAACTAAGAATAGTCCTGCAATAAAATCCGCGCCAGTCCCCTTTTAACATTGATAGATGGATAGATATATAGAAATATTTTTATTCACTGAAAATACCGACACACCACATTTTACAGATAGAAAGGACGCAACCAGTACAATTATATAATATTTAACAAAGAGAAAAAGAAACAAATACAAACTAAAACAGCAAACAAAACATTACAAATATAAAAGGAGACAATACAAAAAAATATATAAACGAGAAAAAAAAAACTAATAATACGGGTTCTCAAACCGGACGGGTTCTCCAATACTATGTATTTGCGTACAGGTGTGTGTATGTGTATAAAGTATGTCGCGAAAGTCAGTGTAAAGTAGCTCACTCAGCTTCGGCCATGGCTTTAGGTCTTCTTAGGCCTTCATTGCGTGTTGGAACGGCATGACATGAGCTTCAGTACAGTAATACCTTTAGATCGCGATTTATAATAAGTTGGAATGTGTCTGTTTGTTTGTCCGTCTTCACGGCAAAACGGAGCGACGAAGCGGCGGGCAAAAGCTTGTAGAAAAACTCTATCCACCTTATTATAAAACGCGATCAAAAATTATTACTGTACTAAAGCTCATGTCATCCCTGTTCCAACACGCAAATGTTAAAAGGGCTGGCACGAATTTTGTTCGGAACTATCTTTAGTTCGCGATTGGTAATGATGAGGTACCAGACAAGTCTGTCGACTAAACAAGAATGCGTGAATGAAGTAGCGTCAGCAATCAACGGATTCCTGCAGCGATGTGATCTAAATATAGCGCGATAAAAACTCGAAGACAGATAGAGCCGCTAACGAATGGCCGACCTGGGACTTCTTACGGTTTCTACCTCTACACTAATTTTATTCCGACTAATGATCTTTTGAATGTTTTTTTTATATTTTTTATTTATTTTATTTTTTATTTTTATTTATGACTAGGTATGTGATAACATTACACAATCAAAAGAACATATGCGACTTGGTAGGCATCGCAAATTGGCATAGAGAGGAGCAGACATTTCTTATTTTATTTACTTGGTATTTGCTTTTGATATGTATTCTTCTATGTAATAGTAATATTTGGAATTTGCAACTTATTTATAATCCACATGTACTTATTTTTTCTTATATTTTATCCTGTAAATATTCGTTCACTGAGTAGTAGCATATATGAGTAAGTAAATATGATTGGTGGCAAACGAGCAGGAGCCCCGTGACATTTATCATCATACGACATATATCACCAAAACATAGTTTTTTTTGTATGGATTTTAGGTGATATCCGCCATGTTTTCAAAATATCACGAGCACGAGAATTGGGTTCCTCGGCCGAACATTTCTTTCGTGCATTAATTAATAATAATAAATAATTTTCGGCCATCCGTAAAGATTGAAAAAAAAAAGCCTCAGAAATCGTTCTTTACCTACTTTTTGGAATCTGGGGTGTTCTGAAACAAATACTAAAAGATAACTACTTAAATACTTTATTATTTTCGTATGGATAGGAAGCAAAGACATCAAATGCTGAATTTTTACTTCTCGAGAAAAAAGGTTGTTAATTTTTAACGAAAACGGTAATAAGAATTTTAACGAAAAATTTAAGTAGAAACGAATCGAATGTTTGAGTTTCTCAGTTTGTAATGGTTAAACCTACTTGGGTTTCTATAGACAAAGTCTACACTCTGGTTTTAAGAAGACATCCTGTATGTCAGTCAGTTCGGTGTTCAATTGTCTGCTTATCCAAATATATGTCGTATGTAAATACAAAATATGCCTGTTTACTTTGCCCCTCAACCGATATAAATAAATGTAATGAAATAGCAGGAGACTTAAGTTCAAAGGCAAAGCCCAAAGAAATTCATGCCAGGCACATTGAGAGGAGATCAGACGGCCGGTGCGGCAGAAAGGTCCTCGAATGGAGGCTGCGTGTAGGAGCCGCTTAAGCCGTGTCAGGCTCCCCACAAGGTGAAGGTCGCGGGAATCCCTTGTATGCGGGTGGTACAGGACCAATCTCTGTGGAGATTATTGAGGGAGGCCTATGTCCAGCAGTGGGTGTCTATTGGCTGAAATGATGATGAACCATGATCCAGTGGGTCTGGTTTCTTAGTTAAAAGGTTGCGAAGGTCAGACGGCAGTCGTTTCAATGTAATTACTGGACGCCCCAAATCCTAGATACTCGCGTACCTCGGGCTCCAAGGCGACAGCTTTGGAGACAACCAGGATAACACATAAACAAAAACTGCCTCACAGAAGACCGGCGTGAAGCAGCGTCTGCGCTGTGTTTTGCCGTGTGAGTGAGGTTACCGGAGGCCTAATGGGGGAAGGGGAAAAGGTTGGCAGCGCACTTGTGACTCCACTGGTGTTGCGGGTGTCCATGGGCGGCGGAATTGCTTACCATCAGGTGATCCGTCTGCTCGTCTGCCACCTCACATATAAAAAAAAAAAAACTTGATGAATACTTCTTAATAGTCACCAAAAAGCACACTTATAACTCCACTAGTGTTGCTTACCATCAGATAATCCGTCTGCTCGTTATTTTTTATGATATAGGAGGCAGAGGAGCAGACGTATCACCAGATGGTAAGCGATTACCGCCGCCCATGGACACCTGTCACGTCAAAAGAGTCACAGGTGCGCTGTCGGGCTTTTTAAGGTGACGGGGTAGGGCACACTAGCGACGCCAATCAATTTTGATTCTTAGCTACTAAACCGGATTTATTTTAAACAATTTCGGGGTTACAACCTCTCGCCAAACACTTATACTATTTATTAAATAACCACGCACAAATGTTGGGTCCAACGCGTACGCGAAAAATTGATTCCTAATCCCATCATAGTAGCGATGACTTGATTTCTATGATGGAGGCCCTGCAGTGGGACAGTTATAGGCTGATACTTAACTTTACTTTATACATAGCGAGGCTACATCTCTACGAAGTGCCAAGGAGTCAAGCCAATTGTATGCCTAATATCACATAAAAAAACTAAAGAAAACGTATTACAGGGTTGTATTATTGGCAAGATCAGATATTCGGATGTATATTGAGGTTAGCCTTCTATGAAAAGGGCTTTCTCATCGATCTCCGGTGATGACTCAGTGGTTTCAAGGCCCTTGAAAGAAACAGGAAAAATATATCTCCACCGTGAAAAAACAGCTGATAGGCAAACATCTTGGCAACACGTCACGGAAAGTGTTTTTATTTATAGTTCACTAGCTGCGCCCCGCGGTTTCACCTGCGTGGTGATAGAAGTAATGGTATATTTTGAATAATATACATTACATCTTCATGAATTGTAGCCTATGTGTTATTCTGATATGTAAGCTTTATTATTGTGAAGTTTTATGAAAATCCATTTAGAAGTTTTTGAGTGTAACATTAACAAACATCTTCATAAACATTCATGTATCTTCACTCACGTTCACAATTTTATAAATAAATATATCTATTTAAAATTGTCTAAGACTACTTACAAAGTGGTAAACTTCTACAGACAGCGGTAGCCCTTATAGGTTATCCGAAAAAACGAAACGCTTGCGCGATGTAATCGACACCTAGCGCCATCTATTGGTACAAGTTGAAACTAATGTCCCGAAATGAATAGAAGCGTGCCACTAGTAATAAATAAATTGATACGACATCTCATACATTGACTAGATTCCGTACAAAGTAGCTTAAACACTTTTGTTCCGGTCACTGAACAAACACCTGTTCAACTAGGAAGTTTGTTCAGGGTGGGGATCGAATCCAAGACCTTTGGCGTATGAAGATGGGTTAGTACCAATACTACTTAAATGTTAATTCCATTCTATATAGAATATACTCGTAAGTGATTTCAAGAAAACTAGCCCCACCTTTTTTATATGATATAATTATCTTCTTATGAAAAAAAAATTGTCAAGCTCGACTTGTGTTTGTTTTGTTCCCTGCTGTTATTATGTGGTATATATATATATATATTATATTTCAAGAGATGAAGCATTTATCGCTCTCACCCACATTAGCTGTAAAGTCGAATTACATTATGACATTAGTGTCATGCATGGAATTTGAAATTTTACGAAACTAGTTCAACCATCAAAGTATCTCAGCATTTCAAAGTTTTGGTTCTGTACTTTGGTGCTTTGGTTCTGTACTTTCGAGCTTTGGTTCTGTAGTTTGAAGCTTTGGTTCTGTTCTTTATAGTTTTGCTTTTGTACTTTAGAGGCTCCGTTTTGTACTTTGGAGCTTTGGTTCTGTACTTTGAAGCTTTGGTTCTGGCCCTCGGAGTTTTGGTTTTCTACTTTGGGACTTTGGTCCCGCCCGTAAGACTTTTTCAGCATTGAAAACATTGTTATACAAATGTTAATACATAAAATAAAAAATAAAGGCACGAAAAAAGTTTTAAAGCTCTAAGGAAATACATTTTTTTGTAGTTTCGTTGCAAGCCTCTAAATACCAGCGCCATGGCCTACAGGAAAGTACCTACCTCTTCCTAAAGTCGTAGCTTTAGCTGAGTGAGCTCATTTTTGTTACGCACCGCGACACCTGGGCACAATGTAAATATTGCCCGGCCAAATGATTATAAAACGCCGGTTTTTTACGTTTTGTTGACCTACAGATTCTGCCAATACCACTCTAAAACACAATCGCGAGTTTTAAGACACTAATTAGGTCCAAGCAAGTGGTCCGTGACAACTCACTCGACACACAATAGTAGTGTTAAAAACGATACAATTCAACTATTCTTATTATTAGAATAACTTCGCAGCACGTCACTGCACAAATAAACACCAAATATGTTCACTAAAAAACATTATATACTAATTTAAAACCTTGGAATTGTATCAGCCCACGCGGAGTGTTTGACTTCAACCTGCAGACTCGAGGCTTGTACGGTATAGCTCAACACTTTAGTACTATGTCAAAGTAACTGTTCTGCCTATTATAATCAGTTTCTGAAGGGTACGTAAAAATGTTACTTCGACATGATCATCCCTACTGCTGGGGCACGGGCCTCCCTCAATAACATGAGGGGTAATTGCCATACTCACCACGCTTGGCAGACGGGTTGGCGAGGGTTTTGATATAAATGCAGAGTTTTCCTTCTCTGGGTGCTGATGATCATGCCAGCAGCTTTACCTTAGTCGTCTTTTACGACACCTCGGTAAGAGTGAGGGTGGCCTATTCTACTCTGCCGGGTACCACACAGCACTGCATACAACGAAACTACTTCGACATGGTACTAAAGTATTAAAACTTTTGATGCTGACTGTACGTACAAATCGTCATTTTACTTGAAGTCTGTTGTCTGATATTTCTAAGTCGTAATGGATTAGCATGCCTCAAGTGGCAATGGGCAGGGCACATAGCGAGGAGAACAGACGGCCGCTGGGGCAGAAAGGTCCTGGAGTGGAGGCCACGCACAAGAAGTCGCAGCCGTGGCAGGCCTCCCACAAGGTGGACCGACGATCTGGTGAAGATCGCGGGAATCCATTGGATGCGGCCGGCACAGGACCGATCTGTGTGGAGAACATTGGGGGAGGCCATTGTCAGCAGTGGACGTCTATTGGCTGAAATGATGATGATGATGATGAATGGATTAGTATGGAATCAGGTTAATTACCTATTATAAATTTATTATACGCAGAGATACGTAAATAAACGTGTCAAGTCTATACATTAATTTATTTAACTACAACTCGAACTGTTTGTCGTGTCATCCATAATGGCGATTTGAATACGTTAACGACTTCAGTCGTAAAAGAAATCCAAACGCAAAATGGAAACGTGAAAGATATTATCGCACCAGTGTGAAAGCGTGGGCGGCGACAATAACTACATGGACGCAGATGATAAAATAGTCTTCTTTTTATTAATATTAAAATTAGATACATTGTATGAAAGTTTGGCGATTAAAAAGAGTAGGTACTACCTGTGCGGATAAAGAATGGGATCAGAAATGGCGGCGCATCTATTCACTTCTCGCTCGCACACTATTTGCGTCTATACTCGCACTCGTGGGGTGCGAGTATAGTCTACCACCCGGCTCGGAAAGATGTTTCTGGTCCAGATGACTCGGCAAGAAACTCGCCAGTTACAACCTGTGCGGATAAATAATGGAAATACTCGCACCCCACGAGTGCGAGTATAGACGCAAATAGTGTGCGAGCGAGAAGTGAATAGATGCGCCGCCATTTCTGATCCCATTCTTTATCCGCCCATTTTGTAACTGGCGAGTTTCTTGCCTAGTCATCTCGACCAGAAACATCTTTCCGAGCCGGGTGGTAGAAGCGGATTATATTTATTTATTTTTTCTAGTCTATTTCATGTATTAACATGTAAATTATACATTATGTACTTACGTAGCCGGGATACGGGTGAGGAAGGGGC
This sequence comes from Marasmia exigua, assembly GCA_019059595.1. Taxonomy (NCBI): domain Eukaryota; kingdom Metazoa; phylum Arthropoda; class Insecta; order Lepidoptera; family Crambidae; genus Marasmia; species Marasmia exigua. The sequence goes on along the minus strand of CM032488.1, from coordinate 7,162,612 downwards.
TTGAGTGACGTCGCCGCCAGGTAGTCATAGGTAGTAGTACCGTTATGTATTTCACATATAATACAGGTGCAGTAGTTGGACTCAACAACGCGTCTCACTATCGTGAAAGCGCGAGCCAAGTGCCGGAGTACACGTAGGGTGTATGTGCGTAGCGTAGATGAAGATACTCGAAAAGGTCTTAAAGTGTCTGAGAGCCAACTCAAAGAGATTCCAAATTTTATCAAATCATGCCAGCTACAAAGTATCGTCGGGGTGTTATACTAACAGAAAATCGAAACGCATGCGTGAATTAAAGTACAGCTAACGCCATCTAGCGGTGTGAGGCAGAACGAACACTTATAGTATTTATATACGGTGAACGGCCGCGGTGATACTTTGTAGGCAGGCAAGCATGCTTACATACAGTAAACTTAATTGATGTCGGTACCATCTATTGAGTTAGGACATTATAAAATTATATTTGTTACACTTATAAATAGTTTTAAATTACTTAAATGTATGACGAATGAACATAAAAACGACTAGACCTCAACAAACAGAGGGCAGGTATTTTTTTCACCATTAGAATGAATGAATGAATGAATATACTTTTATTGCACTCAAAATAATGTACGAAAACATAAAAACTAGGTATTACAGGATGTGTACAACGAAGGCCTTCATCACTATGAGCGATCTCTTCCAGGCAACCTTTGGGTAAAGCTATAATAATTTTGATTAAAAAGGCTAGGCTTAATTTATTACGGAAAAATATATGCTTACGGGAAAACATACGCTTGGGGGAGGTTCAACGGTCCCACGGTCATTGAATGTGACGGATTGGTCACGGATTGTGAATAATGTAACGTACCACTCCACTGGTCTCGCAGGTGTCCATGGGCGGAGGCAATCAGGCAATCCGTCTACTCTACTGCCACCTATCACATAAAAAAAAGAACGTAACGCGAATATTTAAAGACGTTTCTAAGGACCAAACAAATGATTTTATTTCTTAAATAACTAACTTTCTTAACTACTTTTAAAATCTTAACACCTTCTGTACCGTTTTCGTCCATTGGAAATGACATGTGGGAGGACAATAACAATCGCACACTGACACTGCGCAGGCGCCGCATATAAACGTGTGTCATGGCGTCACACGTCCCGGACGTGGGGTTGGATAATAATGTGTTTTATTTCAAATTAAAATTCAGACAACATTACAAAATTGGCTAAGTCCCAGACTAAGTTTTATCCTTATACTATCATCATCATCGTCAGCCCATTTATGTCCCCACTGCTGGGGCACGGGCCTCCCTCAATCACATGAGGGGTAATTGCCATACTCGCCGCGCTAGCCAGACGGGTTGGCGAGGGTTTTGATATAAATGCAGAGTTTTCCTTCTCTGAGTGCTGATGATCATGCCAGCAGCTTTACCTTAGTCGCCTTTTACGACACCTCGGTAAGAGTGATTGTGGCCAATTCTACTCTGCCGGGGAGCACACGGCCTTGTACTATAGAAACCAGGAACAGCATAGGCACCACAAACACCCAGACCTGATCTCTCGGGCCAGCACCGGCTGCGTTCTCCTCATCTATCAGTGTAATTCCTGGTTCTCGGGGTAAGCTCTGGATAGGCTTAGACCATGATTCAGGATTAGGAGAGTCTGGTAATAACAGTAACAAACAAAAAGCGAACAAAAATAACTTTTTTTATTTAAGTCCATACAGAACATTTATGGATGTCAAATATTATGTAATCTACCGCTGATTCGGAATGTCAATTTCTACCGAGAAAGAAACTTGGTAGTTATAAGCTTAGGAAAGAGTATGTACAACCTGTGCGGATAAAGATTGGGGTCAGAAATGGCGGCGCATCTATTCACTTCTCGCTCGCACACTATTTGCGTCTATACTTGCACTCGTGGGTATGCGAGCGAGAAGTGAATAGATGCGCCGCCATTTCTGATCCCATTCTTTATCCGCACACGTTGATACTCTTTCCAAAGCTTATAATCACCGACCTGACAATGAAGCGACTGCCGTCTTACTTTCGCAACCCTTTAACAGGGGAACCAGACCAACTGAAGAGACACTGCGGTAGGTGGGCCGAAAATATGCTCCGTAGCTTCCCGAACGCTGCCCAGCCGAGTTGGATTCGTCGATCGACCTCTTTCTGGAAGTTGGACTTACCAAGCTGGACTTTTTGTCCGAGGTAGATGTACTCGTCTACAACTTCCAGTGCAGAGCTTCCAACCTTTACCAGAGTGGGTACGACATGGGAATTCGACATGATTTTCGTCTTGTCCATGTTCATTTTCAGACCCACTTGTTGGGAGATTCTACTGAGGTCGTCAAGCATTGTGCCAAGGTCTTCCAAGGTCTCAGCCATGACTACGATATCATCAGCGAATCGAAGGTGCGTCATGTACTCACCATTTATATTGATGCCAAGTCCATCCCAGGCCAGAAGTTTAAACACGTCCTCCAACAGAGTGGTGAACAGTTTCGGCGATATAACTTCACCCTGTCTCACACCTCGCTGGAGAGGAATGGGTTTTGATTCCTGGTCCTGAAGACGGACTGACATTGTGGCGTTTCCGTACAATGACTGCAACACTTGTATGTATCGGTAGTCTATTCGGCACCTTTGGAGAGACTGTAGCACGGCCCAGGTCTCGACAGAGTCGAAGGCTTTCTCATAGTCCACAAACGCTAAGCATAATGGCAGGTTATACTCTTCGGTCTTCTGTATAACCTGCCGCAGCGTATGTATGTGGTCTATAGTGCTAAAGCCTTTTCGAAATCCGGCTTGTTCGGGAGGCTGGAAGTCGTTGTACCTGCGTGCGAGACGATTCGTCATAACTCTCGAAAACAGCTTATATATGTGGCTCAGCAGCGTGATAGGCCTGTAATTCTTCAATACGGTATTTGACTATTTTTTTTCATTTGTGTAATCAAAAGACCTCTCAATGATAGAAACATCGTTGAAAGAATTACTTGATTCTCATTTAAACTACCTGAGATATCATAACTTTAAAATCACATTATTTTGGGCAAACCCAAAACGCTCCATACAAATGGCTACAGAGATGTGACGTCACACGACAGTATTTTGTATGCATTTCATTTGAATTTTGTATGGTAGCTATATCAAATGTTTCGTTTATGTCAATGGTTCCATTATAATAGTTGGTGTAAATTATATGGGTTTTTCAATGGTATAATTATTTAAAAAAAATGTCATACTTTGAAAATGGACTTGCCCATGAATCTTTGAATGACCATAAAACCGGCTAGACGTTATATTTTTAATTGAGAATTTTTGCTATTCGCACATATTTACCTATATTTTGATAAAATATTTATATTTTGTAAAATTTCGAGCTTAGTCAAATACTCTATTGGGATTTGTCACCCTTTTTGAAGAAAAGCCTTACCACGCCCAGAGTTCCACGCTTTGGATGTCTTTCCCTCAATGATGATGGAGTTGAAAAGCCTCTGAAGGGCTTTCAGGACAGGTCGTCCACCTGCTTTCAGAAGCTCCGCTGTGACTCCATCATCACCCGGTGCCTTACCGTTCTTAAGCTGTTTGAGAGCTATGCTAATCTCGTATAGTGACACCACGGCATCACAGAAAACCGGCGTGAAGCAGCACTGTGCTGTTTTTTGCTAAGTGAGGATACCGGAGGCCCGATCCGGGAAAATGGGAGTTTACAGGTTGGCAGCGCACTTGAGACTCCACTGGGTTTTGCAGGAGTTCCTGGGCGGCGGCAAACGCTTTCCATCACCTGATGGTCTACGAGCAGACGGATCACCTGATCCGTCTGCTCGTAGACCGCCTAAATTGTACATTGTATCTCTGTATACCTAGCTTTTCAGTTTTGTATGTTGTGCAATAAAGAGTATCTATCTATCTATCTATCTCGTCTGCCACCTATCACATAAAAAATAGGCATCCACTCTGGAACGTGTAAATTCAGTTGGTCTGGTTCCCCTGTTAAAGGGTTGCGAAAGTAAGACGGCAGTCGCTTCATTGTCAGGTCGGTGATTATAAGCTTTGGAAAGAGTATCAACGTGTGCGGATAAAGAATGGGATCAGAAATGGCGGCGCATCTATTCACTTCTCGCTCGCACACTATTTGCGTCTATACTTGCACTCGTGGGTATGCGAGCGAGAAGTGAATAGATGCGCCGCCATTTCTGATCCCATTCTTTATCCGCACACGTTGATACTCTTTCCAAAGCTTATAATCACCGACCTGACAATGAAGCGACTGCCGTCTTACTTTCGCAACCCTTTAACAGGGGAACCAGACCAACTGAATTTACACGTTCCAGAGTGGATGCCTATTTTTTATGTGATAGGTGGCAGACGAGATAGATAGATAGATAGATACTCTTTATTGCACAACATACAAAACTGAAAAGCTAGGTATACAGAGATACAATGTACAATTTAGGCGGTCTACGAGCAGACGGATCAGGTGATCCGTCTGCTCGTAGACCATCAGGTGATGGAAAGCGTTTGCCGCCGCCCAGGAACTCCTGCAAAACCCAGTGGAGTCTCAAGTGCGCTGCCAACCTGTAAACTCCCATTTTCCCGGATCGGGCCTCCGGTATCCTCACTTAGCAAAAAACAGCACAGTGCTGCTTCACGCCGGTTTTCTGTGATGCCGTGGTGTCACTATACGAGATTAGCATAGCTCTCAAACAGCTTAAGAACGGTAAGGCACCGGGTGATGATGGAGTCACAGCGGAGCTTCTGAAAGCAGGTGGACGACCTGTCCTGAAAGCCCTTCAGAGGCTTTTCAACTCCATCATCATTGAGGGAAAGACATCCAAAGCGTGGAACTCTGGGCGTGGTAAGGCTTTTCTTCAAAAAGGGTGACAAATCCCAATAGAGTATTTGACTAAGCTCGAAATTTTACAAAATATAAATATTTTATCAAAATATAGGTAAATATGTGCGAATAGCAAAAATTCTCAATTAAAAATATAACGTCTAGCCGGTTTTATGGTCATTCAAAGATTCATGGGCAAGTCCATTTTCAAAGTATGACATTTTTTAATAATTATACCATTGAAAAACCCATATAATTTACACCAACTATTATAATGGAACCATTGGACATAAACGAAACATTTGATATAGCTACCATACAAAATTCAAATGAAAATGCATACAAAATACTGTCGTGTGACGTCACATCTCTGTAGCCATTTGTATGGAGCGTTTTGGGTTGCCCAAAATAATGTGATTTTAAAGTTATGATATCTCAGGTAGTTTAAATGAGAATCAAGTAATTCTTTCAACGATGTTTCTATCATTGAGAGGTCTTTTGATTACACAAATGAAAAAAAATAGTCAAATACCGTATTGAAGAATTACAGGCCTATCACGCTGCTGAGCCACATATATAAGCTGTTTTCGAGAGTTATGACGAATCGTCTCGCACGCAGGTACAACGACTTCCAGCCTCCCGAACAAGCCGGATTTCGAAAAGGCTTTAGCACTATAGACCACATACATACGCTGCGGCAGGTTATACAGTTACATTTTTCCTTCCTTATTATTATGTTTTGGGAGTGGGTCGAAAAGCTGCAAAATTAAAATGGGATTGGGCGGGTAATGTGTGCAGAATGGGCCCCGAAAGATGTACCAACATCGTCGCTCAATGGCCCCGGACCGATGGACGGCGACTACGGGGTAGGCCCAGAAAAAGATGATGTGACGATTTCTACAAATATGTCCAAGATTGGCAAGACAGGGCCTTGGACAGGGATCAATGGAAGAGTTTGGGGGAGGCCTTTGCTCAACTTAAAAAAAAAATGTTTTGATCATTGTTTTTATTTTGTGCCAATTAAAATAATTATTCATTCACTTATTTAGTTCTTTTTTCTTCTTCTAGATAAAAATGGCGACGGAACAGCCAGCTGGAGCGGCCACTCCTGGAGCTGAGAGCGTGGACCCAAACGCGCCTCCCGCCCCCCGGAAACAGGCGCGCCCGAGGGGCAAGCCGCAGCCGGAAAGGCCGAAGAGGAGTTTGCTGTGCCTCGGCCTGAAGAACCCGTTGAGGAAACTGTGCTATGATATAGTTGAATGGAAGTATCCTTTTTCAACCAGAAAGTAGAGTGGAAAAATTTAAAAGATATGTCCGTTATTTTTTATATGAATAAAGCGTCTATAGCATGTTGGATAAACAAAATAAATTCAGCTGCTCCATGTATTATTGCAGAAGTGAATTTTCTATTTTGTATGGAACTACAGATTTTTTTTCGCTTACGACACTCAAAAAAAAAACAAAAATCAAAAATGTCTTTATTCAATTTAAGTCCATACAGAACATTTATGAATGTCAAATATTATGTAATCTACCGCTGATTCGGAATGTCAATTTCTACCGAGAAGAATCAGCAAGAAACTCAGTAGTTACTCTTTTCATTGCCTATTGATGTAAAAGCTTCGGCATTAAGGTGAATGGTATACTCCAATAACGTCGCCAAATTACTTTATTGTTAGCTACTAAACCAGATCTATTTTAAACAACTTGGGGGCTTCAGTCTCTCGGTAAACACCTATACTATTTATTTAATAGTTATAGTTAGCTATTTGATTTGGTTTTGCACTCGAAATTTGAATTACCGCGGCCACTTTTAGCGTTAATAATTTTTTTAGTATAAAAACAGACGCAACTTTTGGGCATGGTTATTAAATAAATAGTGTATGCGTTTGCAGAGAGACTGAAGCTCCGTAATTATTTAAAATATATTTGTTTTCGTAGCTAATAATTAAAATCAAAAGGCGTCGCTAGTATGTCCTATTTGTCGCCTTAAAACGATCAATCGCTGGTTCGGAATGTCGATTTCTACTGATGTAATATATTGTTTTAAAATTTCATATTCACTAACATTAGAATAGTTATTTACGAGATTTCTACCATGTACAGTGGCGGACAGGTCAACCTATACAAAACTGTCAAATTTCCTCAATCGATTTCGAACTCAATGTGCAACAATTTAAGGTTTATAATCGAATGAAGAAATTTGACAGTTTTGTATAGCTTGATGTGTCCGCCACTGTACCTTATTTTTGAGTTTCCGATATTTCGGCACTGTTGCAAGCGCCATGGTCACGGAGTAAAAATAAGGTACATGGTAGAAATCTCGTAAATAACTATTCTAATACTGATGTAAAATTTTAATACTAAAGTTATTTCCTGAACTATAGTCATCCAGACCGTTCGAGTACATGATATTGACTACAATATTTGCAAATTGTATAGCCCTAGCTGTATATACTCCATATCCATGCAGTGATACGAATAACACTAATCAAGTATTGGTAAGTAAAATAGTAGAAAATAGTAGAAAATATTTTTATTAGAACAAAATAAAAGAAGACGAAAAAGAAGTCCACGTCCAAAATAAAAGAAGACGAAATAGTAGCTACGGTAGAGTTATTTTGAAGTCTTAGACTTTGAAGTTCCTCTTAACTAGGAAGAATAAAATAAGGTAAGGTAAAGTAGACCAAGACATAAAACCGGCCCAGTGCGAGTCTGACTCGCGCACCGAGGGTTCCGCCGTACAAACGTAGCGGTTTACAATCGAAGTGTCCGTATAAACAGCTGTATCTTTTGATCGCGTTAACTTAGAAGTATATATTTCAATTTGATACCTTTATTCGTATGTGAGAGACAAAAGAGCAACGGCTCACCTGATGGTAAGTGATTATCGCCGCCCATGGACTTCTGAGACACACGAGGCATCACAGATGCGTTGCCGGCTATTCGGAGCCGGTCGTATCTGTTCGGAAACACCATCGTTGGTCTGGCGGTAGGAGTCAAACACACCACGTGGGCTGATGCAATTTAAATCTTTTAAATTAGTATCTAATGGTTTTTAGTGAACAAATTTGGTGTTTATTCGTGCAGTGAAGTGCCGCGAAGTGATCCTGATTAGAAGAAATGTTGCATTGTATCGTTTTTATCACTGCAAATGCGTGTCGAGTGAGTTGTCACGGACAACTTGCTTGGATCTAATAGAGTCTTAAAACCCGCGATTGTTTTTGGAGTGGTATCGGCAGAATCCGTAGGTCGATAAAACGTAAAACACCGGCGTTTTATTGAGTGTCTGTGACTTCGTCTGTTGACTACCCACTTATTCTCAATTAGGTTACTTGACATTGGCAAGATATCTTCAGGTAGAGCCATGATATAAAAAAGAGACTGCTCATAGTGACAAGGCCGACTCTGTTTTACATATCCTGCAATACCTAGTTTTAAGTTTTAATGCTTTATTTTGAGTGCAATAAAATTTTAATCACTCATTCATCCTCTCACATCTCCGGGTCTGATTCCTGGTATCGTCCAATGATGACCATGGTCCATAGGCCATGATCTAGGTTTTAGGCAGTCTGGTAATTACAACGAAGCGAGTGCAGTATGATCGTATCAGGAATGAGATCCGAAGGAGAACCAAGGTCAAAGAATTGCATGCTGCCCTAAGTGGCAATGGGCAGGGCACATTGCGAGGAGATCAGACGGATGATGTGGCCTCGAGTGGAGACCATCGATCTGGTGAAGGTCGCGGCAATCCCTTGGATGCGGGCGGCACAAGACCGACCTGTGTGGAGTTCATTGGGCGAGGCCTAGGTCCAGCAGTGAACGTTTATTGGCTGAAATGATGATGATGATGATGACTGCAGTCTATCCGTCGCAGCCCTTTAACAGGGAACCAGACAAAGTAAATCATGGTTACACGTTTCAGAAACAATCCGAAACGTGCAGGTTTTCTTCAATTCAAGATGTTTTCAATCACCGCCAAGCTGATGGTAGACCCGCGATTCCAAAAATCCAGAGGAGCATGCTAGGCTTCGGACCTCTACTCCATTTTACCCTGATTGGGCCTCCAGTACCCTCACACATCCGGTGAATCATAACATACTCGTAGACACTCGCTCACGCTGGTTTTCTGTGAGTCCGTGGTTGATACCACTGGACAATGAACAGCCTTGCCTGGGGTGATCCCCAGGCAAGGCTGTTCATTCATGCCGAAGCGTGCCTCTTCCACGGTATAGTCGTAATAAATCGATACTCTTTATTGCACAACATACAAAACTTAAAAGCTAGGTATAAAGAGATACAATGTTCAATTTAATTAAAGTAAGCTTTTGATCCTTTCTCATTGTCTCATTTTTGATACATGTGAGGCCGATTGGGCCATAAACATTCAACTTAGGTCATAATCGAATACGCAAATACATGTGCATATTCTTTTATGCATGAGCGGAAACGTCACAAATTCATTACGTTTATAGCTCCATCAAATTTTATGGTCGGAATGTTCAAAACAATCTTGTCTTAATACAGAAGACATTGAAAGTTATTGATGATGATTTCATTTAGTTAAAGCAACAGATGTTAAGGTGCAGGGATATGTGACTGGATTTTTGATAAAAGAATATTTCAATGGTGGCTTTCGGGTGTGAAATATCCACTAGATGGCGTGCCTGTGAGCCGAGGTCCCACTTCAACATCATTGATTTATTCGTTAATTGACAATTTGACATAAAGTATAGTAAAGTATCAGCCTATAAATTGTCCCACTGCAGGGCATAGGCCTCCATCATAGAAGTCAAGTTATCACTACTATGATGGGATTAGGCTTAATCACCACTCTTGCCAAAGGCGGATTGGTGATCACAAACCCGAGCTATGTTCGAAAAATTCGAAAAATAGTTTTCGCTCGACCCGGTTATCGGACCCAGGACCCCGAGATCACGGCCTGGTACTTAAATCACTAGACCAAAAGGCGTTAACCACTAGATCGTTTGACATGTTTGACGTATTACGTCTAAAATACCCAATCACCTTGTAGATGGACCTCAGGCCTTTAGTACGCCATCTTGCGGATTTTTCGCACGCGATATCCCCCATTGAGGAGCACCATAATTCCTAAAAGACAATATTTCATGTCCGATGTAGCAACATCGGACATGACATATTATCTTTATCACCGATCCGTTTGGATCAGTGGTAGTAAATGCTCCCTGTGGTACAAGGGTTGTCGGTTCGCTCCCCGCACAGTACAAAGTACAGTCAGCGTCAGATCAAGTTACCCCCTGCAGTGGAAAAATAGCACTTGTGATGGTCCAAAGGTCAACAAGAGTATCTCGACGTGACGCCGTGTATACATTTGTGTGCATGAACATGTCTATTTGTATTGGTCTGTGTGTTTTCTATGTCATCGTCATCATCAGCCCATTTAAGTCCCCACTGCTGGGGCACGGGCCTCCCTCAATCACATGAGGGGTAATTGCCATACTCACCACGCTTGGCAGACGGGTTGGCGAGGGTTTTGATATAAATGCAGAGTTTTCCTCCTCTGGGTGCTTATGATCATGCCAGCAGCTTTACCTTAGTCGCCTTTTACGACACCTCGGTAAGAGTGAGGGTGGCCTATTCTACTCTGCCGGGGGCCACACGGCCTTTGAAAAATATAACTATAATATTTAAGTACGCTGTTGTTTAACATTATACCATATTTTAAGAGAAAATAAAAAAGAATTATGAAAAACCTACTTCAATATTTTTTTGATTTCTTTTTCAGGAAAAAGTAGAATGGATATTCATGGTAATTTTTACGGGAGAATGTGTCTTAAAAATTATTGCTTATGGATTCCTGTTTCATCCCGGTGCATACTTGAGGAATTCCTGGAACAGCTTAGATTTTACCATAGTAACAATTGGGTAAGTGATATACTAATTAATCATCACACTTTTGCCAAACCATAGACATGCACCTAAGGAATGCAATTCCGACTCGAGATTGCAAATGCGGGATTGATATTTCTAATCCCGCGGGATCCCGAAATTTTCGGGATCCCGTCTAGTTAAAAAAAATCAGATGACTGAAATGAACATAGCTACTTAGGTATTAGGTAATCAAAACTGTTTAGCATTCCTGCCTTTCGCGGCCGTCAGTGAGTGCTAGTCAATCTCGAACGGGATCTCGATGATGAAACAATTGTTAAAAAAAATCCCGCTTTAAACCCCTTCTCGGTTGAAAGAGGGGGTGGACAGCGGGAATTTTTTTAACAATTGTTTCACTGTCCACCCGGGGTGGACAAGCAGAGGGTGGACAGCGGGAATAAACCATCCTAAGCCACATTTTTTTTTCTTTTTACTTTCATATTCGCAAAGTTCTTTTTGCATTTTTAAGTAATGTTGTATTTTTTATTTACAGTATAGTGAGTATAGTACTACAATCAATATCAAAGGACACATTCGACGTGAAAGCTTTGAGAGCTTTTAGAGTACTGAGACCTCTTCGGTTGGTGTCCGGGGTGCCAAGTAAGTCATATCTTAGTGCGCCTATCAATAATCATCATCATCATCGGCCCATTTCAGTCCCCACTGCTGGGGCACGGGCCTCCCTCAATCACATGAGGTGTAATTGCCATACTCACCACGCTTGGCAGACGGGTTTTCGAGGGTTTTGATATAAATGCAGAGTTTTCATTCTCTGGGTGCTGAAGATCATGCCAGCAGCTTTACCGCCTTTTACGACACCTCGGTAACAGTGATTGTGGCCTATTCTACTCAGCCGGGGACCACACGGCCTATCAATAACTTTAGGTCTTATTTCGACTTTCGACACGAAAACTTTTTAAGTCGATGAACGCCCTTCTACCCACACAAAAACGCAGGGGCATAAATAATTAAGGGGCAGAGGGCTTCCTCAGTGGTCTTCCATCGCGTTCGGTCTTGAGCTTCGCGTTTGACCTCACTCCAAGTCCTGCCAATGTTCTTCACCTCGTCTGCTACAGTACGTCGCCAAGTTGGCTTGGGACGGCCACGTTTGCGTTTCCTTTGGGGATTCCAATCCAGAGCCTGTTTAGGGATATGATCAGAGTCTCTCCGGAGAGTGTGGCCAATCCAGTTCCACTTGCGGCGCTTGATCTGCTGGTCGATCGGGGTTTCGTTGGAGCATTCCAACAGATGCTCGTTGGAGATTTTCTCCGGCCAGTACACACCAAGAATTCGGCGAAGACATCATCGTCAGCCCATTTAAGTCCCCACTGCTGGGGCACAGGCCTCCCTCAATCAATTGAGGGGTAATTGCCATACTCACCACGCTTGGCAGACGGGTTGGCGAGGGTTTTGATATAAATGCAGAGTTTTCCATCTCTGGGTGCTGATGATCAGCCAGCAGCTTTACCTTAGTCGCCTTTTACGACACCTCGGTAAGAGTGAGGGTGGCCTATTCTACTCTGCCGGGGACCACACGACCAATACTCAACGGCTATGTAGTATGGCCACCTTCGAGAATCAGTCAGGGAGACGATTTAATAGCATATCTTAATTGCTATATAACATACGTTAAAGATACGCATACGTTACAAATATTTCGAATTTTCGTCCTAGCTCTTCAGGTGTGATTGAGGTAAAATACATGTTTATCGTAACATCCAGGTCTCCAGATCGTGTTGAACTCCATCCTGAAAGCCATGGTGCCGCTGTTCCACATCGCCTTCCTGGTTCTGTTCGTGATCATCATCTACGCCATCATCGGGCTGGAGCTCTTCTCCGGAGCACTGCATGAGACATGCTATACTAATGACACTGGTAAGTGTGCTTATTTTAGAAATTATCAAAGGGTGTTACCAGATCAATCAAAAAATGTTTGATCGTGGGTATCGATCGATGGTAAAATCGTTTCTTAAATGTCGATCGTGTAAGCATTGTTCCATAATTATGTATAAATATTAACCTAATATAATGTCATTTTAATAAATAATTGTGTTAAAAGCTATATTGTAATATAAAGTTAATTTTAATAACTAGGTATTTGATTATTTAAATCACTTAAAAGTAATGCACTTGACTCGGAACCGCTCGTTACCGCGATATTTGAAGCGCCTCTGGTGGCCTGACTAGCAAACTAAAAATAGCGCGATAACCGAGCTTACAAGTGAGCGATGTCGAGTCGAGAGCTCATTCTAAATTCAGCTTCGAAGCAGTCGACTTGTAATAGCAAGACTATGTTAGATTAAAGTTAAAACTGTAAAGTGTTTAAAAAAATAAGTCAATTATAAGTATATCTCCAAAGTACGTGGTTTTACTCGAAAATCTTCGTCTCACCCTGACTTTGATTTATCAATCGATAAGAAGAATGAATGTAGAAAACCAATAATTCTACTAGACTCAATCAATCGATTGGTTAGTCGAACGGTGTCCGTCGATCAATGAAAGGTATCAGACCAGTCGATCAATTGGTTTAGTAACACCCTAATCCAAATTGAGGTGGTGGTGGACCTATGGGTTTTTAAATTACGAGTAATTCGAGTACGTATTTCCAGAAATAGCTCAGCTAACGATTGAGATAGTTTTTCAAACCGTAGATACCCAGACATTTTCGAGATTCTGATTAAATATGTGATTTATACAGGATGGCTCCTTTCCTCTACTTAACAAAAATTGCATATCATTGAGCATCTAAACAAAAAAAATGAACTACTGAAAATGTGCCATCCTGTATAAATTACTGGGTCACAATCTAATTAATTATTTAGAATAGAATCTTCTCGTTTCTTCTTTCTCTTTCTTCTTTCAAAATCAATAATGGTTGATCTAGTCCAGTAATTTTGTGCCGGCTTTATTCTGTAGTACTCGTACTTGACAGCTATGATTCTATATATAGTTACATATAGCACCATAGCTGTAGAGTCATTATCCTTGGTTTTATTTGAGTTCAAAAATCAACATCTTCATATATTTTCAGTGAATTAACTACCAAATCATTTTTTTCTTGTTATGCCAAATTTTGACATTTGAACATCGGGGAGACAATCAATAACAGAATACAGCAAAATTTTGCAAAAAGTTGAAGTCCCAGGATCCCCTTTTTTATGTGATAGGTGGCAGACAAGCAGACGGATCGCAAGATGGTAAGCGATTGCCACCGACCATAGACACCCGCAACACCAGTGGAGTCGCAAGTGGGCTGCCTAATCTTTAAACCCTCCTTTCCCTTGGATTGGGCCTCCAGTACCCTCACACATGCAGCGAAACACAGCCAGCCAGCCCATTCATGCCGAAGCGTGGCTCTCCCACGGTATTTTTTTATGAACCTTTAACCACAAATTGTAATTTTCCAGATGAGATCTTCAGCGACCCCATCACGCCATGCAACAGTGAGGGGGACACAGGCTACAAATGCGACGATGGCCAAGTCTGCAAGGGCCCCTGGACTGGTATCAACTTTGGTATCACAAACTTCGACCACATCGGCTACTCTATGCTCACTGTCTTCCAGTGCATCACCCTGGAAGGCTGGACTGATATTATGTACGCTGTGAGTATACGAATAAGAAACAATAGGCTAGTTGCCTCATGCCACCATTTATAAAAATAAATTTGAATTCTAATATTATTCCGTACAAGGTCCGAAATATATAAACTTCAATAAATATAAATAAGGGATAGCTGTAAAAATTCAACTTAAGCCCGTTATATTTTTACTTTTTTTCTCTTGATTGAAAACACCGTCCGCCATGGCTTTACGTCATCATTATTGTAAACAACAAAACGTCAAACGCCAGTTTCAGGTCATGACAGCACGCGTATTGCTTACAATAACAGTGACGTCACGGCATAGATAATTAATAGAGCATCATGGCGGACGGCTTTTAAGGCTGTCTAGCAAAAATAAAATTTAATATATATTAGGAAAGGTGCTTCAAAAAAATTTCATATTTTTTTATGGCGTAATATAATCGTAATGAACCGTTCTATCAAATAATAAAAATAGTGGCAACTGTCCTATTTTGCTAAATACAACACAATACAGGATATCGGAGGCTCAATCCGGGGGAAAGGGGGGCTTAGACGTTGGGAGCGCACATGTGACTCCACTGGTGTCGCGAGTGTCCATGGGCGAAAGCAATCGCTTACCATCAGGTGATCCGTCCCTGAGTAGTTATTACTATGTCACCAAAGCTGTGGGGTCAATATCCTTGGTTTTATTTCAGTTCAAAATTCAACATGTCCATACATTTTCAAATATCCGCTAGATGACGTGCTTGTGAACTGAGGTCCAACTTCAACATCATTGGCTGATTTATCCATTAATTAACAAATTATCAAAGAATTTAAATCAAACAATCACACATAAAACAATACAATATGAAATAAAATGATATCACAGAGAATTACAGCAAACTTTCGGCACTTATACCTGATTAACGTAGGAAACGAAAGGAACTTGGCAACAAAACTTTGTATGGTAATAGAGGCTCAAAACTTGGCACCATTTTTACATGAATGGCTTTGGAGCTATTAACAAACTGCAACCTCATATTATCACTGCATATAATAGAAGCATATTTTTCTTTCAGATAGCTGACGTAAAAGGAAACACTTGGCCGTGGATTTATTTCGTTACTTTAGTCATCTTCGGTAACTTTTTCGTTATGAACCTAATTCTTGGTGTGTTGTCTGGGTAAGTCAAACTATTACTTATATAATTAGAACCTCTTCAGCTACGTAGAGACATGGCCAGTCTAAGTGTTCTCTACCTCCTCTATAATGGGGAATGCTCTGATGAGTTATTTCAACTTATCCCATCCTCCCCTTTCCACTTCCGAACAACACGTGTTGGACAGCGTTGCCATCCGCATACCATCCAGACAATGTCGGCGCGCACCAAGAGATTTGACTCCTCGTTCCTGCCCAGAGCCATCAAGACATGAAATGCCGTCCCAGCTCATGTGTTTCCTCCTTCATACAATCCAGGGACTTTTAGACGGGGCGTCCATTAGGGTGAGGATGGCTTACACACTTACTACTTACTTTGTTAGTTATTTTGTGCCTGTCAACCTCATATTTGGATTTCACGGCCGCTTACCATCAGGCGGAGTGAGGTCATCCTGATTGGCTTTTCTATAAAAAAAATCCTAGGTAATACCTTTCTCACAGATAATTCAATTCATACCAAGGTCTGGTATCACTCTGGTCGTATTGGCCGATTCATACCGAAGCGTCGCTATATCACAGTCATTATTACAGCAAGATAACCAAAATCAATAAATATCCGTATATGAAATAATCGTAGTCATGGCTGAGACCTTGGAAGACTTAGGCAAAATGCTCGACGACCTCAATAGAGTCTCCCAACAAGTAGGTCTGAAAATGAACATGGACAAGACGAAAATTATGTTGAATTCCCATGTCGTACCCACTCTTGTAAAGGTTGGAAGCTCTACACTGGAAGTTGTAGACGAGTACATCTACCTCGGACAAAAAGTCCAGCTTGGTAAGTCTAACTTCCAGAAAGAGGTAGATCGACGAATCCAACTCGGTTGGGCAGCGTTCGGGAAGCTACGCAGCATATTTTCGGCAGATCTACCGCAGTGTCTCAAGACGAAAGTCTTTAATGCGTGTGTGTTGCCAGTGATGTCATACGGAACCGAAACGTGGCCGCTTACAATGTGCCGGTTAAGGAGGCTCAAAGTCACCCAGAGAGCAATGGAGAGGGCTATGCTCGGAGTCTCCCTGCGTGATCGTATCAGAAATGATGAGATCCGCAGGAGAACTAAGGTCACAGACGTAGTCCAAAGGATTGCATGCCTCAAGTGGCAATGGGCAGGGCACATAGCGAGGAGAACAGACGGCCGTTGGGGCGGAAAGGTCCTCGAGTGGAGGCTACGTACAGGAAGTCGCAGCCGTGGCAGACCTCCTACAAGGTGGAAAGACGATCTGGAGAAGATCGCGGGAATCCATTGGATGAGGGAGGCACAGGACCGATCTGTGTGGAGAACATTGGGGGAGGCCTATGTCCAGCAGTGGACGTCTATTGGCTGAAATGATGATGATGATGATAACGATAACCAAAATCTTCAAGTTTTATAGAGTTCTTGAGTGGAGACTTCGACTTGCAACAAGTTGGAGTGACGATCTGCGAAAGGCTGGTGGTATAGACTGGATGCGTGGAAAAGCAAACATTGGGGGAGGCCTAGGTCCAGCAGTGGACTGAGACCGATGATGATCCAAAATTTTGTTTTTATTATTAAATGATATTTTTTAAGAATAGTGTCCATTATAAACGATGCAAGGACCCAACTTCATCAGGGACAAAGTCACATATTAAACTTTGATTCCAGAGAGTTCTCAAAAGAAAGAGAAAAGGCAAAGAACAGAGGTGATTTTCAAAAGTCTCGAGAAAGGCAGCAATTTGAAGAAGACTTAAAGGGTTACCTCAATTGGATTACAGTAGCTGAAGAACTTGACTTAGAAAATGACCCAAACCAAAAAGAAGATGACCAAGATTCTCAAGGTAGGGTTTGCCCTTTTCGTGCATCAAGTAAGAACTCTGTTACATCTCAGCTTGTTTGCGTCCTAGATGCAAAGCTGTCGTTTACCGGGTTACGCTCAGAATATGATTCAGGAAATGGAGAGTGGTAATTATTTGTGGAAATGATAAACTGTTTGCCTACGCCATAGACATTGTAATGGATACATTTATCGTTGGACATGAAATTGACCTATGCGAGTAATATAGTAATAATAATATTGTGTTAAAAATTATTTCCATAAAAAAGAGTAACTGGCGAGTTTCTTGCCGGATCTTCTCCTCTGAATCAACTTTCTGATTCCTGTGGTAGAGTCACATTATGTTTATTCATTTCTTAGTATATTTTGTGTCGATATTTATTTGTGCTTACTATTTGTTATAAATATAATATGCTATAATTTTTAATGTCTGACGATTTGAAAGTGCCGTATGTATACAAGCCTATGCAAATAAAGATATTTTGTTTTTTTTTAATTTCATGAAGTTGACAATGAAGCGACTGCCGTCTAACCTTTGTAACCCTTTAACAGGGGAATCTGGCCAGGTGAAGCATGGTGACGTCTCAGAAACTATAGCCGTTCTTTTATTCGTTTTGAAAGAACAATTTTCAAAAAATACTTGCAATTAATCAAATTACGACTAATGTCCTTAGCATTTGTATTCGTTATAAACACATTTTTAACTACTGGTTTATGGTCAACGATAATTTAATATTTTTAGGCAAAAAAGACAGGAAAAGCAATGAAGGATCTCAGAGCAATATAAACATGAACGGGGAACCAAACCAACAAACGACATGCAAGGTTTACTGTAGGAGGTTCGACAAGGTAATCATTTGGGACCACTTCTGTTCCTAATTAGTAATATTATTTTAATATTAATAAAGCATTTGGAAATATCTTTTTTACAAAACATACCTATATGTATTTTCAGGTAAATAGAAGGTTACGAAGATCCTGCAGAAAAGCTGTTAAAACTCAAACGTTTTATTGGGCTATTATAGTTCTTGTATTTCTCAACACTTTGGTCTTGGCAACAGAACATTATAAGTAAGTATACGAGAGTTTATGACTTTAATTGCTTGTTTTGAACCTACGAGATTTAAAAGTGGAGAAAAAATATAAATATTTGTTAGAAAAAAATGCATTTTGTAAACATGGAGCTCTAATTAAACTTGTAGATTGATATTACTATAAACATTATAAAGAAAATAAAAGTCAGAACGATGTTTGCTTATAATCAGATACCTCGTGAAGATTTGTACACAACATTTATATTTTGGGATAAGATGCGGTAGGAGTCTGTGGGTTCCTACTGAATAAATAATAATACACCCGAATAACCGGAGACCTGACTCACATGATAATTTGCTTAGCATTCAAATGAATGAATGAAGTTTAAGGTTAAGCAAAATCTGTACACAGGGAGCCCTATGTACAGACAGCCACTCATAAGTTTACTACAATCTGTCAAATTCCAAATGTCAAATGGATTGAGTACTTATACGTTGATATGTCTGTCTGTAAATTTGTGAAAGCCTTTGGTATGAAAGGACCGATGTAAGGCAGAGCTACGAAAGCTTCTTATTCGATATATAAATTGCTTATTTTATAAGATCCATATAAATATTTGTGAAGATGTAATTGTATTGCAAAAATCTTATTTAATTTTTCAGCCAAGATGAATGGTTAGATCACTTCCAAAACTACGCGAATTATCTATTCGTGGTATTGTTTACGATGGAAATGTTAGTGAAAATGTACGCGTTAGGATTTCAAGTAAGTATTTCTGATGAGTTCATAAATTTGTATAGATCAAGCCCAGCTTTACGTTGGGTTACTATATAATTTGCTATCATACTTAGCAAAGATACTATTTTCGTACCCATTTCACTGGTTTTAAAGGGGGGAGGAAGAGACCACTGGGCAGATCAAAATCTTTTCTGATGTAAAGTTGGAGTATTTGGTCCAAGGGTTGCGGGTTTGATCCCCGCACAGTACAAACATTTGTGTGCATGAACATGTCTGTTTGTATTGGTCTGGGTGTTTTCTATGTATTATAAGTATGAATTTACAAAAGAAAAGTATTATATGTATATATTTGTAATCTAACAGTTGATTCTAATATCCGTAACACAGGTGCTTGACAGGACCTTTTGAAATATTTATTAATATATATTTATTAATATATTTTCTTTAAGGACTGCCACGTTAGTGACATCCTTATCAAAACAACCCACCTTCTGTAATATTCTTATTTTATTAACTTCCAGGGTTACTTCGTGTCTCTGTTTAACCGCTTCGACTGCTTCGTCATGGTCTGCTCGATCCTGGAGCTGGCTCTCACCAGCACAGACACCATCCCGCAGCTCGGCATCTCTGTGTTGCGTTGCGTCCGTCTGCTCAGGGTGTTTAAGGTTACCAAGTACGTATACCACTAATAGGAGCTTATTAAGATATAGCTTATTATTATTATGATGCTCTTGTTATACTGTGACATTTTATCCATGTTTTTTTAAGTTTTAATCTCATCTTATCTCAGCGTGTAATTCTCAGTTGCATTCAAAGTTTTCACTATAGAGCCCAGGGTCGCCCATGACTTAGGGAGTCTAGTAATAATGACATATACATGGAAACAATGAATCGACTACTGTCTGACGTTCGCATCATTTTAACAGTAGAACCAGAAATGATAGTGCCATATTTCACGATATTTTCCATCACCGCCGAACTAAGGGTAAAATACTCATAGGTATAGATTTCAAATATCCAGAGGTCTATCCCCGGATTTGTGCCTACGACTTCCGGTTAAGAAGAAGCATGTCTCATCCACCATGAGCGCTAGTACATATAATCTATATCAGGGCCATTTCATTAAGTACTTTTTACTTAGTATGGGATTAATAGATTAGCGGTTTTCGTTAGATGGAGCTTGTAAAAAGCGGATGTAGCTTTAAAAGGCAATCAAACAAATGATTCGGCGTTGTTTCGGTAGATGTCACTATGCACTTTAACATCGCGCTAGTAATACGTGTTTCCTTAAACCACCTGCCTACAATAGCAACTTTAAAAAAGTATGGGAACTAAACCAGAGATCTAGAAGGTATTTTGTAATATAACAATTAAAATAATTTCTGATATGTTATTAAATCGTCTCCCTAACTGATTCTCGAAGGTGGCCATATTACATAGCCGTTGAGTATTGGTCGTTTTCCTCTAGATGGCGTTAGCACTGCTAGCCGACTGATACCTCTATATCAGTATATATAAGTTACTCTATGCTAGCTGCTAACACCGCTGTCTAAAGTAACCATTTCTTCGATTGCAGGTATTGGCGCTCTCTCTCCAATCTCGTCGCGTCGCTGCTCAACTCCATCCAGTCTATCTTCTCTCTCCTGCTGCTTCTCTTCCTCTTCATCATGATCTTCGCGCTGCTCGGCATGCAGGTCTTCGGAGGCAAGTTTGACTACGAACCCGAGACTGAGAAGGAAAGGCATAACTTCGACTCTTTTTGGCAAGCGGTGCTGACTATGTTTCAAGTGAGTATGATACGTCATCTTCTATCTATACTATTAATAAAGAGGAGGGGACAATAAGGCATATGGCTAAGTATAGAATAGATGAAGAATTTGCGCGATGTAATCAATGCCCAGCGCCATCTATTTGTACATTGTGGAACTAATGCCCCGATATCAAGACAATTAGTGAGGGTGTCACTACTATCATATTCAATTCATTTAATGCGCATGTATACATACCTTGTATATATTTAGAACTAAATAATGTAATTAAGTAGCATAAACAATATCACATTGTATTAGCACATAGTTAGTACTATTACCTAACTACAAATTTATAAAAATATATATACAAAGAGTGAGGCCGTTTATGCCTCTCCTAAAACAAACAAAACTAGCACTTAAGCTTTAACTAGTGACGGTATATCGTTAATTGTGATCTACTCTATCTAATTAAAATGTACATACATTTTTCTTAGATAGAGGAGAAGAAAACTGTTTTTGTGCGTGGAACAACATTATTTATAATTTGAAATCAACAAACAAACTACATATGTAACTAGCAAAAAAGGCACGGACTTTGAGTCTGTGGTATGCATTTAAAAAATCAGATTTCCATAATATGACCCTGGTAGGTGCAAAAGCATTCATTTTAATTACATTAAGCTTCTGATCTGGAGCCCAATTCTCGGGATTTTTGATATTAAAAAACATGGCGGATGTCACATTTATTTATTAATTTTTATTCATTTATTTGGCTCATCAACAATATAAACAAAATCATTTTACATAAACAAGACAAGGGATTATAAGACATGCACTTCAAGTCCGTGATGTCATTCATACAAAAAAACTATGTTTTAGTGCTATTTATCGGATGATGATAAATGTCACAAGCCCGAGTGGCATATGCCAGAAGAAAATGCCGAGAATAGAAAGGGGTGTCTGCCCTACAATAGGATCAATATTAACAGGCCAGTAAATCATCGTTGGATTTTTATTTCTCCGTGGAAATTTCTCTTACAGATCTTGACCGGTGAGGACTGGAACGTGGTGATGTACCACGGCATCAACGCGTACGGAGGCGCCGGGTCAGCCGGCATGATGGCTTCCATCTACTTCATCGTCATTTTTATTTGCGGCAACTGTATCCTTTTTTAATCATCATTTTCTATCATCATCATATCAGCCTACATCTATCACTGTTGAGTATAGACCTCTTCTTTATCACGCCACTCTCTTCAATCCCCTGCTATTTACTCCATTTTTTCCCTTTTGCCATAATATTATAATAGATAAATAATAAATATTTCACAACATCACATACATTGATCTGACTCCGAGATAGGTAGCTTAAGCACCTGTGTTACGGATATCAGAATCAACAGTGGGATTACAAATATATACATTTAATACTTTTATATTGTAAATACATACTTATAATACATAGAAAACACCAACATGTTTGTACTGTGCGAGGATCGAACCCGCAACCCTTGCACCAGAGGCAGCATTCACTACCACTGATCCAAATGGATCGTCTAGTAGTTGAAGGATTATCGTCGCGTAATAGTTGGAGGTAAGACGAGGGTTGCTGCTTTCTGCATCTCACTGTAAATCTAGGCTTGATGGTTGAGTCTGAAATAATAAACTCGAATGATATTCCTGACTCTATATTCTTAGATATCTTACTGAACGTGTTCTTGGCTATCGCCGTCGACAATTTGGGCGATGCTGAAGAAATGGACGAAATTGAGAAAGAGAAAGAGGTAACTTTGGCTCTTTTACATTATCAAATACAATTAAGCAACAAAATAAATACACAAAATAAATTTATTTTGAAGGATGCTGATAATCCTGAAGCAGGCAATCCTGTATTAGATGAAGAAAGAGGAGAGACTGATGATGAATTTGTAAATGAAGAAGAAGGTTATTCTAGTGAAGGGTAAGCAAAAGATATATAAATAGTAGTAACTAACAATATTATGATAGTAATCTTATCAACTAACATTTTGTAACAGCCGGCCATACAAGAAATATAAGAGAGTACCAAGGTAAACGTAATATTTTATAATTAACTTGCATTAGATTGTAATACAAATAGGTATCTAAAACTCGCTATGATTGCTGTATTGGCAACACAGCATATAACGATCGATAATGTCAGAGAGTCGATACCGGATCAGGACAGTAAGTACCGTTAATATTGTTAACGGTGACGGGTAGGACACACTAGCGACGCCAATCGATTTTAAATTTTCACTATTAAACCGAATCTATTTTAAACTATTTCGGGGTTACAATTTCTCGGCAAACACTTATACCATTCATTAAATAACCATGCACAAATGTTGGGTCCGACGCGTACGCGAAAAATTGATTCACGCCAAAAGCGGCCACTTTTGGCGTGAATCAATTTTACGCATACAAAAATGGACCCAACATTTATTTGTGCATGGTTTAAAATAGATCCGGTTTAGTAGCTAAAACTTACAATCGATTGGCGTCGCTAGTGTGCCTTACCCGTCACCTTAAGTGCTTGAGCTACCTATCTCGGAGTCAGATCAATGTATGTAATGTATGTGAAATATGTTTTATTTATAATATTGTTCCCTAAAAGCCTGCAAGGCGAGAAATGGCCCAGACATTTATAGTGAGAAAACCTGTACGTTTCGGGATAGTTCCTGAAAAGTGTGTAATAAATTCTGGATCATGTTAATGAACTGATAGTGATCAAAATGTTAATGTTTTTATTCCATTGTAATTAATATTGTCAACAGATCAGAACATGAATATGAAGAGACTGGCTCGGAAGAAGACTTGGAAGAACAGGAACAGGAGGAAAGAGATAACGCCAACGACGCGCTCGTCACTCCTGAGAAATTGCAAAATGGTATGCAAAAATTATAAACGTAAATTTGTTTTCTCTTTTCAACTACAATTATTCGCAAGGATCTGTAAATGGGTAAGATCTACAGTTGTCCAAAAGAAGTTTAAAAAAATAAATATACTTATACTTTTTTAGCCACCTTCAGATCAAGATATCTTGAATAGTAACCACAACCCAATTTTTATAGTTGGTGGTAATTCTTACCTGAGTTGGAGACATGCACAGTGAAACTTTCAGCTTTTAAACAATGACAAGAGTCTGGTCATCATTGGCTCTTATGCTTTACCTATTTATTTATTTAAGGTGACGGGTAGGGCACACTACGACGCCAATCGATTTTAATTTTTAGCTACTAAACCGGATCTATTTTAAACAATTTCAGGGTTACAATCTCTCGGCAAACACTTATACTATTTATTAAATAATACTGACTGACCGGATGGCGCAATTGGTAGTGACCCTGCCTCTTACGCCAAAGGTCGTGGGTTCGATCCCCACCCTGGACAAACATTCGTGCGATGAACACTTGTGTTTGTTCGGTGTCTGGGTGTAATATATGTATTTAAGTATATATTTGTGTTCCTCTGTTGTCTGATATCTGTAACACAAGTGCTTATGTTTTTTAGTACGGAATCAGGTCAACGTATGTATAAGATGTTGTGAGAATTATTATTATTATTAAATAACCATGCACAAAATGTTGGGTCCGTTTTTGTACGCGAAAAATTGATTCACGCCAAAAGCGGCGAATAATTTTTTCGCGTTTGTGCATGGTTATTTAATAAATATTATAAGTGTTTGCCGAGAGATTGTAACCTCGAAACTGTTTAAAATAGATCTGGTTTAGTAGCTAAAAATTAAAATCGATTGCCGTCGCTAGTGTGTCCTATCCGTCACCTTAAAATGACACGATGTGAAAAATTTGAACTACGTATTGGAAAATTACGCGACCATTTGGTGTGACTACGAGTCAGTTGGGGAACATTTTGGTGACCACATATTCGAATATGTTGTCAAATATATTCGTTCAGATGATATTCAAGTGTTTTCTAATAAAGAACTTTTATGCAAAAAAGTTATTATTGCGCAGGTGATGTAAAGAAAGAAGATCCAGATAGCAAACGGCCGCAGGCCATATCGGCGCGCCCGCGCAGGCTGTCTGAGGTGGAAATCAAGTCGCAAGAGAAGCCGATACCTGATGGAAGCAGTTTCTTTATCTTCTCCAAAACTAACTGGTACAATATTTTGTTTTTATATATATATATAATTTTTCAAGACAATTATCCGCTTCCGTGACAGCCGCCGAGAAATATTTTTTTTGACAGTTTACTACAACCATCTGCTACAAAACCTATGAACTATAACAATGTTAGGAACTTATAGATTTAAGTAAGAGATATAGATGTCGCTTTTTATTTGTTGTTATCTTATTTTTAGCAAATCAAAAGGGACTGTCCAGTAACTATTCAGTGTCCAATGACTGTCGGTTTACCCTATAAAAAACTTCATTAACATAAAAAAAACCTAAATTATTGGTAAACAGTTTACATCCCTTTAACCGATTTTTTTATGTGATAGGTGGCAAGCGAACAGATGGATTCTTTGACGACTTTTGGAAATTCGACAAAAGATTTTTCGGCTTCCCTTAGAAAATGACTATGTCATAACCGATTTTGTATGAATAGATGAAATATTTTAATAACAAATTACCGAAAGTCGTAAAAAAAATGTTGTTCAGAATGGTTAGTTGAAGTGATGTAGCGATTTGTACAGCCACACGTCGGATTACTTCATCGTCAGCCCATTTATTTATTTATTTTATTTATTTATTTCTTCCACCATTTAAGTTCCTTTCTGCTGGGGCACGGGCCTCAGCCATCACATGAGGGGTAATTGCCATACTCACCACGCTTGGCAGACGGGTTGGCGAGGGTTTTGATAAAAATGCAGAGTTTTCCTTCTCTGGGTGCTGATAATCATGCCAGCAACTTTACCTTAGTCGTCTTTTACGACACCTCGGTAAGAGGGAGGGTGACCTATTCTACTCTGCCGGGGACCACACGGCTACTCGCGTCGGATTACTAATATTTGTCAAATTTTATGAACTGATATTAAACGGGACGTGGTTCCACAAGAAATTCGACAGATTTTGATAATGCGTGTGTATAGCAGTCTGTACTTTTTGAACTGCTTTGGACGATTTTACAAGAATCTGTTTTTAAATATATGAATATCATTTTAAATGAATATAATTTTATATGAATCTCATTTCATATTAATCTCATTTTTAGGTTCCGAGTATCATGTTACAACGTCCAAAACAACTCCTGGTTCAAGAATTTGATTCTCCTCTGCATCTTGGCATCATCTCTCATGTTGGCCATGGAGGATCCTGTCGGCGGCAAGGAGTCGCAATATAAAACTGATGTAAGTGACATCAAGTTATAAAATCTATCAAGTCATAACTCGTTGTACTACAGCGCTTCCTGATATTGAACCACCTTTCCATCTCAATCAAAGCTTTGAATAAGATGGAAAGGATATTCAGATGATATTCAAGTGTTTTCTAATAAAGAAGTTTTATGCAACAAAGTAATTATTGTGCGGGTGATGTAAAGAAAGAGGATCCAGATAGCAAACGGCTGCAGGCAATATTGGCTCGCCCGCGCAGGCTGTCTGAATAGAGATCTTCATCATCATCATCATCATCATCATCATCAGCCCATTTAAGTCCCCACTGCTGGGGCACGGGCCTCCCTCAATCACATGAGGGGTAATTGCCATACTCACCACGCTTGGCAGACGGGGTGGCGAGGGTTTTGATATAAATGCAGAGTTTTCCTTATCTGGGTGCTGATGATCATGCCAGCAGCTTTACCTTAGTCGCCTTTTACGACACCTCGGTAAGAGTGAGGGTGGCCTATTCTACTCTGCCGGGGACCACACGGCGTAATAGAGAGAATAGAGATCTTATTCAAAGCTTTCCATTCATAAATGGAAAGCTTTGAATAAGATGGAAAGGTAGTTCAATGTCAGGAAGCGCTGTAGTACACAGATTTAATAAAATAAGGACCCTACTTCTGGATTCATCCACAAAGCAGCAACCCTTAGGGCACATTGGTCATTAGAACTTCGCGAAAAAAATAAAAACCGACCCTTCATCACCGATAATCGATTAATACTTTTTATCAAAAATAATTTCTGATAATAATATCACCAATCGATTTTTTTTGTTGCTGCAAACATTATGTGGCGATTGGAACGCCATCTATTAGTAGAGTTGGAACTTATTTAATAGTTTGTTATAATTATATTTGTTCTAGGTTCTCCGCAAGATTGACTACTTCTTCACCGCCGTGTTCACCATCGAGCTGCTCCTCAAGCTGATCACCTACGGATTCCTCTTCCATAAGGACGCCTTCTGCCGCTCCGCTTTCAACTTGCTGGATTTGCTCGTTGTCATCGTCTCACTTATATCTTTGGATGGGTGAGTGAGAATTAAGAGGGCTTTTACGGTCCAATAGCACTGCCATTTGATTTTAAGGACCCTTTTACGGTCCAATAGTTTTAAGGAGGTGGGTGGTTTCCAGACTTGTAAAACAGCTTTTTGCCAATATATACATCTTGATATTTATCTTGATCTTTAGCTATTTAAAAAACTCGTTAGCTTGCTTAAAGTGACGGGTAGGGCACACTAGCGACGCCAATAGATTTTAATTTTTAGCTACTAAACCGGATCTATTTTAAACAATTTCAGGGTTACTATCTCTCGGCAAACACCTATACTATTTATTTAATACTTATAGTTAACTGTTTGGTATGTTTGTGTGCCCTACCCGTCACCTTAATTAGGTAGGTATTATACAATAAATATATTTTTTAAGACCGGTAAACTCCACATTTAGCGGTTTAACGACATCTATTGCGTTAGGTCAACAATAGACTGCCTCTTGCATTCATTTTAGTCGGGCGCGAACTGCACGGAGCGCAAGCGCGACGTTTCCTTGAACATGTAGCTTAGATACTACAGATGGCGCTACTGATTGTAAACTAAAGGTGGCCAGTTTTTTTTCTAAAACTGTATCGTAAAACTGATACCTTGTAATATATAGCACAAAGGAAGAATCTACAGACCGACCAAGATCAGAAGGCACTTCGGTGATATTGATTGACATGGGGGCGCTGTGCAAATTTTTTTCTATAGGAAAATGTCAAAAGCGCACACACTTGGAAATGAAACAGCGTTAGTTCCGACTTTTGCCAAATAACCGAGATGGGCCTGTATTCTTGTGCTAATAGGTATACCTTCTTTTACCTGAGACAGTGACTCCAGAGTGTTGGGATATTTTGTTGACCTAACTGTGGCGTAAAATGAAGTAACACAGGGGTAAGTTTTAGGAAAAAACTGTCAGTCTGTGGCCACATTACGAAAACATTTTTTTTTTACCTAGCCTATTATTTGTCTTACTGATGGGCAAAGGCCTCCGACAAATCTCTCCTTTGCTCCCAATTTATAGCCATTTGTGGCCACTCTTGCACAAGAAAACAACATTCGTTCTAAATTTTTTAATGAGTTAGATTACACTTTTCTCATTTTTAAGTATTAATTGTTCTTATGTTATTTCAGGTCAAACACCGTATCATTCATAAAGATTCTGAGAGTATTCAGAGTGCTAAGACCTCTTAGAGCCATCAACAGAGCTAAAGGATTGAAGGTCAGTATGAAACATAAATTTTTTAAGAATATGTCCTAAGTTTAAATGGGTTGGAATTTTGCAAAATTGGCTGAGTTTCCCTATTTTTTTTAAACAAAACTGAATTCTTAATGTCAAGTTCAGTATTACTTGACTTACGAGTTTCCAATTCTGAACCCATTTTTAACATAAATTTATGTGTATTAAAAATGATAGCATTTTTTTTGTTTCGTAAACGTAACGTATTGTAAAGGTATTAAGTAGGTATTTACCAATTTTTTATACGTTTATAATTCTCAGCCAATATTAAAATTCTCACCAAATGTTATGTAAACTCCTGGCCAAAAACTTTGTGTGTAATTTTTTTTTTATTTATAGTATGCATTTTTGTAGTAAAACCAATTTTTACAATTTTAGCACGTAGTACAGTGCGTGATCGTTGCAATAAAAACGATTGGCAACATTTTGTTGGTGACAAATCTCCTACAGTTCATGTTTGCTGTCATGGGGGTGCAAATGTTCAAGGTAGGGAGAAAAAAATAAAAATAATACTTTTTTTAGAATATTTCTCTAAGTTACCGACACCTTTGGGTCAATAATTCATTTAAGAACAACTTTAATACCTTAATGTAAGTATGCACTCGACACAATTCATGCACATTCACAAGATAAATAAATTATCTTTAAATAAAATTAAAAAAAACACTGGAATAAAATAATTCGATTTCGTTTCTTTGTGTGAAAGCTTTTTTCGTACCGTTTACAAGGAATTTGAATACTAACATTTATTTTTTGCTTCTGTCGTGGGTCCAAAAAATTTGCTTTTAGCGCATGCTTCTTTCGTTTGTTTTTTTTTTCAATAAGCCCAAAGGTGTTGTGTCCATCTAATTTTATATCCAAAAGAATAAAATTTTGTGAGTTTTTTGGACTCAAAATTAGCTTGCCAATTTTATTTGCATAGTCCTCCCTACCTTGACATTTTTATAGGACAAAGGTACTTGGTTTCATGTTTTAGTTGTTTTCGTTTTTTTTTCTTGTTCAAAATACCTCAGTCAGATCAGGACACTGGCAAAAAGTGAATGATATTTTTCTTTTTTTATAAAACCAAGGACTAACGCCATGTAAGTAGGCCTGATTTTATTGTTTTTTTTTTTAACTTTATTTTTTTTTTGCATTTTTGACACAAATTGTATACATTCGTGCCTACACTACACAATCGTTTGGGACAATGGTTTGAAATAAAATCTAAATATCGGTAAATTAACTGTTTGGTGTGAAACTAATATTTTAATGTTTAACAGTATGTTGTTAAGTGTGTTTTTGCTTCGATTAAATCTATAGGAAATATTTTTGTGATAAATCATATATTGCAATTTATATTTTCTGCCATTGGTGTACAATTATATAAGGTCAGTAAACGTGTTTCAAAGTACAGCAAAAAAATTTAGAAACAAAATATCTAATTACAGTCATCAATGTTTAATTTTAAAAATTAATAAAGCTTAATTATGTTTTTTTCTAAGAAGCTTTCAACTGTATCTATCTATAGAAAAGTAGTTCAAAAATATGGAAGCGTTTAGTTAAGGTGACGGGTCGGGCACACTAGCGACGCCAATCGATTTTAAATTTTAGCTACTAAACCGGTTCTATTTTAAACAATTTCGGGGTTACAACCTCTCGGCAAACACTTATACTATTTATTTGATACTTGTAGTTAACTGTATGGTCTGCTTTTGCATTCGAATTTTGGACCCCGAAATTGTTTGAAATAGATCCGGTTTAGTAGCTAACAATTAAAAACGAATGATGTCGCTAGTTAGGGCTACCCGTCGCCTTTAGTAGATTAGTACAAAATGTTTAGTAATTTTTTTGTCGTCCTGTTTTAATAGTAAGTGTAATATTAGAAAATTCACATAGATTATGCTTGTAATTGCAATATTTTGTGCTAAAATATGTCTGGATGTGCTTAGCTCTATTCCACAAAGAAACGAGATCGTAGGTTTCTTTTCATTTTTCAAATTTATTATTGTAAAGATCGCTGAAAATAATGAGTTTCTGATTTCAGGGCAAATTCTTTAAATGTAATGATATTACTAAAGTGACACAAGAGGAATGTCGGTAAGTAAGAATTAAATAAATGAAAAATAATATTTTGACTTGGTAATATAATATCCTCCAACCGATTACGGCTACGGCAGCCAATCTGGAGATAGAACTTTGAAAAAAAGACTACCATATCTTCTAAATAGCTTGCCGGAGGACATTCCACGGGACCCAGTCAAAAATATATTTAGAAACAAACTAAGAAAGTATTTTCTTGATTTAGTTTAAAATTATATACCCTATTGTGCTAAGACTCAACCGATCCTGCAGACAAACTGTGTAAACAGTTTTGCAGGACAAGTATAATTTGTAAACTAAATTTGTAAGTTTAATAATAAATGCATTAAATACATTAATAAAAAATAAATAATCTCAGCGATCAGCCACGATATATTATAGTGCCCAAGTGTGTGCGCAAACACAAGTGCATTCTCTATTCCCTTATCCTCGTATTCCGATGGGGGAATCAATTATAGCTGTTTTGTGCTCATATAAGTTGCCATCTCGTATAGCCATATTGTTTATTTAAAGAATGAAACTCCCTATTCTTCTCATAAAGATTTATTTTAGGGGATCATACTTAATATATGAAAATGGGAAGCCATCCATAGAAGAAAGAGTATGGACGAAAAATAAATGGAACTTCGATGACGTATTGAGCGGGATGTTGACTCTCTTCACAGTATCCACCTTTGAAGGGTGGCCAGGGTGAGCATATCAATCTATATCTATAATTTTATTCAAAATCAATTCGAGACAAGCTTCGCCGTTCCTCGGACATCTCGCTTCCACCACCCGCGACCCTTCCGTGCGAGTAAAAACAGCAAGATTTGAAGTTAATGACTGTGCGAATACCAAAAATGATGCATGGAACTCGATTATATTTTGATTTTTTTTAAACATTATGTTACTAGACAATACCAGCTGTGTCTCTATTAAATCTACATAATGATTAATTGCGTTTTTAATTCAAAACAAATAAGCAGGAAATAGGTCGTTAACGTCACGTAATGTAATCGCGTATATTTTTAAGTAGGTAAATATTAAAAAATATTAATTATTTTATAACGCCCTAATGGTCTAGTAGTGTACCGGGTCGTGATCTCGAGGTCCTGGGTTCGATTCCCGGGTAGAGCAAAAAGTATGTTTCGAGTTTTTCGAACATAGCTCGGGTTTGTGATCACCAATCCGCATTTGGCAGGCGTGGTGATTAAGCCTAATCCTAATGATCTAATATGATGGAGGGCTTTGCCCTGCAGTGGGACAGTTTATAGGCTAGACTAGGCTAGACTTTACTTTACTTTATGTATTTTAATAATTTTTAGCTTATTGTCGACATCTATGGATTCAAACGAGGAGAACTATGGACCAATAGAGAATTCCAGACCACTGGTTGCATTTTTCTACATAAGTTACATTATTGTTATAGCGTTCTTCATGGTAAGATTCTCAAAACATTATTATTGATAATATTTTATAGTTGAAGCTGAGCAGGTGCAATTAGATAAATATTAATTTTATAAAAACTATCGAAAATTGCATTCCAATTTCACAATTAGTCCCCAGTTGCGTCCAAAGCTATCTCTCTGAAATCCGGAGTAAGCTTGAACCATGGTTCTTGATTTGGGGAGTCTGGTGATTGCAAGCGACTGCCTTCTGGCCTTCGAAACCCTTTAACAGGGAAACCAGACCAACTGAATCATGGTTACACGGTTCAGAAACTATCAGAAACGTGCAGGTTTCCTCACGATGTTTTCCCTCACCGCCGGTAATGGTAGAAATACACACATATCTAGATTTGAATAATTCAAAGGTGCATGCTCGGTTTTGAATCCGCTGCTATCTCTATCCTCTCCACCATTTCACAATTAGCATTACAATGTCAATTCTTTGGATTCTCAATAAGAAGAATTTTCGTTAAAGCACAAGAGTTGGGCTCCTGGACGATAAAGGCAAGCTTTTCTATAGAAACATACATTTTCTATTTCAGGTAAATATTTTCGTAGGTTTTGTCATAGTAACATTCCAGAAGGAGGGAGAACAAGAATTCAAAGATTGTGAATTGGACAAAAATCAAAGAAATTGTATTGAATTTGCATTAAAAGCTAAGCCGGTGAGGAGGTAATATTCATTTATCTTTATGGTTATAAATTATCATCTGATTAATAAGTATTTTTGAATCCTTTTTAATCTTCTTCAAGGCCTTTACCTATGAAGTTGCCGTTTTGTATGGCGATTTTGTTGGAAGTTGTATTTTCCATACAATTTTTTATTTTTTTTAATGTAACTATTCATGCTACTACTTCATAATTAACTGTGCTTTAATTAAAAACGTTTAGGAACTTGTTTGAGAAAAAATAATTAATATATTATTGTCAAAAACGTGAATTCTGCAAAGCCAAAAAAAAGATTATTTTAAAGATTTTTTATTGCATCACAAATACAATAATCTGTATTTAATATAAACCTTGAAATATAGTCTTCAATAAATTTATAGTATGGTGACTTTTTGCTTATTAAAGGAGTTAGTATAAATTAGTGTAAATGAAAAAAAAAACTGAAAAAATGAAAAAAAAAACTCATGAAATTCGAGACTTTTTTATTCCTTTTTTCAATGCTTTGGCGGATCTGTATCTATCACAACATTTTTTTGTGTTTTTACCTAGGATTTTCAATCAAAGAAATTAAATCGGAAAAAATGCTTTCAACAAAACAATGCTGTTCAGTTTTTCCAAGTTAACTATACATTTTTCTCTTTCTAGATACATTCCCAAACATCGTATCCAGTACAAAACTTGGTGGTTCGTGACGTCAGCGAGATTTGAATACTTTATATTCTTCTTTATCGTGTTAAACACTATAGCACTTATGATGAAGTTTGACGGTGCTTCTCCAGAGTACAAAAAGGTACGTTTTATGCATATTTTAGAGCAATTAGAAGATTAAAAAATAACACTAGTAAACTAGGTACGCTTGGTCAGATAACGTATTTACTGCACAGATATGTAGCAAGCTAATTTACTGTAAGGGAAAAAAGTTTTACATGAAAGACATATATATGTCACCGGAAAATAACAAGATCCGTAAGTTTATCAATTTATTAGGAAGTTTATAAACTGTCGTAGGATTCTAAACTGGAGATAAATTATATTATTTTACGTCCACGCTTTCGTACATTGATAAACTTACTGAACTCACTCGTAAATTAATAAGTAAGCAATATCCAAACGCTATGCGCGAACTGATTGGCATTGCCACTATGAATATTGACCAATCAGAGAGCAGTGTGTTATTTTACGTATTTCAAAGATGCGTATATTTAAAAGAGTTTCTGTGATTGGTCGAACCATGTAAAATTTTACGAATAGATATCCGTTAGTATATAAATTTACCGTGTGACGTCTTAAATTGATAAATTTACGAAAGTGTGGACGTATAACAATACAATTTATCTCCAGTTTAGAATCCTACGAAAGTTTATAAACTTTCTAGAACATCGATAAACTTACCAATCTTGTTATTTTCCGGTGACATATGTCTAGTTTTTTTTAATGATGTTTTTCTTTCTCACCAATTATTTTGCTGAAATATTGATTTTTTATTGATTATTGAAATTTGTTTCAGATACTTGATTACTTAAACATGATACTGACGACGGTGTTTATGCTAGAATTTGTTTTTAAGCTTGCTGCGTTTAGATTTAAGGTAAGAAAAAGATAAGCAATAAAGTTATTACTAGTTTCAACTGTCAAAAGTATTTAAAAATACTTTTTCAGTTTTAAACCGACTTCAAAAAAAAGAGGTTCCCAATTCGACATGTATATTTTTTATGTTTGTTCGCCGATAACTTTGTCATTTAGGAAACGATTTAGATGATTATTTTTTAGTTGGAAAGTAGATAGTCCCGGATTGTTACTATGAACAGGATGCCAAAAAATGAGACCCTATAAGGCTTGGAAATAAACATTTCTGCAAAAAAATAACCTCTTACAAAAATCACGAACTAAAATGTGTAAAAAAAAATTTTACATTTTATATACCTCAAATAACATTTTATGTTTTTGAGGTATATAAAATGTAAATTTTTTATTTAAACAACAGTACATTCGAGAAAAGGTTTAACCGAAGTCGGCGCCTAATCCCTGTTGAATAATTGAATGTTGTATTAAATTACAAGATAGTATTGGGCGCTCTGTATAGACGCGATTTTTTTTCACGAATACATACATTATTTTTTCAGAATTACTTTGGCGATGCTTGGAATACAACAGACTTTATTTTAGTTGTTGGAAGTATTATAGACATAGTTGTGACACAAGTCAACGAGAATAGACCTCCAGATACCCTGGTAAATATTATTGCGTAACAAACGATTTTTTAATAATCTTCGTACCTATTACTAATATAACTTACACATACTTTTTTTCTTAGCAACAAAGTTCTATAAACTTATATAAAATTAATAAATTAACTTCTGTTACAGTTTGATGTTGCCAGTAAAATGAAGAAATCGGATGAGGTAACAATAAAATTTCGTAATGAAAAATTAAGGTCATATTAAACTGAAAATTAATCTTATCTTTTTGTTTTCCAGGGAACTCTTCTAAAATACATCACGTTCTTCCGGCTGTTTCGAGCCATGCGTCTGATAAAACTACTATCCAGAGGAGAGAGAATCAGGACTTTGCTGTGGACTTTCATCAAGTCATTCCAGGCTTTGCCTTACGTCGCTTTGCTCATTGTATTACTATTCTTCATTTATGCCGTGGTCGGGATGCAGGTATATGGCTTTACTATCTTTATTGATCTAAATAATATGTCATTACTCTAACATATTTGTGCGAAATAATGTCTTGTTTCTCGATCTAGATGATACATTGATAGTGTTTATTTTACTTAATGAACATGATATATTAATGAAATCATTAATTTCAAATTCTGGTCATTGTTTTTATCAATCATTATGTTTGCAGTTGTTTGGTAAGATTCAGCTTGATGGTGAGGTGATTCACAAGACACAATAACTTCCAATCGTTTGGCAGTGCTCTTATGGTATTATTTAGATCTGCTACTGGTAAGTCTTTAGTTTTATAGATAACATTTTATAACATTTTCACACTAAATTAACTCGATTAAATTAAAAAAGTTATTTATTGTTTTTTCTAAATTTGTTCCTGATGTTTCATTCAAATAACTATATTTTAGGTGAAGCGTGGCAAGAAGTAATGATGGCACTATCGAACAATACCATGGAGCGCCCGGACGAACCAGCCAGGCTGTATCAATCCTGACGGAGATGCGTCAGATGGTAGCTCCGATGGATGTGGAACTTGGATGGCATTCCCTTACTTCATCTCTTTCTCTCTTGCTTTGTACTTTCTTGGTATGTTAAGTGTATTGAACTTTAAAATAGGATACGCCTATTTTTATTTAAAACTCAATTAGACTTTATTTTCTCATAATGTTAATTGAACATCTTTATAGTAATTTCTTCTTAGTAGTTTTATTTTTGCATTCCATGATACATTTTATCTACCATTCTGTCATAATTTTCAGATTATCAATTTATTCGTAGCCGTTATTATGGACAATTTTGATTATTTGACAAGAGATTGGTCCATTTTGGGACCGCATCATCTAGATGAATTTGTCCGGTATGTGTGGATCTATCTTTACAAATACGTGTTTGATTAAAAGTTTCATATTATATTTTTTTGAATTTAATTTTAGGTTGTGGAGTGAATACGATCCAGATGCCAAAGGCCGAATCAAACATTTGGACGTTGTAACATTACTAAGAAAAATTAGTCCACCTCTTGGTAAGATCTCAATATAATTCGGTTATCAAGAAGATACCTAAGTGGATGATAAATCAAATAGAGGTCTTTAAGCATGAATATTGAATATCAATAAAATAAGAGTTTAGTTCTTTGAATATTTGCGTTGTGAATAATCTAAATCTGTATAAGCGAAAGCTAACTGACTCATCAATCAACGCAAGGTTTAAACTGTAAGGATTTGAAACTTTGAATAAGAAAGGTTTTGTAAATTTATCCCTTAGGGAGATCAAAGTTAGTATAAAACATTGCCATTTGAAGTTATTTATGTCCCAAAACGAAGTGACGGCGGGCTACTAGTAACTGATATTTTTGGAATTCAAGAAATTATTTTCTTTTAAAGGTTTCGGTAAACTTTGCCCTCACCGGACTGCATGTAAGCGTTTAGTGTCTATGAACATGCCTCTAAACTCAGATGGTACAGTAAATTTCAACGCTACGTTATTCGCCGTCGTAAGAACGCAGTTGCAGATCAAGACTTCAGGTTAGTTCATTTTGGTTTTATAAATATTAATTACGGAATGGTCTTAGCACACACTATATTTTGGGGGTGATAGACAATAGAAGGTTGCCATTTTCCTAGGGCGGCAACCTAAGTCAATGGTATCTGATCGTACTGCGTCTGACACCGCTAAGCATTAAGCACAGTTATTTTGGTTATTCTATTAAAATAATTTAATCCGATGCTAATGAGACTAAGGTTATCTAACTCAGATATTTTATAAGAGAGAAACCGGTTTTTTTGGGTTAGAAGTCCTTACATTATTAACTGAATAAATGTTTTTTACCAGGTGTTATCGACGAGTGTAACACGGAACTTCGTGCTATAATAAAGAAGGTTTGGAAGCGGACATCTCCAAAACTTTTAGATCAGGTCGTGCCCCCACCTGGAGATCCTAACGAGATTACCGTCGGAAAATTCTACGCCACTTTCCTCATTCAAGACTACTTTAGACGGTTAGTCTGAATAATATCATATCGTCTAGGTAGATCATATAAGATTGTGTATGTAGATTAAAAAATAAGATGGTACCGTAATAATAATTTTAACATTTGGTGTATTTATTAATCCAATAGGAAATATACGTATAGTTTCAGTAGTATGTACAAGTTTTTTTTTATCTTAAATTGAAATCAACTATTTACATTCATGTTTATTTGATACAAGTTTCATTATACATTTTGCTGGTTATTAGATTCGTGTGCAGTTTCCACCATCCATTTGACGTGATTTAGTGGATACTGTTTATATTTGGATGTTGTCATAGAAAGTGTGTAGCAAAATAAACTAACATGATTTATGTTTTTATAGGAACCATGCGTAAGTCGACATCCAACTTTTAAGCAACTCGGCGATTATTCCGCTGTATTTTATGCTTGCCCGTCCTTGGTATCCATATACCAGTTTGTTATTGTTCCAAGGATGTCGCTTTTGAGATTTTTGACCATTTTTTCAGAACCTTTTGATTTATCTGTATGATATTCCCTGGCTCTGATTTTTAGTATCACGCAGTTATATTTTTTTTTGTTTTCAAGCTTAGCTTCTACTGGATTTCAGACGTCTGTCAGTGATGATTGCATGGACCTTGTTTTTATTTTATTTTCAGCATCCCGCGTAATAGGTAATTTACCTAAAAGCCCGTACGACAAACGAATTTTGTTTTAATTTTGTTTAGCATGTTTTCATACATAATTCAAATTCAAGGCATGTTTTCTCCGTTTTATTGTTACAATCACTTGCTTAGGATTCTCAGTCCGCACAATTATTTTTATTTGATCTTTTGAGTGTTTTTTTTTTTCAGCGTGACAAAATTATTAAATGTTCGTAAAATGTTTATGCATGCAAAAGATTGGCTTTTCTAACTATCCCAAAAAACATTCAAAACGATATAGTCCGATGAAATGTCCGTACATCCATAATGTTGATCGCTGAGAAGACATGTTTTTTTTGATTCAAAGTGATGTCTGCAAGGAGCAGACTTAGCTAATCTACACATTTTTTGCAGATTTTTTCCACGGATTAAATTAACAGTAGAGTTTTCCAAATTGATAATTCACTTGAATTTTTCGTATTATTTTGATATGTTCTAAATAATGAAAAACGTACAGGTTCCGAAAACGCAAGGAACAAGCTGCTGCGGCAACTGAGCAGAATAACCAGATGACCCTGCAAGCTGGTCTCCGAACCTTGCACGAAGCTGGACCGGAGCTCAAGAGGGCCATATCCGGGAACCTGGATGAGGTTATTGCAGAGACTGTGGAGCCTATGCATAGGGTATGTAAGGAAGGCGGCTATCTGATTATTACATGAAGACAGTATTTTTGCTAAAGTTACAAACTTTTTATAACATTATAGCGTAACCACACTTTGTTCGGCGCTGTTTGGACAAGTATCAAGAAACATGGCAAAGAAAGTTTTTACGGCAAAGATAAAAAGACTGCACCACTACCAGTGAAGCTCAAAAGGCCATGTAAGTATTTAAAATAATACTAACCGCTTTACTATAAAGCACTAACAATAATTGAGAATTGTATTATTTTATCTTTAATAAATAAATCATAATATTTTACATTTATTTTGTTAGCATGTGGCTACATTGTGATTGGTAAGACGAAATTATAGATTATTAAACTACGTACTCTAAAGTCTAGTTCGGATATTTTATTTTTGACATTATTTTATAGTATATCCGTAGGTTTATGATAAAGATTTATTTTCATTCGGGCAGGATTTCATTATCATTAATATTTAATAGAGTATACCTAGTTCTAATGATATTATGGTAATCTAAGGGTAGCCTAATTAGCTTGATAAATACCAATACATTTTCTCTTATGTAACATATCAAGTTGACAGTAGACAACTATATAAAGTTGATTTAGTAATGGTAGCTGTAGTATGGAAAATAGTATTTTTTCATCAAGTGTATGTATCCATTGCTGAAATTAGGTTTTTGTATGCTGAGCCACAACTTTTTCTGGATCTTCCAATAGTCTGCTGCTATCACCAATTCTAAGATCAGCCGTGTAATAGGTTAACGTAAACTAGAGTAGGTTTTAAACTAAGCTTGCCTCACCCCGTAGTATGTTACTCGATATTAATTCTTGATTTCTCATTGTTTCTTATTAACAATCTTATTTTCATATAAAATTTATTGTTAGTCTTTGACATTTTCTTTTACAGCTACTAAACCAGAAGGCCCATCTTTGAGTACAATGATGAGAAGAGAACTGGGCATGGATGGAAAGATACCCATACCCGAAGAAGAAACGTAAGTTTTATAGAAAGCTCGAAAGTTGTTTTGATCGACATCTTAAATTGTTATGAAATACCGATGGCCAGAAAACCGCGACGTGAACAGCCTACGCTGTGTTTCGTGTGAGTGAGAGTACCGGAAGCCGAATCCGGGGAAGGTTGGCAGTGCACTTGTGACTTTACTGGCGTTGTCCATCCATGGACAGTTGTAATTGCTTACCATCATAAAAAAAAACTTTTATAAACCAGTGAGTGTCATCCCTAGTTGCATCTAAAGCCATCTCTTCGGAGTCCGGGGTTACGCTTAGACCACGATCCAGGATTCGGTCTAGTTATTACAATGAAGTGACTGCCGTCTGATCTGCATAACCCTCAGACCAGCTTGATTACACGTTTCGAATCATCCTTGGATTATCGATTTTAAAAATATAATTCTTCTTTTTTAAAAGGAAATACGAAGACCCAAACCACAGCGACGAGGAAATTGCGATGCAGCCTCTACTCCACGGCAAGGACTCTGAACGGATATTTCGAGCGATAGAGTGAGTGGAATCATCCTTACTGTGCCTTGTTTCTGTGCGTGCTTAGAAATATTTTTCAACAAACCTGTTTCGTGTTCGGACGATAGCAAACATTTTATTAGTTTAATCAGGTTTAATCTACGAAATGTGCTTCTTAAAATTAGCAGTGCAGCAGTGTAATGACTAACTGACGTGGTAAGATTATATTAGTAGAATATTATTTTCCAAGATATTTAATTGTTGGCTTTGATGAGAAATTTCCATAAGGCCATTAAATGGCTTCGTGAATCTGTAGTGTAAGAATTTCTCAAACATCACTTACAAATCAAAATACTTACTGGTAGGTATGATGATTTAAGAATAATTCTAATATTTCTAAGTACGCATTATATAAATATAAAATTAAACATTTCTATAAAAAAATAAACATAAAATGACTATTCTGTATCAAACATTCTGTCGTGCTTTAAATGTTATAAATTATATTTTACGTTAAATCATAGCACATTAAAATTGATTTAACTGTAATTTTGGACTCTATACATCTGCCTTGTGTGCTTCATTTTGGAATTATAGCCAAAATGATAGTTTGCATTGCTTGAACAAAAATATTCGTGAAGAGTCGACGGACAATATTGTCATGAATATTTTTTTTAGTTGCTAAATTTAAAAATAATATATAATTAAACCCGAACTAAATAAACAAGCTAAAGCCAAGAAGATTTACCATTATTCTTACTTCGTTCGTTAATTCGGATTTGTTTTAAATATCAAATTTATGTAAAAAAACGCTTCTTGTTTTGCAACTTGCACATGCCTCTGAATTTTAATGGTCAATGAATATACGAATGGACTTATCAAATGCGGACGAAAAAACTTGATTAGATCCTCTGCTGTCTTGATATTTGACGGCATTGAATCTGCATATTTTACGGCAGTATGTATAAAACCACATGTAACGTTTGCAGAAAAACGTCCAACGATTTAGTGCAGAGTATGAGAAACAACTGTAAGTTCGTTTTAGTGTGTTGTGATTGTTTGCCTCTCTTTCTAACTGTGTTTGGAAGAGCATCTTTCTTCCCCTTTCCTCTTCCATGAATGCAACGTGTTGTACATCTAATCTTAATACTGTATAAAATGTATCTTGTATCACAATTAAAAGATGATGGCTCTTCTTATGTATACAATCTTCAGATAGGCAGATTTACCACTTACCTGCTATCAAGTACGATACAAATACAATGTTTTATTTCAGTGGAACATTTTTAAGGATCAAACAAAGATGTTATATCATTAGGGTGAGAAAAATTTCCACAATTTCAAAAAGGTTCTATTCTAAATAGGTAATATTTAATGCACGCACACCTATGCATACATAGTTTCTATGTTTGTTTTGTGTAAGTTATTTTGAGATTCATTAGGGTGAGAAAAATTTCCACAATTTCAAAAAGGTTCTATTCTAAATAGGTAATATTTAATGCACGCA
Organism: Marasmia exigua; assembly: GCA_019059595.1. Taxonomy (NCBI): domain Eukaryota; kingdom Metazoa; phylum Arthropoda; class Insecta; order Lepidoptera; family Crambidae; genus Marasmia; species Marasmia exigua. The sequence goes on along the minus strand of CM032488.1, from coordinate 7,120,973 downwards.
CACCTATGCATACAAAGTTTCTTTGTTTGTTTTGTGTAAGTTATTTTGAGATATATTTTATAGTACTCAAAGGCTCATTTCAATAGATTTCAAATTTATTTTAGAATTCAAGTTGGTTATTATAAAGAATGAATTATGCATGAGTTGGCTTACAACGTTCCTTCCATTCAAATGCATGTCAGCATGCAACAGCTGTAGGTGTACAATTGACAACTAGTACGAGTACAACCTGTGCGGCTAAAGAATGGGATCAGAAATGGCGGCGCATCTATTCACTTCTCGCTCGCACACTATTTGCGTCTATTTTCGTACTCGCACTCGTGGGGTGCGAGTATAGAAGCAAATAGTGTGCGAGCGAGAAGTGAATAGATGCGCCGCCATTTCTGATCCCATTCTTTATCCGCACAGGTTGTACATACCTATAACTTTGACTTCGGTCCTATATTGCATTTGCATGTAGTTAGATATTTAAGTAAATCCTTCTCTAGGACCCCCTTCACATCAAAGTCGGTTTCAATAACAATGTTAATTCCTTTTGAAAGTCGGTAATCTACACAGCCGAGGTAGCATTTCCCTTAATGACCGGAATTTTATTGAAATCGACTTCTGAGTTCTGGCGTCATTTTACAGTCATATACAAAGCGTATTTTTTATTTATGGTGAAAGCAGTTTTAAATTATAAACTATTTATATTGATGTTCTTTTAAACAATCCTTTTTAGACTTCGGTGTATTTCTTAAAATGTTCATAGTTTTATATGATTTCAATATCGTTTTTTTTTTCACCTGCCCTATTCCCATGAGACCTGGGGTCGGCGCAGTATATTTTCCTTTTTTCATTCATCAATCAATATCATTTGCTTTTGATTCATCCAATTCCTTTAAGGCGACGGGTAGGGCACACTAGCGACGCCAATCGATTTTAATTTTTAGCTACTAAACCGAATCTATTTTAAACAATTTTGGGGTTAGAATAAATAGTATAAGTGTTGGCCGAGGGCCAACACTTATACTATTTATTAAATAACTATGCACAAATGTTGGGTCCGTTTTTTTTGTATGCGAAACATTGATTCACGCCAAAAGCGGCCACTTTTGGCGGTAATACAAAATTCGAGTGCAAAAGCAGACCAAATAGTTAACTATTAGTATTAAATCAATAGTATATGTGTTTGCCGAGAAATTGTAACCCCGAAATTGTTTAAAGTAGATCCGGTTTAGTAGATAAAAAATAAAATCGATTGGCGTCGCTAGTGGCGTTGTAATAATTCTATGATCATATCATTATTCACACAATCCATCCTTCTCTTTTTCGGCCGTCCTCTGTTCCTCTACCCACTGACATTCATACCCGTCCCTCTTTTGGTTACCTATGAGCTCTTCATTTCTTTATTACATGAGTCCATACCAAGGCAAACGATAATCCTTTAGATTTTCAAAATCGATTTTACTTATTAATTTTTACTAATCTGTTTGTTTAGATCGTGACAATGCGACGAAACAGAACAACAAAGTGCCTTATTGTGTAGAGAATCCCGCGGAGAATCTTATTACTCGAGTAAGTACACAATTTTAGGATACCGTAGCCAAATGGCAAAAATGGAACCCTTATAGATTCGTCATGTCTGTCCGTCTGTCCGTCCGTCCGTATGTCACAGCTACTTTTCTCCGAAACTATAAGAAGAAACTATGAAAGTTGGTATATAGATGTATTTTGTTAACCGCATTACGATTTTTACACAAAAAATGGAAAAAATAAAAAAATGGGGGGATGGGGTCTCCATACTTGAAACTCAAACTCATTTTTTTTATCTAACCTATACGTGTGGAGTATCTATAGATAGGTCTTTAAAAATGATGTGGTTTTTAACATCGTTTTTTTCCAAACACAATACTTTGCGCAAGAGACGCTCCCAAAGTGGTAAATTGTGTGTGTTGATTTTTCTTATAGAAATTATCGAAGATCGATTGATTGGTTTGGCTAGTAATCCCTAAGGGCTTATATTCAAATTGTTTCATACAGGTATTGACGGAGCAGGGGTTAGGCAAATATTGCGACAGAGAGTTCATCCTGAGTACCTCACGTGAGATGCAGGAGGCGCTCGACCTCACGCAGGAGGAGATGGATACGTAAGGATATACTGATATTAATTTTAATGTCTAAAATTCATAACAATTAATAAAAATGAAATTGCGGTATCACTTGACCTTAAAAACCCTTTTGAAGCAGAACTCACTGAAGAAAGGAAAGAAAGGTACTAGACTGAAGAAAGGGATGTAAGGTCGTAAAGTTTTCCCTTTGGATCAGTGGTAGTGAATGCTGCCTTTGGTGAAGAATTGCGGTTTCGATCCCCGCACGGTACAAACATTTGCGTGCATGAACATGTCTGTTTGTATTGGTCTGAGTATCTATATATTATAAGTATTTGGAAAAGAAAAAGTATTCAATGTATATAATTGTAATTCCAGCTGTTGGTTCTGATATCCGTAACACAAGTATTAAGCCTATCTCGAAGTCACATCTATGTATCATCATCATCATCGTCAGCCCATTTAAGTCCCCACTGCTGGGGCACGGGCCTCCCTCAATCACATGAAGGGTTAATTGCCATACTCACCACGCTTGGCAGACGGGTTGGCGAGGGTTTTGATATAAATAGCAGAGTTTTCCTTCTCTGGGTGCTGATGATCACTGCCAGCAGCTTTACCTTAGTCGCCTTTTACGACACCTCGGTAAGAGTGAGGGTGGCCTATTCTACTCTGCCGGGGACCACACGGCAATGTATGTCATGCATCTATGTATGTCATGTTGTAAAATATTTATTTATTTTACCAAACCCAACTTGGTAACGACTGTGTGATTGAGGATTAAACAAAATTTAATTCACTCGTTTATTTTACAGTGCTGCCAATCAAATAATTTTACAAGAGAGGAGAATGAGCGCCGCCCAAAACCAACAAAACAACGTGGTGAGTTTTGTGTCGTTATAAAAGTACTAGAGGATACTATTTTCATGGAAGTAAAGATTTTCATTAAATTTCTTCGTTTCCAGGCAAGCATACTTTCCCGGCAGTACCATCCCTTCCACCAGCCCCCAATGCAGCCTCCGCCAAGAAAAAAATAATGGATACCCCTATTTTTTGGATTCCCACTTTTTACCTATATAGGTTGACTGCCTATGTGGGTTTTTAACCCTGTAAGGGTTTTCGAGGAAGCTGGCCCTGGCTGGGCTTCTAGGCTTTCCCTGGAAGACGGGGAGATTTTTTGATGAATATTTTGTATATAAAAATCGCTTAGCTTTTGGATATGAAACTATAGGTAAATAATATAAATATCATAAGAAAAAATGCTCGGTTACGGTAGAAATGTTAGTAGTTTGGTTTTAACTGTTTTCCACACCTGTTTTATTCCTTTTAATCTGAAATTTTAAAATGGAGACTTAATAAAAATATTTTTATTGTATAATATAACGTATTTTATGTATTAACTGTTCGTTACTTCGATTGTGAAGTATTTTATGTATTTTAAAATGAATTCTTCTTAAATATTTTAACATTAACAGTTTTCCAATATTTTATTCCTGTTTTAATAGTAATAAGGGAAATGATATTTATGAAGGATACTTAGATAGTATTTTTTATTGTATGATATAATGTATTAATTACGATATTTAGTATATTTGAATTTAATGTTAATTCAATGATAAAGTACTTTTACAAAAATTAAATAATTTCAAATCAGCGATCACCTAAAATAAAATATGGAGGTATTTTTATTTTTACTATTTTAAAACGTATTCATTACTATCCTTATAAATAAATCACAATACTACGTATGTGGCTATGTGCCTTATTTATTGGATTTCATGACAATTGCCAAAAAACTTGTGAAAATAACTCTTGTGCCAAAAAATGCCTTATATGTATTAAATATATGAAAATAATCAGCTAAAATCTTTAATTTAAAAAGTATTTATGCACAACATTAAATGTTTTTATAATATGCAATTCGATTAAACTACTTATATAAAATTTTATATCCTACAATACTATATATTTTGTATGAAGAAGTGTAATGTATAAATGAATTTATCCTTCAGAGTTGAATCTAGTCAAAGTTGCTTGCTTAAGTTATTATAATGTATGTCCTGAATACGATGAGATATATTTTAATGTTGTATTTTGTATGGAATGTATTTTGTTATTGTGAATAAATTGTTGGGAGATAATTAAGAATCATCTTTTTGTGTCAAACCCTTCAATTTCAAACCCTTCAAATTTTCACTTTTTCAGTGGGTACGTCGACGAGTTTGTTCAATAAATTATCGCCAGCATACTATAGTCATATGTACAATTGTTGAACTTTGCCAGATATGTATACTTACATTGATGTGGCTGTCCAATTGTAAATACAATACTAAATACAAAATTTCTTTATTAATTACTTCAGATGAAATCATTAGTATTTGAAGCCTCCTTTTAGGCATTAAATTGCCTGTGCCAGGAGACAACGCTCTGTATAACTGCGTAGTGTATAATGATTATGAAGTAATACATCAATTATACCAATAAATTATTCATTTTGGACTATTTTTATACATAACATTTTTAAGTATTCATTTATAACATTTTTTTTAATAGAAATAAATCGAATTAAGTTTAAATTTTTATATTCAGTGATATAAAATTAAAAAGAAAAAAAAATGACTTTTATTTAGCATGACTTTTGTTTTATAATTGTACATTTATAAAACACTAGCTTTTGCCCGCGACTTCGTCTGCGTTCACACAATATCTTTATAAATTATAGCCTATGTGTTATTCTGATCTATAAGCTACATTACTGTAAAGTTTCATTAAAATCCGTTTAGTAGTTTTTGCGTGAAAGAGGAACAAACATCCATCCATACATCCATCCAAACAAACTTTCGCCTTTATAATATTAGTAAGGATAAGGATTTAAGCAAATTACATCAGTTACTATTTACCTAAATATTTATTATTTGATCCTTTGATTGAAAAAAGTGTATGAAAAATAAAACAGCATGAACGAAGTGTATGACGTTTCAACTTTATTGCTCGAGTAGGTGCGTACGTACTTAAGCGTCTTCAAATTTTGCATCGGGATCATCGGAAGATTCTTCTATAATGGCATCTTTTAACGTTTCCATCTTTTCGGTAATTTCAGCTTGCAGATCATAAATCTGTTCGTCTAAATTATCTTCTGGCGTATACGCTGGCATATCATTCCAAATATCTATTAAATCTTGTTCTATAGTTAAAGTTCCTTCGGGAATAGTATATTCATCATCCGTTAATTTCTCATTCGGAGACCTGAATAATTTGAAACGACTGTCTAAAGGCAAAATGACGTCACGTATCATAAGTGGAAAGACATGACTAAAAGGCTCAGCGTCAAACAGATCTGTCCTAGTATCGTCTTTTTTCATTTTCTTTCTAAGACTTTCTGAACTTTCATTATCCAAAACTATAGTCTCGTTGCTAAAGTCCTTATATACTTGGCATGGTCCATCGTCAGTTATAATCGGGGTTGGAGTATAATCCCTAGATTTGTCAGCATTCTTTGACATTTCCGTTATCTCATCTTGCAGCTTTTGAATTAAACTCTCCAAATCATTAATTTGTCTATCTAAATCTAAATTACTTCGAGGAACAGTGGATTCAATAGTTAATACCCTCGTTTCAGCTTCATCACTGCTACCTACTTCTTTGGTTAACTCAAGTTTGAATTTCTCGATTAACAGATCAATGTCTGAACTGCTGGGTGCCTTTACAAAGTTGTCCATTTTCACTCGAGGTATCTTTTCATTCTTTCCTTACACTCTGCTATTTTTTCGTTTCTCTTTTGAATATCGCAGGGGTCTTTTGCTGGGGGCGGGGGTAGTGGGGGTTGGGGGGGACAGCCAGGCCAAGGTAAATCTGCTTGTTCAGCTTCAGCATTAGCTATTGCGTCACACCTGAAAATATTGGGAAATTCTCATAGCAAGAGCACATCAGGCAATGGTGGTACGGAAAAGTGTGTGAGAGAGACTCGATAAAACTATACGATACTGCCTAGCGCGTACGTTCATGAATTATTCTTCGATATCAATGTCAATTATTTCTTTATGTTTTGTGGCTTAAGTGTTTACCTTGCAGTTCCGGTCTCCACTCTATCCACAGGACAAACCGTAGGAAAAGGAGGAAGCGGCGGTACCGGCGGGTTCTTCAATCGCTCAATACACACGGCCAGGCAGGGGGGTGCAGGCTCAGGGTCTGGTATGGGAACTTTGGGGCATATAGTCTTTCCTGCCGCTTCTGCCTGCTTGATTCTTTGGAGGGTGCACGCACTTTGTTGGGGGTCAGGAGGATTCGGTTCTACATGACACTTTTTCTGGTTCATATTATTGATGTTTAGTGCATTTTTATGTTTGGTTATTGAAAGTGACTGTTGTCACATGTCACGATTGATGGTTTTTCTCAATGTCAAATTATTGTTCTTTCATGACGTGGTTTTTAAAGGTTCTTTAACATTTTGAATGAAGTTTTTTATTGATTATGGAGTATTAAGTTCACTTTTATTTCCCTTTTCAATATTGCACCACCTACCCTTTTCTACTATCAAATGTCCTTTGACTGAAGGTTGTCTGGTAGAAATGGTCGCTTCTAGCGGTAAGACCGCCGAAATTATACAATTAAGTTTCTGTAATGCCTAGTCTTTTTAAGTTGTGTTTTTTTTTGTGTAATAAAGTATATATATCTATCTATCTATTAACTATTATCTTACTCTATGGATTATGGTAAGCGAAAGCCCTAGAGTATAACCTTACACTATGCGGAAGCCTCTCCTCATCTCATTGAAAAGGAGACTCTTCGATATAGAATATGACTGAAGGGGAGACTTCACAAAAGAGATACGGAAAATCTTTGCGGAAATAGGTGCTATATTCATATAATAAGGTACCATTTTTAATGCGGAACACAAATTAGGAAGAAGATACTACGATGTGGGAAGTTTCGCAGTAGTGAAACTCACCATTAGTCAAAAGGCAACCTCATCTTGGCAAACGTAGTGTATGGACGCCTTCACGTAAGGTGGATTAGCTGGCAGGAGCTGGATGCAAGTAGCCGATGATTAACAAGTCCCGACTTTCGAAAAACCGGTGTAGACACGAGTCCGACACGATACTCACAAAGTGCTAAGTACTTGTGGACCCCCAGGGGAATAATCCAGGGGAATTACGAGTCATACATGATACCGTGTATGACTCGTGTCCACACCGCGGTTTGTCGCACTGGTAGGGAGACAGATGACCAATCATGATCCTACTATTTTTTAGTAGGACAAAATAGTAGGACCGACCGTGGGAGAGCCACGCTTTGGCATGATGTGTGCCGGCTCGACCGAAGTGATACCGGGTAGCCTCAAAAAAAACGGCGTGAAGTTGTGCTGTTTCGCTGCGTGAGTGAAGGTCGGCAGCGCACTTGTGACTCCACTGATGTCACGGGTGTCTATGGGCGGTGGCAATTGCTTACCATCAGGTGATCAGTCTGCTCGTGGTCCTACCAGTAAGGTAAAATAGTAAAATCACAAGGAAACAGCTGATAATGATAAAAACGGCATCTAGAAATCTACTGGTAGGGGTATATGGAATTATTTTTATATTGTGGATGGATAAGGACCCTTTTTATTCCAAATGATGATTACTTTCCATCAGGTGACTCGCTTGCTCGTTTGTCCGCCTCTAGCAAAAAAAAAATCCTACCAGTAGACATTCATTAGTGGGAATAGGGGAAAACCAAAGGAAAATTGCTAACACCATTGTTCTGGTGAAGTTGAAAGACCGCATCAGAAAATGATGTGATCCGACACCGACATAGCCCACCGAATTAGCAAACTGAAGTGGCAGTGGGCTGGTCATATTAGCCGCAGAACTGACAGCCGTTGGAGCCGTAAAGTCCTTGAGTGGAGACCGCGACTCGGTAAGCGTAGTGTAGGACGCCCTGCGACCAGATGGGATGATGACATTCGAAGGCTTGGTGTGGGCTGGATGAGAGTGGCCGAAAATCGGGAGCAGTGGCGTGCATTAGGGAAGACCTATGTCCAGCAGTGGACGAGTGTGGGTTGCTGATGATGATGATGATGTTGATGATGATTCTTATAATATTCCATATCAAGCAGTTATGAAGAAAAATAATCATTATGCCTATAAAAATATGAACCACCAAATAAAATATAATGATTTATTCCTATTTTTTTTCTGCAAAAGCTTCTTTAACAACCTCGGCCTCAATGATCTTCCCTTTTGAGTCGGTGCACATTATTCGCCTGATCATTTTCAGTTCGGGGTTCTTTATCCTCTCTTTGCAGAGTGGGGGTTCGTTGCACTGTTGCTTCTTGTTCGTCAGGCTGCTACAGGGCGGTGGGGGGTCACACGGGTGGGGTTCGGGGGCCTTGATACAGGTCTTGACTCCGACGGACGCGCCGGAGCGGCATCTTGCTGGAAATTACAATATAACGACACTGAAGTTCTAACACCACGTAAGTAATTTTTTGGCGGTTTTGACATTTTGATGCCATTCGCTAGAGAATCGATGGACAAGTCATTTCACACAATGAGATACGACCAATTACGAAAAAGTAGCATCACGGAAGTCATAAAATGACTAACGCTTTGAGATGACCACGTAAGTCACAATTTAGCTTTTTTTTTACTGATTTGCTGGTGGCGTTTATGACATTTTAATGCCATTCGTTGGAGACTTGGAAGACGGATCGTTTTTATCAATCAGAATTCAGATGCGGCTATCAAAAACCTTTTAAATTTTGAAAAGGTAACAGAACGGAAGTCATCAATTGAATTCTAATGTAAATAGCACGCGATAATTTAATTAGGTATTTGTGATTTATTGCGTGTCTACCACTGACAATATTTACATATTGTATTCCATATCCAGATAGTTCATATAAATATATTAATAAATAAAATGTTGATTAAAATTAAAAATCAAACAAAGAAAAAGTCGATTAGATTTCTAAAGAACATATTCTCGATTCTTAAAAATATCGGTTAGGTTTAAACGGAGCGTCTCACTTTTAATGTCAAAATAGAAGTGTCCTATTCACCTTCACATACTGAATGGACTACGGTAACCGCATGGCACAGGGCCCGCACGATTGGAAAGGGGAGTAGGGAGGTCCACATCCGCGTTAGCGACGTATATATTACTGTGGGAGAGCTACGCTTCGCCATGAATGGGCCCCAATGTAAATACCCCCCAAAACACTAATGAAAAATCTTACTCAAATAGTTGGGACTTTCTGGATTCTTGAGACGTTCATAGCAAAGAAAGGGGGGGTAGCAGTCACCCTCAGGGTCTTGGAGGGGGTTGCATGGCGGAGGGGGGTCGCAGGGATGCGGGGGCTCGACTTTTCCGCAACTTTTCACATCTACTTTCTGTGTGAATGTGAATGTGGCAGGCATGGCTGGTCTGAAAGCATAAAAACTTTGTTAGCATTTATTTTATTGGTCTTGCCTTACACTGGCTTAGCACTGAACTCTTACCCCCTTATTACAAATCGCGAACCAACTATAGTCCCGGAACTAGTGCTCTTTTTAACATTGCGTGTTGGAACTGTATGACTTGAGCTTTAGTACGGTATTAAATTTAGATCGTGATTTGTAATAAGGTGGTAAGAGTTGTGAAAAAGCCTACGATTGGATATAGTTAGGAGAGGTACGTATTATATGACTATCAAAGTCTACAATAAGTTGCCAATGGATTTAAAAAATGAATGTAAAGATCACTTATTCTATAAAAAATTAAAGACATATTTATTATCAAAATGTCTTTATAATCTTCAAGAGCTTTTCGGGCGGACACTTGAATACCTGGAGCCCAATTCTCGAGCTCGTGACATTTATTTTCATACGACATATATCACTAAAACATAGTTTTTTTGTATGATTTTCAGGTGATATCCGCCATGTTATCAAAATATCACGAGCACGAGAATTGGGCTCCTGGTATTTTATAATTGGTCTTTATATTATAATTTAATTTATAGTAACCTTATAAAGGATACCTACATTGCAGTGCCCTTGCGGGGTTCATGTTTAGAACTATTGTAAATAATTTTAAGACCTCATGTACTACATGAAAGCAATAAATAATATGACTATGACTACGATATGGAGCAGGCTTACCCAGAAGAAGCCTATTCACTCCAGCTTTAAAAAAATGTAGTCACTAGGGAAAACCGACGCAGGCAGGGCGTTCCACCGGTCGATAAAAAGGCTTTCACACTTGCTACAACAGCAATGAACAGCTACAAAAGGTTATAGTGAAGCTGAGCTGAGTGAGCTATCTCTTCCACTCTTCCCCTTCCCTCCCAAACTTTATGTCACTGGAATCATGCAAAACTCGAAATACAACGTGCTTTTTAACAGCTTGTTGGTTTTGATCTGATCTGGAGGAGGATACTGGGACCTGTACAAATACTGGATGGGGCCTGGAGGAGGCTCAAAAACAGGGAGCTGGAAAATCTGGTTGGTGAGCCTAACATCATTGGCGAGACTAAAGCGCATTGACTTCGCTGGCCCGGCCACCTTGACAGAATGGTAGAAGATCGTGCAGTAGAGAGCGTACTTGGGACGTCCTAATGGGCGAAGGCCAGTCGGCCGTCCAATATAACGCTGGAAAAATGAGATCGATAAGGATTTGTGCGGACTCTTGGTGGATGCCTGGCAGGAAGTGGCGCAAGACCGACGGAGATGGAGGCTCTTATTATCGGAGGCCAGGACTCACTATGGGTCGCTGTGCCAACCTAGTTTGTTAGCTAGATTTCATCAGTAAAATCAAAAAATTTAATCGTAGGTATAATGCCCTCGATAAGTAATGGTTAAAAAAGCACGATGCTTATGAAATTACACCATGAAAGGGTATCTGATAGAAATTCACTCAGCCCCCCAAGAGACAGGACTAATTAGTTTGGGGACTACCAGTAATTACTATATTATGTATCAAGACGGGAATTAACACGATATTTATTATGTGAAACAACATTGTGTACTCACATTGGCTCGACGTTTCGGCTACGTTACAGCAGCCGTGGTCACGAGTGGACAGTCCGTCTCGTGTTAATTCTCGTCTTGATGCATTATATCATCATCATCATCATCAGCCCATTTAAGTCCCCAATGCTGGGGCACGGGCCTCCCTCAATCACATTAGGGGTAATTTCCATACTCACCACGCCTGGCAGACGGGTTGGCGAGGGTTTTGATATAAATGCAGAGTTTTCCTTCTATGGGTGCTGATGATCATGCCAGCAGCTTTACCTTAGTCGCCTTTTACGACACCTCGGTAAGAGTGAGGGTGGCCTATTCTACTCTGCCGGGGACCACACGGCACCCCTGATCCCTGGGATTTACTATTATTTATATCCTAAATAAATCTAGCACCTATACTTATTTGATCGTTTGTTGACCTTTAATAAATAAAACGTGACGAATTCCTATATTGTAAAAACCATTTCGCTAATAAACGATTTTTATTTTATTTTTTTAAATTACATATTCTAACTAAGAATCTAAGACATTGTTTCATTCAGAAAATAGAATAAATTTACCGTTAATACTACTTTCTGCTCGAACCTCTCGTGGTGGAATATGGGGTCATTTATTTTTTGGGTTGGTCATGTCCTCAGTCCGTTTATCTTGTGAGTTACAGCAGAGCTGGTCAGTATCACACTTGCAGTTGGGATGATCCGAATGCTCAATCTTTTCTTTGTCTTCCTGTTTCTCTACTGGCATAATGCAGGGAATGCATTTTAAAGTTTGTTTGTTTGCACAGTTCTTCCCACAACGCCCCTTGTCAGACATTTTGGTGCTAAATTCACATATTTATAATTCAGATTTTCTGGGTTTTTGTGGGTCGGTTTATTTGCGAATTTTATGACAAGCTGGTGGAGAAAAAAGTTGAAAATTTGAAGCTGAAGGAAGAAGTTTGGCAATTTAATGGCCAGTGTTCAAGGAAATAAATAGCAATAAATACACTTTCCTCTATAGAGGTTTGCGATAAAATATATTATCGTCTTATCTTTGATATACATACTTAAAGCGTCTTATAGTTTGTGATTTGCGAATAACCAGAGTATTAGGTGGAACTGTTTGACCGTGGGAGAGTCGCGCCTCGGCATGAATGGGCCGTCTCGACCGGAGTGATACCACGGCCTCACAGAAAACCAGCGTGAAGCAGCACTGTGCTGTTCTGTTTCGCTGCATGAGTGAGGGTACCGGAGGCACAATCTGGGGAAAAGGGGGGTTTAAAGGTTGGCAGCGCATTTGTGACTCCACTGGTGTCTTAGGTGTACATGGGCGGGGCGGCAGTCGCTTACCATCAGGTGATCCGTCTGCTCGTCTGCCACCTGTTACATAAAAATTATTACCATACTTAATGATCTAGGTGGAACTGCAAGTATTCTTTGAGTTGAGAAACATGTATTAGAAGACGCATAGAGCTGTAGTGCAATGTAGCATTATAGGATCGAAGAATGTATGTTAAGACAGTAACGTTTTCAAGTAGGAGAGACAAGCTTCGGTATAAATAGGCCGGCGCGACCAGTAATACCACGGCCTCACAGAAAACCAGCGTGAAGCTGCACATGCTGTGTGTTTCACCGAGTTAGGGCACCGGAGCTGACGCCTAAAACGGGGAAAAGGAAATAAGTTGGCACACTTGTGACTCCACTGGTGTCGCGGGTGTCCATGGGTGTTGGCAATCGCTAATCATCAGGCGATACTTCTGCTAGTCTGCCACCTATCAGCAGAATTGAACAGAAAAAATAATTTTATTCCCACAGGTTATGTCTAATTTGGCAAAAGCCATGTTTTCACTACAAGGGCACCTCTCATTCCTAAAATTAAATGCTAGTCTAGTGGAGAAAAAAAAAACATCAATAACAGTCAATAATGATTCATTTCTAGAACCAAAATTAGCAATTTAAATAATTTCGTTTATAGGTTTTAAAAATATCATCAAAGATATTCTTACAAAAATTAATATCGTTTTTTTTGAAGGATTGTAGTTACTATCTAGGCTCCTCGATTATGTTGTATTTAGAGGAGGAGTGAAACTTGGCTAAGAATCTTTTGTCTCGCTCTCTCCTTCACCGAAAATCGACGCTATCTTTGTCCTAATCGCTGTAAATACACTGTTCGGAATACTCGTCGAAGTCGAAATAGCCTCTTCAGTATCCTGCATTGTATCATTAAGAGAATTTTCTTCTTTTGGTTCAATTTTCAATATACTAGTCACCTTTTCCAAGTCGATCTGATCACTGAGCATAGAAATAGTAGAATCAACTGTAGCGAATATTTTTCCTATAGCATTTCCAGCTTTGGTGAAATTATCTTCAGATTCCTCATTTTCTGTACCTTGATTTTTACGTTCCGGATTATCTGTGGACCTGAAATAATTGAAACTCGTGATTGTTTCAGAGCTTTTATTCTCGTGGACTCTTTGCGGTATTAAGTCTGCACCACTTCCGGATTTCTTTGCAGTTATTCTTACCTAAATGTTTAGCGCTTTCTGTTCTTATTACTGTTACCGCTTCTTTTGTACTCTGATAGACTTTTCCAAAGAAATCTTCAACGGCAGATTTGATTGTAGCTATTGTTTCGCTGTGTGCCTCTATCATAGTCTTTTTCCTTTCTTCTTGTGCGGCCACAGATGACGGTATTTGGAAAATAGATTCTCTAGAAGCCTCTCTTATGTCATGAGTATTTTTGTCACAAAACTTATCTTTTGGCTGAGGTGATGATGAACGTCCTCCTTCTGAACAAGCTCCTGCATCTGAAACATCTTTACTGCACGTTGGACCTCGAGCTGGTTTCTTGCAAGCGGATGGAGGTCCAGGAGGTTTGCATGCGGCGTCTTTATCAAAGCAAGGTTCCAATGATTCTGGGCAATGACTCTTTTTTTCACATCTATGATCTCTTACTTTCGGCTTTTCAGGTGGACAAGTTTTATCAGGATCCATGTTTGAATATAAAATGCCTGTAGAAGTATTGCTTATATCAAAAAAAGAAGTATTCTTGATATTTTCAAGGCAAATATTGTTTTTTCTTTTATCGATTGAAAAACTGCTTTTGTCGTTAGTTAAAGTTGAGGTACTGGTTTTGGGTTTTTGCTCGTTATCTTTTCTTCTGCAAACACTGACTTTTGAAGTGGCTTTATCGTGTTTACTTACACTTATGTTAGATGAACTATTGTCTTTTATTCTCAAAGAACTAGCGGGACTGTTTTTACTATCGGGAAAGTCGTCTTTATTTTTTATACCGAAATAGCGAAGAATGCTCTCTTGACTCAAAGAGGGTGGTGGATTTTTAGTAGGGTCTGATGGGTTTTCCGTCGTAACCTTCAAAACACGGTTCATAATCAGGGAAGTCTTCGTGCGCAGCTTCTAAAGCATCTCTTATTAACTGGTCTTCTGAAACAGGACAGTCTTTTGGATAGTCTTTGAGGTAAGGCTTTATCACCTCACGGCAATATGTATATCTATTAGCTACTGCATCATCTGACATAGACCCGCTAGGGTTGTTGTGATCATGGATTTCTTCTGCAAAAACGTCTTTTATTATAGTAATCTCTCTTGGATCCTCGGGATCTTGAACTAACTCGCTAAATTCAAAAATTTTAAGAGATCCTTTGTCACTCGTGTTCACAATTCCTGAAATGGTAGCGGTACCAAAGTCTTTCAAAGATGGATTATTGGTTTGAGTTTCTTTGTGGCAAGATGCTAACAGCTTTTTTAAACTTAAGTCATCTAATGGGCTGTTGGGGAACATAATATATGTATAAACCAATTTTCGAATTTCTTTTTCATGGATGTAGAATTAACTTACATTTTTGCTTATTGTAGTGAATCGTAAAACATGGTGATGGTGATTTATGGATATTTCATGATGATTTTTGGATTATTTCCACCACATTATTTCCTGTTCCATTGTTGAGAAAATTTTGTTTTTTGACATATATTACATTGACAGTCTGACAGCTTTCATTATCCTTTAAAAATAAACATTGAATTGCAGAGTTTTTATGTTTTATCGTCATAAATTCGTGAGCTTTTATATTTTATCGTCAGGTGATCCGTCTGCTCGATTGCCACCTATAACATAAAAAAAGAAAAAAAAATGATTGCGCGTGTGCTAGTGATTCGATTATTCTTTTTTTTATGATTATTTTCCTGCATTGAGAAGAGAAACATTTTTCCCGTCATTACGTATTTATCACTGTCAGTGTCATTTTGTGCCTTTTCCACCCTTTTCCTAGTAAACCAAAATCCTCAGATAAAATCATTGATTTAATCTAAACCAAAATCTTACGAAATGAAATAACTTCAACCTTTTAAAGAAATGACCATAGAAGTGACTAAATAAAATGTTTGACTTAAAATTTTTGAATACGTATCATGAATTCCAAATGTTTCTTCATTAATTGAGCTCCAAGAAGTTAGGAAGAGTAATAAACATTAAACCCTTATAAACAATGGCTGATAAAGGCAAGGCTAAGGTTTGCGAGAAAGAACCTGAACCAGTGGAACCACCTAAGAAGATTTGCACAAAAGTCAGATCTCAAGAGCCCCTGATCAAACCAGAGTGTACTAAGGAGATAACTCAGAACTGTATACCCTCTGCCCAGGAAGAGGCGCCCCCAAAGCCCCCCTGTCCTAAGAAAGAAAGAAAGTGTAAAAAGAAAAGGAAGAGTGCTGGATAGCCGATTTTAATGGTTCAAAGATAATTTACCAGGAAATTGAAAATTATAAAAAAGTAGATCAAATATAAAACCTGATATATCTTAATATAACTTTTAAAGGTTTTTTTACAATAGGTGTGAAAAGAAAAAAAGTAAAAAATGTTATGCAACTGAATAGCAATAAGACTTTTTAATTGCTTAAATTGAGAAACGAAGTTTTATTTTTATCCTTATGCAAATAAATCAATGCCTTTCGCCGGGTACCCAAGTAACTCTTACTTGGGTAGTCGGCACGGGGGTATAAGACCGCCAACTTCCACCCTAAGAATAAGAAGATGATAAATAAAATACCAGGGAATAAAATAAGAAGACAATATTTTATAAACTCTTGCCTTTATTTCGTACTGGTGCGTTGCCTTACAAATATACTTATTACAAATTAAACAAAATTACCTACATTACATCGGAGTTTATCACTAAACGATATGCTTTCTGAAAACAAAGCAGTTGGAGAATCATGTTCAATAAATAGAGAGAATCATGCACAAAATATTAATAAAAAGATCAATGTGTTATTCATATATTTACAGAGCGATGTTATTTTCGGATATCTGTTTAGCATTTATGACAATTAAGCTCTTATCACAGGATTTTACTCAAAATAAAAAAGTAATTAATTAAATAAATGGAGTATTATTATTAGGTCAAAGTATTCACTTGTCGCTACAAGTTTTTGTTACTCAGCTCATTTAAAATCAATTCGTAAATAGAAAACCGTGGGAGAGCCTCACTTTGGCCGAGAGACGAGCCGACGGATCACCTGATGGTAAGCCATTACCGCCGCCCATGGACACCTGCAACACCAGTGGTGTCACAAGTGCGCTGTTTACCTTTCAACCCCCTTCCCCTGAATTGGGCATCCGGTACCCTCACTCACGCAGCGAAACACAGCGCATGCACTGCTTCACGCCGATTTTCTGTGAGGAATAATTTAACTTCTCATACAAAGTCGGTCGCGTGACTTGGTCATTTTTAATTTCGAAAAGTCGTAGAACAAATGTTGTTCAGAATGGTTGGTAGAACACGTGGTTAAAGCGATGTAAAAGTCCACAGATACTGTGGACAGAAGACAGAAGACTGACCGGATGGCGCAATTGGTAGTGACCCTGCCTCTTACGCCAAAGGTCGTGGGTTCGATCCCCACCCTGGACAAACATTCGTGCGATGAACACTTGTGTTTGTTCGGTGTCTGGGTGTAATATATGTATTTAAGTATATATTTGTGGTCCTCTGTTGTCTGATATCTGTAACACAAGTGCTTAAGCTACTTAGTACGGAATCAGGTCAACGTATGAGATGTTGTGAGAATTATTATTATTATTGCTTTAACTTTTAATAATGTTACTTTATTAAAATTATGAGTGGCAAGTTGAAAGAAAACTTTTAATTGTATATCTTTAGTGTGGAGCTTATAGACTTTTAAAACAGCTGTTTATAAAAACTAGATAGCTTGTTGGAAGTTTTTATATGAAACTAGCTGACCCGACAGACTTCGTCCTGTCAAAAAAAAATGTAATGTGGCAACAAATATGAACTTTATATAACAGCAATAAAACTCAAATTGATTCTACGTTTTAGTTAGAAAACGTTTGTATGTGGAAAAGAAAAGGGCTGTTTTTAGGGTTTTTCCGAAAATTATTCGATTTTTTCTCGCCGTAAGAACCATCCTTGGACTTCAACGAACATTAAAAAAAAAGAATTGGCCAAATTGGTCCAGAATTTAGATTTTTAGTTCTACTTGTATTGCTCTGGGCTCGAACAAAAAAAATCTAAAAATTGTTAAATAAATTGACGTAGAAATTTTGTTCTATTAAGACTCTACAACATTTGAAGTTTTGAAATTATCCGAAAATATACATCGCTCACATTATATCTCTTTGGCGAAAATATATTGCTTCATATAAAAAATTAATTACGTTTAATACACTGGGTTGTTACAAGACAATACACATAAGTCTTTGGCGTTTCTCTAAACTGTATGTTGGTTTGTTTAAAACATATTTAAAAGCATATTATTTTGACTAATGAAAAGTACAGCGGAACAACGTAGGCAATATTTACAAAAATAATAATCAAAATATATAATAATATAAAAAATAATAATACACCTTGGACGGAAAAGATAAGATCTTCAAAACTCATAATCCCCTTGTTGGAAAAAGGAAAATATATTCTAAAAGGTTTGAACATATTAATTGCATATATTAATTTAACGCATAATAATGTTAATCTGAAAAATATATCTTTTTCTTTATTTAAAAATATATTTTTGGAGATTCAATATGCGCATATTCATTAACTAGAAACTAACACTTTTAAAAAAAGTAAAAAAGAAACAAATAATCTCATAGTAATTTCAAAATATAATCTAAACGATACTAAAATAGTTGACTTTCACATAATTTGTTCCGTAGCTAAAATTTCAAGAGCATTCACATAATATACACTTAATATTTATAACAATACAAAAAATAAGTTATATAACTTATTATGAATAACAACATTAAATGTTATAAAGTACAAAGAAGTTGTGCATTTAGGACAGCTTACATCCAACCAATACCATTTTTATGCACAGTTACTTCTGTGGATGTCCCCATTTGGAATTTGAATCATTAGTGTTTGAGCGATGTGGTAGTTCAGCAGCTAAGAATGTCTGCCTTCGGAGCCCATACGAACTAAAATATTTATGTTAGCGAAACTTGAATGATGAATCTCATTACCCCAATCATTTATTATCTTACTATATGCTAATCATTCAATCAAATACAGGAAAAAACACATTTTCTCTTTAGAATCATAAGCAACTGGTCGTTTGGTGTAGAATGTTTTTTTTTTATTTTTAGCAATTTAATGTCCTCGAAAAGTTTGTAAGGCGATTTAAAAGAGACGATGACAGTATATTAAATACACAATTAATTCTTCTTTAATAATAATTTAAAAAAAGCAGTTTTTAAATTGTGAATCATCGTTATAATTCTGAAAGCGGAACCATCAAAGATCTTTTGCCAGGCAACCTTATAGAGAAGGATTCGTTAGCCATACGCTCATAGCTTCATCATCAGCCTATCGCAGTCTACTGCTGGACTTAGGCCTCTCCAATTGTTCGCAATCGTGACCTATCCATGGCTTCTCGCATCCAGCTCTTGCAGATGCGCAGATGGTCCCCCCACCTAGCCAGAGGGCGCCCTACATTACATACCGCTACATTACATGGCGCTCATAGATTATTTTTACAAAAATGATGTAGTCAATGTACATCGAATTTCATAATTTCTCTCATGATATTAATTGTCTATCATTTTTATTGGAAGAAAAAGTAACACCCAATAATTGATTCTATACCTGGTTTCACCCATTTTAGTCAGTCTGTGTACAAAAATGATAATGGTGGTAAAACAAAATTGAAGTTCTTTTAACAAAGCTCCAAAATCTAAAATTATTACACAAATTATGCACTTTACGTAACTACTGAGGTAAAGAAACAAGAATACTTAATCTAATAATGACATTGAATGAATTACATTTAGCTTCATTAAAATACATTATTTACATCTTAGTCTTACTGAAGTTTTATCTTATACACTTTGGCTCTCTCATTCAATATATTTCTTTCATTTAACTAAACATAATGAGTATAAATGAATTGCTGAAGTTATAAAAAACAATTTTGAGAAAGCAAAGTTAATCGTAGAAGCGTTACTGACCTCTTTAAAATTAATATAACAGAAAATATACCAAATTGTACATATATTAATTTATCTACATAATAAGAGATTTTCTAAAGGAATGGATAAGGTATTAAAACTAAAAGTTCTCACAAATTTTTGGGTATTTAAAGTGTCCATTATCACTTGTTCTGTTCGTTGTGACTCGCCGACAGCTATTGCTCGCACGGCGTCCGTTGATATCTGTAAATAAATAACAAAAATTAAGTCATCTTCAGCCCATTTAAGTTCCCACTGCTGGGGCGCGGGCCTCCCTCAATCACATGAGGAGTTATTGCCATACTCACCACGCTTGGCAGACGCTTGGCGAGGGTTTTGACGCTTGGCGAGGGTTTTGATATAAATGCAGAGTTTTCCTTCTCTGGGTGCTGATGATCATGCCAGCAGCTTTACCTTAGTCGCCTTTTACGACACCTCGGTAAGAGTGAGGGTGGCCTATTCAACTCTGCCGGGGACCACACGGCCACACAAAAATTAAGTAAACATATAAAAAAAAGGTTAAGGTTTTTCTCTGTTCTAGGCATAGACTAAAGGAGGATGCCCTTTGTTCCCACTTGTAGTAGTACAAGTAGTTCTACGGTAGGACTGGTGAGATATTTTTTCTCATTAGTGCTACGATTATGTATTTTACAGAAAAGTAGGACTAGTGGAACATTTTATTCCCACTTCTCTACCTATTTTTAACGGTAGAACTAATGGGAGTTTTCGTTCTCACTAGTAGGTACTACGCTGTGAAAATTTCCACAATAGTAGGACAAAACTGTGGTTCCAGGTAGTTCCACTTATATAGAATATAGAAATTTATAATCAAATATTACAGTGCTTTTTGATTGCTGCTTGAATTAGATTTTAATGAAACTCTCTCTCTCTCTCTCTCTCTCTCTCTCTCTCTCTCTCTCTCAAGAAAACCTACCAAAAATCCTTCCAAGACATTGAGGTAAAATAGTTATTATCTCAAAGTTCCGAGTGCGACAATGCGTCATGCGTTGGAAGTCACAACACAGAATTTTTATTGCTTATTTGTACATTATTATTATTTTCATCTTTGCTTTTTTCTTTCATGTTTTCTTTTTTTTATTGTTTAAGTACAAACAATTATGTGTAATTCTATGAAACTGATGTCTGTATCGTGTTGTGATGTCCATAATAATAATCTTTTCATTATTCATATACAATGTTCTTGTTGTTATGCCAAAATGTTCATACACTTTCATGAACCCTGACATATAATCTTATGCAGAAAACACGAATTACATACCCTAAAAAGATGTCTTACAAATGAATTCAAACAAAAACCAGCTCAGAGCAACAAAGGCGTTGTTTGATCGCCCTCCGACAAAGGGCAGGGTCCACAGGGAGCAGGGATAACTTGTAGGGTATTAAATTTAAGTGATTCTACAGCTATCACTTTTAAAGTTGGATTGTTAGTTCGTAGTGAAGTAAACAGTTTAGACTATCAATGTAATATAGGATTGAGAAGTTGCGAAAATAGACGCAAAGGGAACTGGAATAAAGTAGAAAGACTTAATTCTATAAGTACTGGATGATTCAGTAAGTGCAAAAAAAAGTATAAAACAAAACTTAGTATAAAAGCTTAGTTCATTCAAAGAAGAGAATTTAGGTTTTTAGTAAGATATTTTAGCAGCAAATTTTTCAGAAATGTAGTCAAGAGCAGAAAATACCATGTGTATTCGAGTGGAAACTGTTTGATAGTAACAATACTAACAAAATGTACAGTAATTTCACTGGAAGTCGATGACAAGGAAAATCCTATAGGAATTGGTGAGAAATCTTTCCATGCACATGAAATAACTTCTCCGACGACCCTTTTTACATTTGTATTAAGGTTGAAAATTGTATGACATATTATTTGAAATCACAGGCCATATCCCTCGATTTATTCTACGGCTTTGATGTATCGTCCTGGGAATTGGGAGTTCGTATCTAATTTGATTGTAGAATCAAAACAGTAGGAGAGTGATTCTTTATCCGTAAAGTAGTTTTATTGAATTGGAAATGCAATGAGTGAGTACTTTCGAAAATGTATTGATTGGTGACAGGATGTCGAAAGTACTGTAAATAATTTAATCGCTCTGTAGATTTATCTGTAAGCTCTATGCTTGCAATAATGAAATGTAAAATAGTTTTATAGGTATGCCGCTTAAGAAAAAGATTTCCGACAAAACATATCAAAGTTTTACTTCATTAACATTAATGAATCACTTAAATTTAATTTAGGCTAGTAACTATAATGATGATATTGTTATCATTTTAGAATAAACCTCATATTTTTCAACAAAAAATATTTTACGACGTTATACTGCATAGTTCATATGCTATGAAAATTTTTAAACGCATTTTATACAAATAAACATTTTGAATCTTTGAACGTGAATTCACGTCAATGCCGATTTTTGCCTATATATGAGTATCGTGCGTTGATTTGAAATTTGTCAAACCATTTTAATGGGCCAAACCCTAGAAACAATAATCTCAATACATCCAATACAAAGGTCTTCTCCTGGGAGTTGTTTCATCGAAAGCCTTCGACCACTCTCGCATCCACGTTTGCCCAGATTTTACAGCTTTTTAAACGTTCGGCCGTTTAACAACCACTGGGAAACAAATGGCGGTGTGAGAGGAATAAATTCCAAACAGTTTATCACTCGGAACCGCGTTGGCCGCAGTTTTGCAGGTGTGCCGCAGGGAGGTGTGTTGGCGCCTATGTTTTTCTTTTTTAATAGGATTAGGTTTTGTGGATGAAAATGAATGTTAAGCGGTGTTTATTTTTAAGTGGTATCATTTTTTTTTATGTTTCAACTGACAAGAATTAGACCTGGATCACACCTTTTAAGTCCAGATGAGGTCTGAAGTGGGCCATACTAGTAAGAGAAAATTTCATTGTATTTCATTCGTTATGGGCCAAATGTTTATATTATCGGCGGCTGACTCTTTTAACTATGTCGTTTATTAAAAAATTATCAGTACACTTTGAGATAAAAGAACATATAAACAGGAAAATGTTCAACGGCGTAAGTGGTGATCTTTCGATTTCAAGTGGGTAAGACTGGGGAGCTTTATCAGGTAACTAGAAATAATTTTTAAATCGATTTCACCCTTATCATAACTGCACAAAGTTTGAAATCTGATGAACTCGTCTAGTTCCTAGGTTAAAGCCCAATAGTGAAGACAGATCAGGGTATTGGTTGTGATACCAATGATCGTAAATAAATGTCGATGACTTACCACTTGGACAGAAGGCCGGTGGCAGCGGAGTGTGAGTATGGCCCCCCATAGGGCGAATACTGTGAATATGGAGCCGCGTACGCATACTCGCTCGCTAGCGTTGTCGTACCTGGAATATAAGAATACGTTAAGTTAGATAGATACTCTTTATTACACAACACTGCCTCGGTGGCGCAATGGTTAGTGGGTCGCACTTTAAAGCGACGGTTGGGGTCCCGGGTTCGAAACCCGGGTCAACTAAAATTTGTACCTGAGTTTTTCTGTTAAGAAATTCTCAGTGTTAGCCCGGAGTCTGGAAGTTGGCGGGGTTCCACCCCCGTGCCTCGGAAAGCACGTTAAGCCGTTGGTCCTGCACCTAATTCCTCTTCGGTCGTGTCACACTAGTGTCCCATCGAAATAAGAGGCTACGTGAAGAGGGAGTGTACTTGTGTCTGCGCAAATACTTGTGCACTATAATATATCCTGCGTCGATGGCTGATCGCAGAGATTGGCCGCCATGACGGAAATATCGGTTTGGAGGACATTATTACACAACATACAGAACTTAAAAGCTAGGTATACAGAGAGAAGCTAGGTATAGAGTTAATGTACAAACAATTTAAATTTAATCGTTGTATTGCCAGTTAATTCATAAAAATTTAAAATATCAGTTATTGGCTACTTTGTTGAGCAACGAAGGACTGAGTGTGGCATAATTTTGTAATCAATATTTGAATGTGAATCAAAGTAAACAACTAATAAAGAGCGACAAGACTCATTTGGCACAAAAGTGACATTAACAGGGGCGATTTACTACAAGTTTTATAGTTTTGACCGTGGGAGAGCCACGCTTCGGCATGAATGGGCCGGCTCGACCGGAGTGCTACCACGGCCTCATAGAAAACCGGCAAGAAGCAGCACTGTGCTGTGTTTCACCGGAGGCCCGATCCTGAGGGTTTAAAGTTTGGCAGCGCACTTGTGACTCTAATGGTATCGCGAGTGTCCATTGGCGGCGGCAATCGCTTACTATCAAGTGATCCGTGTGCTGGTGCTGCCACCTCACATTAAAAAAAAGATGTAAAATAAATTGTCGCACTATTACGTAATAAATTGTGACATTAGGATTGGACACGTAAATACATTGTTTAATTTATATTGTATTATGAAAAACATGATTTTTAATTTATCGTGATCATTTAACATTCTTTCATCGTAAAAAAATCAATTTTAAGTTTTCAAGTTTTAAACTTTAAGAGATTTTATCTACATTCCTTTAAGGTGACGGGTAGGGCACACTAGCGACGCCAATCGATTTTATTTTTTAGCTACTAAACCGGATCTATTTTAAACAATTTCGGGGTTACAACCTCTCGGCAAACACTAATACTATTTATTAAGTAACCATGCACAAATGTCGGGCCCGTTTTTGTACGCAAAAAATTATTCACGCTAAAAGTGGTCGCTTTTGGTGTCAATCAATTTTTCGCGTACGCGTTGGACGCAACATTTTTGCATGGTTATTTAATAAATAGTATAAGTGTTTGCCTAGAGGTTGTAACCCCGAAATTGTTTGAATAGATCCCGTTTAGTAGCTTAAAATTAAAATCGATTGGCGTCGCTAGTGTGCCTTACCCGTCACCTTAAGCCCCGACACGCCTTTTAGAGGCAAGTAAATAAAATCTGTACATAGCAACGCCCCCTGACGGCATAACGAGCTTTATACGCGTAACCACTCCAAGATATGCCTCCCCACAACACTGACAGTTTAATATTTATAGCCGAAATAAGCCTACAAACCCGTTTGAAGTACTCCGAGCCACTTCTGTCGCATCACAAACTCGTGTCGCGGTTCGTTACCCGCTTCAGACAAAGCCCGTATGATTTCCACCCCCCTCTCCCCTCTAAAATTATTTGCATAGAGCCCCGAATGAGCTATTAAAGATGTCTGCCCCCCCTCCACCCGTCCGGGATAAGCAGATTGCGGTAGATTAAAGACCAAAAGCATAAAGAGAAGCGGCGTCCCCAAACGCGCCCCTTGCGGTACCCCATTTTAGAACCTCCCTTTAATATGCATAAGTGCGAAAACTCTGTGGTTCTGTATGAATTTTATGATGTTATAACGGAGAGTGGAGCGGGGTCCGAGGAGAAAATTAGATTTTCCTCGGAGTGCCTCGGAGTGGCGTGCTCGACTTTGTCGAAAGCTTTCCTAAAGTCATTGGCGTTTTTTTCCAGCGTGATTCTTCAACTGTTTTTCTGTTAGCCACTTTTGTTTCGTTTTCATTGTTTTATCCGCGCTCGGGTCGCTCCTCTGATATCTTTATGGCGTTCGTAACTTGTGAATGGGGATCCTGATTGACGTTTTTGTCTGTTGCCCGTTTGAGGAAAACCTTTGTGGAAAATGAGTTGTCTAATTTTTAGGAGTATTCTGCGGAAGGTGAAGTGAGGTGAGGTGAGGTGCGGTATGAGCTAAGTCAATCCTGAAATTGGTTTAATTACTTTGTATTGAAAAGTACAGGACCATAGAATTTTTCTCTATATTGAAAATATAAATACTACAGTTGGCCAAAATACAAGGCCACCTTTGACACTTCAACGAAATTCGACTAACGTAACCTTGTTATATAGTGCCTACTTATTTAGTGCCATAACAATGTGATTATATGTGACTGACTTGGTTGAACTTGGCAAGAGGTCCCTGGTTCGACCCCCGGGTCGGGCCATAAATTTGTATCTAAGTTTTCGGCAAGAAATTGTTAGTGTCAGCCAGGAGTCTGGAAGTTGGCGGTCATGTACCCCCGTAACTCGTAAAGCACTTTGAATCATTGATCCTGCGCCCGATCCCTCTCCCATCGTGTTACTCGCGTGTCCCATTGGAATGTGAGGTTCAGGGAATGGAGAGCGCACTTGTGTTCACGCACACACTTGAGCACAATAAATCGCATCCCCAGTGGAAAATAAGCATAAGTGGTTTTACTTCTAATCACCAATTTATTTTCAAACGTACTTTTCAAATATGATAAAATCGATGAATCGAAGTAAAACCACTCATGCTTATTTTCGTACGTGGTTGATCGTTGAGTTTGGTCGTAGCCGTAATCGGTTGGAGGGTATTGTTAATTTAATTATAAGTTATTTGAATCCAACATGGTCCCAGTGGGACCAGAACCGATCCTCCCTCTTCCTCATAACTGGTTGAAAGGTATAATTCTAGATCATACTAAATCTCTACACAACAACTATTGGAGCAGTCTGGAGGCATGCAGACATGCGAAACTAAACCTACCGCAATTGGATCCTCGTCTCTCCAGATATTTCTTACAACTTAATAAGCCAAACCTCCATTTAGCGACCAGTTTCAAGGCAGTTTCAACAAACATCTGTTCAGTCTAGATGTTACAGATAGCCCTCTATGCAGAGCATGCATGGAGAAGGAAAAAACAGCCGCTCATGTACTATTAGAGTGCCACAGAGGTGGCCAACAACCGGGCACACTACCTGGGAAACCCAGGCAGTCTCTAGGAAATCTTCAGCGCTGATAGGTTTCCTTGAAGAACTCGGCTGGTTGGAGTGACACCGGCCGACTTCACGCACGCGAAATGGGCACAATTGCTGCCTGATTGCGGAAAAGACCGCACGAGGAAGAAGAAGTTATTTGAATGAGGGTTCTTACCGTCGTAATGCGCATACGGAGGGTACGGCGGCGCTGGTGGTTGGAGCACCACCAGAGCGGTTGCGTCTGGACTCGCCGCTGCGGATGGGGGTTCGGCTCCAGTGCCACCATTAGATCCTGTTGAGTCGTTCGTTGCTGCGGACAAGAATACATCATCAGAAACTATATTCTTCTGACACTTTCAATGTGCCATTTGAACTTAAGCTAAACGGCAATTTACGTGATGATGGCGAGTGGCCTGAGGGGATTTCCTTTCATAGAAGATTGGACGTACCATAAAGTAGGGAACTACCTTCGTCGACACTAACAACATTCAATCTTCTCGGTCCTGTGAAAAGTACTAGAGATGCTGTCTGTGATGATTGCTAAAGCCGCAGCTAATTCCGCCGGTGCTCGTCAAACGTTCTTCATCAGAAACCTTCTAAAGCACGTTAAGCCGTAGGTCCTTCGCCCAATCTCTCTCTGGTCGTGTCACGCGATTGTCCCATTGGAATATGAGGGTAAGGGAATAGAGAGTGCAGTTGTGTTTGCATACACTTGAACACTGTAATATATCTTGCGTACGTAGCTGATCGTTGAGATTGGTCGCCGTAGCCGTAATCGGTTGGAGGATATTAATACAACTATCGAATTTAGAAAAGTAGAGTCGGTAGCATTGGCCGGTGGTAGGTAGGTGGTTATGGTACTCCTCTGGGCTAGATCATACTCTAATTATTTACATGACTAGATGGAGCGACGATATCGTCTCGGTTTTTTTTTCCAACCTTGGAAAAAAAAACCGAGACGATGGTCAAATTCCATCTATGGCATGCCATAAAGATTTTGACCAAAATACTAGCATCTTAAAAGATACATCTATAGCCAGACGGGGTCTAATGATCCAAACAAACATATTCACAATTCACACCAACTGATGAATGGAGCCTGTAAGTGGGAATCGAACCCCGACCACATCCTCCTGTGAATGGAGGCCGGGCACCCCTCCCAGTAACCCGAGAAGCGCGCGCGCCGCCACACGATCCGACTGCGGTGACCATGCTACTAGGATCTTGTGAGACTTCTTAAGGGTATCGTCATCTAGCGTTAAATTCCGGTAACGTCCCAAGCTGGTACTTCGGAGCCTAAGGTCCGCATGAGACCCCTTTAAAGTGTCACCAGATGGTTAGCGAGGCAAGAGAAAGAAGAAGTTACAAGAATGAAGATCGATTGGATTCTGTGGCCGCCAATTTAAATTTAAATTATGAGTGCCCAGTTGGTTACGTATAAATAAAAACGGAGTTTCCAGTCATCATGGAGGTCCAAACATCCATGAAGACTGAAGAGAAACGGCACCATTACAAGCTCATAATTATAGCTCACTGGCAAGGGTCAGAACACGGCAGGTTTAAGCTTTGGTTACCAGTTGGGTCAATTTCGAAAATTAACTTTTAGAAAACGTTTTTTGGGTCTTCCAATGTGGTCGTCAACTATTCATAGTACGAGTATAGGGAATTCCCTAATTTGTGAATAACTGATCGGTGGCTACAAAATACTTTTTTTTTCATTGATGATGGGCTTGCTTTTGGCTACACACTGACCTTTAGAGTTAATACAATGCCTATGAATGGAGCGAGCTTACCCAGAAGCAGCTTTAAACATTTTGAGGTTATAAGTAGACTTGGGAAAGAACATACCCAGGAATCAATGAGGAAGGAATCATTCAGCCAATGGACGCTCATAGGCCTCCCCCAATGTTCTCCACATAGATCGGTCCTGTGCCACCCGCATCTAATAGATTCCCGCGACCTTCACCAGATCGTCGGTCCACCTTGTGCAGGGCCAGCCAAAGCTGTACGTACTTCCTGTACGTGACCTCCACTCGAGGACCATTCCGCCCCAACGGCTATAGCATAATATTGTAAAATTGATTTGGAATCCGTGAGTGACAGTGACAGTGTGTCCCGTACTAAAGCTACAAGTGTGGTCACTGCCCCATTTCACCTGAGACTAGATCCCATTGTCCGCCAGATGGGAGGCCGATGACACCTGCCCATTCATCAGGCCTGTGGTCAGAGCTTCGTTACAAAGATTTTGTTAGATCATTATTGTCTACGCACAAATGTAGATCATGTTTCTGACTCCTTAATATGATACTTATTGTACCACGAATAACAGCGACGAATGGAAGAAAACCTACTGTACCGACCATAGATAATCTGACTGCCTCGGTGGCGCAGTGGGTGGGTAGGTCGCACTTAAAAGCGACGGCTGTGCAAGAGGTCCCGGGTTCGTTCCCCGAGTCGGGCCAATAATTTGTACCTAAGTTTTCGGTATTCGGTCAAAAAATGAGACACTAAAGAGCTTAAAAAAAATTCTGCGAAAAAAACCGCCTTCAAAAACCCACGAACTAAAAAGTATAAAATAATACTTTTAACACTTTATACACTTCAAATAACATTTTAGAACAGTACACTCGAGAAAGGTTTTACCAAAGTCGGCGCCTGAATCGCTGTTGAATAAATGAGTGTTGTATTAAATTACAAGATAGTATTGGGCGCCGACTTCGGTAACACCTTTTCTCGAGTGTACTGTTATAAAATGTTTGTTGAAGTGTATAAAGTGTTAAAAATGTTATTTTACACTTTTTAGTTCGTGGTTTTTGAAGGTGGTTTTTTTCGCAGAAAATTTTAATTACCAAACTTCCCGAATGTGGTCCAAGCGTACCCTGGCTCCGAAGCGACTACTTTGGACGTAAATGGGAATTACACGCTAAGATGAGGATGATGATTTGTTAGTATTTTCAACTTTGACAAACTATGCAAAACGTGTTAGTCTTATATTTTCCCTCAAAGCCAAGTCAATGACTGAAATATGAACATTGATTTATAAAATCCGGATATGCTAGGATTTAAAATCACGTTCAGAAGGAGCACGTCCATTCCATAGAGCTACTGTTGCTTCACCAATCAGACAAAGTATAATATGTATCTCAAATATCTATGATTGACACAGAATCGATAAAAATCCCTTCTTCCCATGGCATCGGACCTCCGGCATCCGACCACAAGACTGCGGTGGCTCTCACAATCACTGTAATACCAGGTTTTTAGGGTTCAGTCACTCAAAGGAACAAAAAACGAAACGGCATGCATTTGCTGCTCGACTGTCTGTCATATGACCCTTCTCCTCAAGGACGCGTTAATGTATCAAACTGAAATTAATATACTCAGTAGGTTAGGTAATGGTCCAGTTGGTTTAGTTCCCCTGTCTAAGGGTAGCCGAAATCAGACGGCAGTCGCTTACCCCAGAATCCGAAGCGATAGTTTTGGCCGCAATTAGGAATTACAATTTGAGGTGACAGGAGACTTTGATCAGTAATGCTACAGTATAACAGGACCTTTAAGTTCTGTAATTGTAATGGAAATGAAAAAAAAAAAGAACTTCTAAGTCAACACAACGGAAACATACAACACTTTTATGCCGAATGGAAACATCTTGTTAGCGAGATATCATGGCTGAAAATCAAGAAATAACAGTAACAATCACAGAAGCATCCAAATTATTTTTGTGCAAAAGAAAACTGACGATAAATCAACTTGTTATATTTATTGTTGTTACTGGTACCTGTATTTCTTTTTTGTGTAATAAAGGATATCTATATAAACTACATAATTTTACAAGTTAATACTACCTCCTTAACACTATTATATGCTACTAATTGAGTTGCGGGTCTGCTTACTTCTGATATTGTCAGTTTGGAGCTGATGCGCGGCTCCTAAAGTGGGTCCCGCTGAAAATCAGCGCCCTGGCCGGCCAGATCAGAAAGACCAGGGTAATATGCTGAGCGGGCGCCTATTTGGCAGTAATGAGTTATAAGTTTCATACCTTGTACTGTATTGTATTTATCCGATCCTTTTATTTTGCATGTTAAGCTTGTATCTTTATTTTGCCAAATAAATTATTACTTTACTTTACTTTACCTACGGATCCCACCGTCCTCAATCGTGACTCGCACTTGCCGATAACTTTTTGTTCGTGTTATCACATGGGAACTTTTTGAGTTGCAAATGAGAATGGGTTGTAAAGATTGTTGAAGTTCAAGGTTGTTTTAGTATTGGAGTGGTCTGTAGAAAATTTTAATTTTAAGGATTACTGTGTATCTTTTGTTTGAGTTATCAGATTGAAACTTTAAGAATGAAATATAATAATTGATTTGAAAAAATGTGTTATTGAAATAGTGTTATGTATTTTCGACAATTTTGCGATTTTTTATAACAATTTGGGTATGGTATAATGGTTAACTTTTGCTGATGATTGGATTTTTTATGTCATAGGTGCGCGACGTACTGATGGATCACCTGATGGCGAGCGATTGCCATCAATCGTGGATATTGGACACCCATCCATGTGGAGTTTATATGGCACCAGTGCGCTGCCAACCGGACTGCCCTGATGGGTTTAGACTCCGGTACCTTCACTCATCAAATTTTTTGTTAGTTTTACAGCGTGCTATTAAAAATATGGTCCAATTTTGGAACTGAATTCAGGTAGTAAAGTATCAGCCTATATACTGTCCCACTGCAGGGCAAAGGCCTCCATCATAGAAATCAAGTCATCGCTACTATGATGGGAATAGGCATAATCGCCACGCTTGCCAAATGCAGATTGGTGATCACAAATCCGGGCTATGTTCGAAAAATTCTTAACATACTTTTTGCTCGACCCGGGAATCGAACCCAGGACCCCGAGATCACGGCCCGGGTCTTAAAACACTAGACCAACAGGGCGTTACTAAACCAACAGGGCGTTACTATACCAACAGGGCGTTCAGATAGACACTCACGCAAAATAGCTATGCAATCACAAAACCCCTACTATTATGAAAAACTCGTGAAGCTCTAAATTATCAAACTAAAAAACGCTCAAAACATTTTACAGATTTTTCATTAGCCCCACTGCACATAAACCCGTTTAGCCGCGTAAAACGAATGGGCCCCGGCTAACAAATGCTCCGGTCACACCCGACAATCGACAATGTTATAGATTGCAGGGACACGAGCATTTTATTCCGATTGGAATGGAATGAATTAAATGATATCGTTTTTTTTATCAAATTGTGACATTCTGTCCACAACATTAACAGTTAAAAGTTACTAAAAGCTTGATGACAATCTCTGATTATCCTGTAGCCTCTGCTATATTTATCATGTTAAGGTGACGGGTAAGGCAAACTAGCGACGCCAATCGATTTTAATTTTTAGCTACTAAAACGGATCTATTTGAAACAATTTCGGGGTTACAACCTCTCAGCAAACACTTATCATCATCATCATCAGCCCATTTAAGTCCCCACAGCTGGGGCACGGGCCTCCCTCAAACACATGAGGGGTTGTTGCCATACTCACCACGCTTGGCAAACGGGTTGGCGAGGGTTTTGATATACTTGCAGAGTTTTCCTTCTCTGGGTGCTGATGATCATGCCAGCAGCATTACCTTAATCGCCTTTTACGACACCTCGGTAAGAGTGAGGGTGGCCTATTCTACTCTGCCGGGGACCACACGGTAATGCCAAAAACCATGCACAAATGCGGACTCAATATTTGTAGGCGAAAAATTGATTCACGCTAAAGTGGCCGCTTTTGGCGGTAATCTATTTTTCGCGTACAAAAACGGACCAACAATCGAGTGATTAGTGTGGTAGTCATTATTAATAATAGCAGACCAGTCTTCAATTTAAAGTATTTACTACCAAATAATAAAATAATACATAATAGAGAGAAGTAAGACCACTTATACTTATTTTCGAGAAGAAGCATAGTCATCAATTAATTTGCTCATTCGATCGGTAGATCCAATCAATGATGCTACCGATCGATTTGTCAACATTTTATGGAATAAGCTACAATTACAAGTAACGAACTTTTATCTGTAACCTTAAGTCTCCTTTAACAAGGTAATTGAAAATGTTTTTCTACCTTTTGTATTTGTGTATTGCTACTTGTATTATTAGTACTGTGGCAAATAACCCCAGTAATAAACAAGTAGAAAATAACAATCACGAAATAACAGTGACACCCGCCCATTTCCTTCAAGACATCCATCGTGACATTGTCGAAGTAACGGATGCTAAACCAAGCTAGCATTTGTCTAAACATCTGTCAGAAACACCATGATTATGGGATTATTCGTCACGCCCTGAAAACGGGCTGCGGTGACAGTGGGCTATGCCATTCTGATTGGTTAACTGTTTTGGATTCTTTCGTTGACACTTTCTTTGGTTTAGCGTTGGACTTCACTTACAACTTTAGCTTCAAACCTAGTTGCACGAACGTCTTTTAAAATTATCTGTAGTTAAAACGATGTTACCTGAACTGATTTTAAAACTATAAACTCTCATTTTTAGAGTCACGTAAAGGAAACTGTAGGACGCATGATTCGGATTAGTGTAAGTTGGTTATTACATAGGCCGGTACTCCTAGATCTCTCTGTGAGTTTCTAGGCTTTGGGTAACAAATTATACACCACTTTGCATTGATTCACGGTCTGACTTATCTTACTAAGTTCAAATGTATGGCACCAGTTGGCACCACCGTTAATGCGGACGTTACCTATAGATATCTAAGTTTGCGCCACCAAAGAAGTGATAGGCGCCACTTCTGTCACCTCAATACTCAAATTTGAGCTCGGCTGGGCATCGTTCGGGAAGCTACGCAGCATATTTTCGGCCCATCTACCGCAGTGTCTCAAGACGAAAATCTGTGTTGCCAATGATGACATACGGAACCGAAACGTGGCCGCTTACAATGTGCCGATTAAGGAGGCTCAAAGTCACACAGAGCAATGGAGAGGGCTATGCTCGGAGTCCCCGTGATCGGGCGTGATCGTATCAGAAATGATGAGATCCGCAGGAGAACTAAGGTCACAGACGTAGCCCAAAGGATTGCATGCCTCAAGTGGCAATGGGCAGGGCACATAGCGAGGAGAACAGACGGCCGTTGGGGCGGAAAGGTCCTCGAGTGGAGCTTTGTTAAGACACAAGGAATTTCAAATTTAGTTTTCGTGTCGTGTTCTTTCGTGGCGCGAACGCTACGTCACTTACCAGAATGTGGCGTATAGTGCGGGTGCGCAGCGTGCTCGTAGGGTGCGTCGAACAGCTCGCCGTAATACCCTGTCGCACCGCCTGCCGCCCCGCCTAGCTCCGACAGCAGCTTGTACTCGTCCTTTAGACTCCACTTCGATGATGACCAGAGCTGTTGGGGAAAACTCTTTTAGAACTATATTTTAGTGTCACACAATGTATGGATACGCTACCTAATGTGGGAGAGCCACCCGGAGTGATACTACTGCCTCACAGAAGACCGGCGTGAAGCAGCGCTTGCGCTGTGTTTCGCCGGTTACCGGAGGCCCAATGGGGGGGAAAGGGGAAAAGGTTGGCAGCGCACTGGTAACTCCACTGGTGTTGCGGGTGTCCATGGGCGGCGGAATTGTTTCCGTGTGCTCGTCTGCCACCTCTCATATAAATAAAAAAAACCTAAGTCTTAAATTTGAAAAATCTTAAATGTGGGCTCTGATTCCAATTTCGACCTACCGCTTGGAAAGCAAACTATTTTCATTATCCGCTGAGCTATAATATCTGATAAATCGTTTTTTTTATCGTTTTCATCCCAAATACTTCATAGTAGGTTTCGTGAATGAAGTCCATTTAGCATGTTACATTAACAAAATAAGCGAAAAGACAAACAGCTATTCCATACATTATTGACGGGTGGATATTCTATTTTCTATTTTTACGTGATGATGGCAAGAGACCAGAAGTAATGTCTTTCATCCCTTGGAAGATGGGACGTGCTCTAGTGTGGGATGCTACCTGCGTCGACACTCTGGTACCGTCTCATCTTCCCAGGACTACGAGGAGTGCCAGAGCTGCGGCTGACGCTGCAGAGATTGAAAGCTGCAAAGCATAGGCATCTATCTGGTGCCTACCACTTTGTAGCTTTCGGTGTTGAAACACTGGGCCCGTGGGGTTCCGACGCTCTCTCTTTCTTTCGCGACTTAGCTAACCGTATAGTGGAAGTCACGGGAGAGCCAAAAGCTGGCAGCTACCTCGCCCAGCGAATTTCCATCGCGATCCAGCGGGGTAATGCTGCCAGCATTTTGGGGACACTGCCACGGGGACCTACTTTGTTTTAACTTTCCTTTTTATTTGCTATTAGTTTAATTTTATTTCTTAGTTATTGTCTTAATTTTCTTGTGTTTTTGTTCCATATATAAAATGTAACATTTTTTTATGGAACAGGTTTTTTTTGCTTCTTTCGGCAATATGACATGCTACATGTACTTCATTCACGTTACCTATTCTGAGGATTCCAGGATGTAAACGATAAAAAAACATAGGCTGTAACAGTGACTTCGATGATGAATATAACTCAGTAATATATACAGCACAGACCACGCCCATACGCACACAAACAAACACACACACACATTCACACATACACACACACACGCGCACACATCCACGCACACACACAGACATATAAAATATTAATAGCATAATAATACTTTTAAGTCTAGTAATTGTAATTCATGCATGTTTGTTTTAGTTAAATGTGACCTCGACAACCACTGTTTGGAGAGGGCGTTCTCACTGCGCTTCAGTTTAAAACTTTTGCAGCTGAGAACACCTCAAATTAATTTTGTAATAAAGAATTTTGTATTTGTATTTGTTGAGAAAACACGGTTAGAACTATATTTAGCCTTAAAATAAATAGAGAAGGTCTACTTCTAGTTGACATTAATTTATCTATCGTTTTTATTTCGTCGTGTCATAGGATCCAGTCTGTCTTAGTTGACGATTTGAACATATATGTACTTACATTTGAATAAATTTGGTCTCCATTGTAATGACTCCGTTGTCTCTTGACGTCGTCTTCCGAATGGCTGTTGAAGTCTCGGTTCTCATCTGTTCAACAAAATACAGAAATATTAAAAACGTTTAATTTAAAGCGTAAAGTTTATCAAATGAATACCCGTTTTACCCAACCCTATTTTTAAAAAACCTACGCGGTGCTACAAATGATGGAGTACGCGAGAAAAAAAATACAACCTAACTATTTTGTATAGGGATCTCCATAAAAATCTCAGACAAAAAAAACAGCTACAATCTTATAATTTGGCAAGTAGGTTGCATAGTTTAATCACCTGTTATACCAAACGTAAAATCAGATTTAGAATTTTTTTAGCCTGGTTTTCGAAATTTCATCCCAAACGGCGTTAAACAGGGATTGCCTATCTCCACGCAAGTGAAGTTGCGGGCGTCAGCTAGTTCTTTATTACCCTAATTACCCCAAATTTGGTTCCAGGTTTGATACCCGGGTCGGGTCAAAATTTGAACCTTAGTTTTTATGTTAAGAAATCTTTAGTTCTTAGAATCCTTGAAACTGGTCATCGTCTTTCCTGGTATGGCCATGTAATGAGAAGAGGGGAAGAACATGTAACCAAAAAAGTGATGAGTTTAGATGTAAGTGGGTGGAGGAACAGAGGACGGCTGAAAAAGAGGAAAAAGCGGTGGATGATTCGATGACGAATGAGAGGGACGTATGGAAAAGGAAAGCATACTGCGCCGACCCCAGATAACCTGGGAAAAGGGCAGGAGGATGATGATAATTGAAACTGGTCAACCATCTAATAACAAACGCTATCATTTCCAATAGAGTCTAAATTTCAAATCTCCTTAATTGATCGGACCATAAAATCTAACTAACTTCAGAAATGCTCTGAACTCAACGCGCCCCGCGGGGGCTCTTGATCTAATAAACTCTTTCTTAGTAGAGTCGGTGCTCTACGTAGAGAAAACTTGTAAGTAATGTTAGTTGAGTGCGCGAGGATACTTGTAGAGTCCCCCGTAGAGGAGGCGAAAGCGCAGTGATGGAATAAGGTATCGATGAATCGTTCGATAGATTTGAAGTTGATTTAGTCGTTTAATGGAGATGTTTTTAAATAATAGAAGGTTATTTAAAAACATCAACAAACTCACAGTCCTGACACAGCAAAAAAATTAAATTGTTTAGCACTTTTCGTAAGAGTTTGTATCGAATTCAATATTGCCCTCATAAGTTGTCATATTTAGCACTACAATCAGTATCTATGAGGTATTTTCTTAGGCACCATCGTATGGAACTAGAAGACGCGTTGGGCTTAATCAGAACGCACCGCTGTCAGAAAAATGTTACAGAAAAAATAAGATCTATTCTATCACGAGGCAGCTTTAAAGCATCTCAACATGTGTGCGATTGAAAAAGTAGCCTGCTATGTAGATTTATCTAGTATACATTTCATAGCCAGTGTAATTTCTAGTAAGTGCGATGTCCCTTTAGTGCGATTTGTTGCGCCGTCACATGCAAAAACTCAAAATACGTGTCGATGCTGCGACGAGAAACGCAATAATAGGGCATCACACTAAGGGCGCATGCCGCGCAAATCATCGATATATTTATCGACTACTGCACTTCACTACTACAACCGAAGTCCTGCGCACCCCGCGGAACGCGAAGATTTACTGACCTATTAAATTTACTGCAATCGCTGCCGAGTTATTATTATAACTTTTCTAAAACACCGCTTCGATAAGTTCGGATAACTTCGTTACTATGGATGAACTCCATGGGAGATAATATGGTATTTTTTCCTTATATATGAAAGTTTGGCCGTGTGGTCCCCGGCAGAGTAGAATAGGCCACCCTCAATATTACCAAGGTGTCGTAAAAGGCGACTAAGGTAAAGCTGCTGGCATGATCATCAGCACCCAGAGAAGGAAAACTCTGCATTTATATCAAAACCCTCGCCAACCCGTCTGTCAAGCGTGGTGAGTATGGCAATTACCCCTCATGTGATTGAGGGAGGCTCGTGCCCCAGCAGTGGGGACTTAAATGGGCTGATGATGATGATGATGATATGAAAGTTTACACTGGTTGCGTTAATTTAGCTAGTTAGCTTAGTTTTTTTAAGCAGGTTCTATCCAGATATCAGTTTGATATATTGTGATCGCCGCATACTACATATTAGTTCCAAATCCTGCACTTTTCATGAAGTGTAAATAGGGTATTTGACTAAGCTCGAGATTTTATAAAATATAAATATTTTATCAAAATAAAGGTAAATATGTGCCAATAGCCAAAATTCTCATTTAAAAATATAACGTCTAGCCGGTTCGTTCAGCCGGTCATTCAAAGATTCATGGGCAAGGCCATTTTAAAAGTATAAAATTATCAAAAAATAATTATACAATTTGCACCGACTATTATAATAGAACCATTGACATAAATGAAACATTTGATATAGTCTTAGTAGCCATTTTGAGTTTGTCCGAAAAAAATGTGATTTTAAAGTTGTGGTCTCAGGTAGTTTAAATGAGAATCAAGTATGTCTTTCAACGATGTTTGCATTGAGAGGTCTTTAGATTACAAAAAGAAATAGTCAAGTTTGAACCTGTCTTTTGGGCTCAAAAAGTTGTCCAGACGTATGAACATGAAATCTGCCACGTAGGTATGCGAGAGGTTCTCACTCGGTCTTTCCGATTAACTCGACACACCCTTCGTCTCAGATATTAGAAAGTAGTCTTCTGTGTCTCTTTACCTTGGTCTTCATGTCTCTTTGTCTTCAACCCTGTGGTGCCATTATTTTGATTGAGCTGGTGCTCAATGCCCAAGATGCAGTTGATGTTGCTACTGGATTTGATCACGTACTGATTGTTTGTCCACACATTCACCAAGACTAATAGTCCCTATACAATGAGAGAGACAGGAGTCTACCGATCCTACTTACCTTGGTCTTCATGTCTCTTTCTCTTCAACCCCGTCGTGCCATTATGGAGGCCATCCACCTGCTCGATGCCCAGGATCCCGTTGATGCTGTAGCTGCCGGCGTTGGTCACGTGCTGGTCCGTCGTGGGAGACAGGACTGCCGTCGTACCGGGCGCGTTGCCGGCATGGGTTATCACCTAAGAAGAAAAGGCAGGATATGAATTTACATTTTTTTTTAAATATGATTAATGGCAAACAAGCAAACGGATCACCTGATGGTAAGCACCCATAGACACGCGTAACACCAGTGAAGTCACAAGTGCCCTGCCGATCTTCGAATTTTCCTTCCCCCGGATCCCTCCGGTGGTATCACTGGTCGAACCAGTCCATTCATGTGGTTCTCCCACATCAGGAAAAGTGACAGAACAAGCAGATTTGTATTTGATGGTAATTAGCTTAAAAAAGAATCGTCTGACCTTCGCAGCTCTTATACAGGGGAACCAGCTCCAGGGAATTGATCTCAAATAAATATAATTGTTAACATATTCTTACAGGCAAACCCATTGACACCCGCAACACCATTGGAGTCACAAGTGCGCTGCCAACATTTAAACCCCCCTTTCCCCCGGATTGGGCCTCCGTATAAAACGTGTCTGCATTTTTATTGCACAGGTCAGTCACGATTTCAACAGACTTTCCTCAATGTGCAATATTTACTCTGACTACTTATATTTTTTGTTATGAAACTAGGTGAATGACCGAATGAGGTTCATGAAGTTAGTTCCATCGGAAACTCATTTAGTAGGCAGGTACTAATATTTTACAAGTGAAATAAGTTAAGTATCCTCCTATTTACTGTCCCACTGCAGGGCAATTGCCCTGCCTCCATCATAGAAATCAAGTTATCGCTACTATGATGGGATTAGGCTTAATCACCACGCTTGCCTAATGGTGATTACAAACCCGAGCAATGTTCTAAAAATTCGAAACATACTTCTTGCTTCGACCCGGGAATCGAATCCAGGACCCCGAGATCACGACGCAGTACTTAAACCACTAGACCAACAAGTGAAATAAAATGAAAAATATTTATTTCGAGCTCATATTTTATGAAAATAAATTGAAATGAACTTCTAGAATCCATTTTGCAAAATTCATGTGAATTTTCCAGAACGGTAGAATAAAGATAAAGATGGTTCTAGGTAAAATAGGTGATTACCGGTTTGAGGTAGGTAGTTTGAGCACATTAAGATATATGGTATGCCGTGTGGTCCCCGGCAGAGTAGAATAGGCCACCCTCACTCTTACCGAGGTGTCGTAAAAGGCGACTAAGGTAAAGCTGCTGGCATGATCATCAGCACCCAGAGAAGGAAAACTCTGCATTTATACCAAAACCCTCGCCAACCCGTCTGCCAAGCGTGGTGAGTATGGCAATTACCCCTCATGTGATTGAAGGAGTCCCGTACCCCAGCAGTGGGGACTTAAATGGGCTGATGATGAAGGTATAAGGTAGAAATCCCGTAAAAAATTACTATTCTAATGTAAGTGAATCTCCCATAACCTTGAAAGTTTAAAATAATAGACGCACAAATATTGGTAATAAAACAGATGTTTGTGAGACGTAGTCTCCACTCCAGAACTCGTTCATCTCAGCGGTTCCCGTCTCGGGGGGGACATCCATCCTTTTTGCATTTCAGCTGGCTAATCTGGTGAGCTATGTCAACGACCTGATTATCTTCTGGATCACCTCATTTAGGATTCGATCTCGCAAGCATAGCTCTTTCTGACCAGACTATTTTTCTTACTCTATGGCTCTTTTCATACAGCAGAAGAAATCGCTTAGCTAGGGAGCTAAGCGATTTCTTCTGCAAAAGTTTGGAATTAGACTCACCGAGGAAAGGGGGGTTTAAAAGTCTACATTTCAGTTGTGACTCCACAGGTGTCGCGAGTGTCTATGGGCGGCGGCAATCGGCAATGGACAGTAGGAGAGCCTCGATTCAGCATTGAATAGGCCGGCTAGAATGACACCACGCCCTCACAGAAAACCGTGGTGAAGCAGCACTGCTGTTTCGCTATACCGGAGGCCCAATCAGGGGGAGGGGGGGATTTAAAGGTTGGCATTACTTGTGACTCCACTGGTGTTACGGGTGTATATGGGCGGTGGCAATCGCTTACCACCAGGTGTTCCGTCTGGTCGTCTTCCATCTATCACATAAAAAAAGAAACGTCTGACCTTCGCAGCTCTTATACAGGGGAACCAGCTCCAAGGAATCGGTCAAGAGATCCGTCTGCTCGTCTGCCATCTATCACATAAAAAAACTCACAGAAACAACGCTTCCTTGCGCCGAGCTGATCTCCTGCTCCTGTTGCTGTTGCTGCTGCTGGTTGTGCGCGTGCTTCGCCTTCTCCGCCGCTTTGTTGCGGACGATCCTGGAGACAAACAACAACATTATTCAAAAAAATATCGGTAATGTCCTCTTATTGTTACTTCAGCCATTAGTCCACACATAGGCTATAGATCAATCTAAACAAGTCAACGAGGACTTAAAGGCAGAACAAATGAGTTGCCCGTTCTGTTACTGGTACTTCCTGGTATAGACTGAATGCGTCAAGCTGAAGACAGGGTGAAATGGCGGACATTGAGGGATGCCTATGTCCAGAAGTAGACTAAAAGACGGTGTTAGTTATAATGATGATAGTTTAGTTGTTGAGTGGTAAATGCTAGACGCTTGTTGAAACGCATTGTAGGCTTTTGACGTCTCAGGTCTTTGCGGTCAGCACGGATTATGTTGGGCTCTCCTCTGGGAAGATAACCCAGAGGCATACCAACTAAAACCACAGCGGCGCACCCTCGTCGCCTTATGGGAATCGTGATCCTGCCTCAAGCTAACAAAAGGTTAGTACACACTCTGAACAATCATTTTTTTTTTAAATTTATTTTGGCACAATTTTTATGATACTTGTATTTGTTTAGTATTTCGGTGACGGTTGCAGTGTTTCTGTTGCCCAACATTCGTGACAGGAGTGTTTAAGCTAATCTTACGTAATGGACCCGAATTTATTTGTGTTGCTTTTGTTCATTCTATGGAGCGATGGGAGCATGAGTATGATGGTGAGTACTGGATTTTTCAAATCTACGCCCGTATTTCTCCACTAGCTCTGCGGTGAGGGAAAACATCGTGAGGAAACCTAGACGTTTCGGAAATTTTCTGGAAAGTGTAACCATGATTCTGTTGGACTGGTTTCCCTGTTAAAGGGTTGCGACGGTCAGTCGGCAGTCCCTTCATTGTAATTAACAGACTTCATAAATCATGGTCCAAACGTACCCCGGGCTCCAAAGCTACAGCTTTGGACGCAACTGGGAATCACACGCTAAGATAAGGAGGCTTTTTAATACATCAAAACCTACTGTACTTTTTTAATCCATCCGTCCCATTTCGGGAAGTGGCCACTAAAACCGCGAGCGTCGCACGCGACTTTTTGTATGCCCACGCGCACAATACAACGCGGAAGCGTTACAAATCGCAAGCGCCGCTCCGAATATTGCGAAAGGATGTCGCGGCGCGTGCCTGTGATTCATGGACAGGGAAAACCAGATGAAAAGACATGTATAGACGAGTCTTAAGTTGGTGGTATAAGGTTTAAAATTGAATGGAGAAGTTTTGTATGTTAGTGACCATAGTCGATGTATGTGCATAGACGCTATATGAAAGCGAATAAGGTCGATTATTGTATAAAGATGTAGACATGTTAGTGCACTTATTGTATTGCGGTGGTAGTGGTCACATTTTTTTGCGTGATGAGTTGGCGAAATTTTTGGGGTAAAAGTAATGGAATAATCTTGTCATCGAGCTTAATTGGGATTATAGAGTTTTTAGTGATATTTTTTAAAGCAATTTAGTTTTTTTTTTGGTATAGCCACCCGATTTTTGCAACAAGGCATTATTTAAGATAGATTAAATATGTGTGATTAAATATTCTCATGCGTGTCTATATACGAAACTCGTTTTCCAAGCAATTGTTTTTATGACATAAGTAAAAAATCTATATTAAAAACCATAAATAATATAAGGAGGATACGTTAGTTGCTGGTCGG
Organism: Marasmia exigua; assembly: GCA_019059595.1. Classification (NCBI taxonomy): domain Eukaryota; kingdom Metazoa; phylum Arthropoda; class Insecta; order Lepidoptera; family Crambidae; genus Marasmia; species Marasmia exigua. The sequence continues at coordinate 7,078,653 of CM032488.1, read as the reverse complement.
CAACAGTGTCGGTTATCTTTTTTTAATAGTATCTATACCTCGATAACATATAAAATTTAATCGATTAACAACCTGTGTCCATCTATTGCTGAAGTAGTCCTCATTTAGGGTGTACCTCGTCTGGTAGCTGTAATTGGTCGACGGATATCGTTCGATTAACCAATCTGATTGATTCCGTCGACCGACGTCGATCAATAAGTCTGCTAGCTATTAACGATCAATTGGCGTTGAATCTTTTGGTTGACCTCAGCTTATCCATTTTACTCTCGATCAATGTCTGGGATCACCTTTCCGCTGCTATACAGATTCAAAGCCCAGACTTTCTTTACTCGGTAACTGCCAGCAATCCTTAAGGTAAGTCAGCAATCCAAGGAATATCAGAGCGGCAAGTACACTATGAGAAGGGGGCCCGTGGATAGTGCCAAGAAATTGATATCAAACGCCAAAGTTCAAATAAACAAACTATAATAACAGTCTTAACTTCTAACGTTCCACAAAATCCCAGTTTTGTCAACATTAGCCAGGATTAGCGGCCGCCATGTTTGTTTCGCGCGTTTTCCCGCGCCAGTTGACAGTTCATTCCGCCATGATGGATAATGGCGGCGCTGTGAATTATTGCCAGACTGCCGCGGCTTGACATATGCAAAAATTGTTTTGCGAAGTTATCAGAGGTCGGATTAGTTAGTAATAGAGTCGTCAGGCGTCAGAGTGATGGATGATAGCAAAGTAATGTGTGCGATTTTTTTGGCCGCGGTTTTCGGGTGATGCATCGATTCATCAGGTGCATTATTTGTTCTGAACGTTTTGAGCTTAGAATTTTGTTCTCTTATTTTTTCAGCAAACCAAAGACCAAAAAACTGATAGTGATTGGTGATTTTGGGGATCCGTAACTCAAAACCAAAACAGAAGTCTTTTACTCGATAAGAAGGATCACTCTATTGTCCACCTATCAACAATATCTTCTTCTTCTTCTATGAGTGCCTCTTCAGTTCTAAAGTTTGACCGTCAGCTTTCCAAAATCCTCTCTGTTCACAGCGAAACGAACCAGCCGTTCTACTGATGCGATGCCAGTCCACTCCCTTATATTGTGCAGCCACGACTTTTTCCTTCTTCCAACTCGTCACCGCCCCTCTATTTTACCCATCATGATGAGTTGAAGCAACTTGTACCTCTTATACCTAAGTACGTGGCCTAGGAATTCGATTTTCCGCTTTTTGATGGCATTCATAAAGTTACGGTTCATGGCGACACGTATCAACAATATCATCATCATCATCATGGGGCGCGGGCCTCCCTCAATCACATGAGGGGTAACTCCCATACTCATCACGCTTGGCAGACGGGTTGGCGGGGGTTTAGATATAAATGCAGAGTTTTCCTTCTCTGGGTGCTGATGATCATGCCAGCAGCTTTACCTTAGTCGCCTTTTACGACACCTCGGTAAGAGTGAGGGTGGCCTATTCTACTCTGCCGGGGACCACACGGCCAACAACCAATAATATACCAGCGTACAAAAAACAAAATAAACTGGAAATATTTATCAGCGATTCAGGTATCTGATCTCGCAGATCTTTATGGGTAGCGGTGATAACCTTACCATCAGGTAACCTGCATGCTCGCTTATCACCTCTAGCTTTAAAAAAAAACTGTCAAAAACATATATCTAAAAGTTGTTATTTCTGTGATGAACGAACCACATAATCTGTAAATTGGTAGATACGGAACCTTCTTTGCGTGAAGCCAACCTGCATTGCACATGACCCTTTTCTGTGCACTTTATATTATTTTCCGAGCAAACTTGCCAAATAACATAACCAGGAGATAAATTAAACGAAATATCCAAACAAAACATTACATAAAATAGTCAAAAAGCGCCGGAAAGTCTCCACCAATTTTTCACCCCATGACATCCGAATGTGAAATTTTCCCGCAACGAGTTCGCAAAAAGCAGTGTTATGGGATCCCTTTCCTGAAGGGTTGCCATGTTTCATCGCGGCTTTATTCTTTAGATGCAAGTGCTCCATTGTTGGACAAAACAGATTTATTAGGGTACTCATGGTAGTTGTGTGGACAAATTCTTGCGATTAAAATGGTAACCTTTTACTTTTTTAACATAGCTTTCGGTGTATTCCACTTGGATGTAGCGACAAAGTTTAAAAGAAAATGATCAATATAATCAATGAAAACTTTATAACAAACAAAAGTCCCTTTTTTATTTTATTTATTTTATTTATTATCTTTTGATTTAGTTCGTTTCAAACATCCTAGAACTTATGCGAAGAGCCCATAGTGTGGCTACCCCTAATTTTTAGAGATTATCAAGTATGATCTAGAAAGAAAGACGAAATTTAATATTCCTCGAAACTAACACACATAATTTTAAGCGCATCTAAACTATTCCCTGTGTTTACGAGGTACTTCTTTAAAGAAACGTTTTTTTTTATAATTATTTTAAGCACCACGTCGTGATCTCAGGATCTAGCAGAAAAGTTTTTTAGAAGTTGAACATAGCTCGGGTTTGTGATCATCACTAATTCGCATTAGGCAAGCGTGACTACGCTTAATGACTATTAACCCTAACATCATAGTAGCGATGCCTTGATTTCCATGATAGCTCTGGTCTTTGGCCTGCAGTACCTATATAGGCTGATACTTTACTTTTACTCCGCAGCACTTTATAAAATCATCATAAAATGAAGGCCCGTTTGGATCAATTCGCAACCCTTGCAACAGAAGCAGGTTGCGGATTACATCCCCGCACAATACAAACATTTGTGTGCATGAATGTCTGTTTGTATTGGTCTGGGTATATTCAATGTCATCATCGTCAGCCCATTTAAGTCCCCACTGCTGGGGCACAGGCCTCCCTCAATCACATGAGGGGTAATTGCCATACTCACCACGCTTGGCAGACGGGTTGGCGAGGGTTTTGATATAAATGCAGAGTTTTCCTTCTCTGGGTGGTGATGATCATGCCAGCAGCTTTACCTTAGTCGCCTTTTACGACACCTCAATGTATATATTTGTAATTCCGCTGTTAATTCTGATATCCGGAACACAGGTGCTTGAGCTACCTATCTCTAAGTCAGATCAATGTTGATGTAGTGAAATATTTATATTTATTTATACAAAACAAAGCTCCGAACCTGATGATCCCACCCTCACTCAAATCTCTCATCAAAAGCGCACTCAACACATCCAAAGAAATCACTCTACGTTGACATATTTCCCCTAAAATCTAACCTAAATTACCCTCGAATTATTCAGTTTGCGAGCGCGGCAAAAATTCAAATGTCAAAATGGGGTTGCCAGATATATAGCTTCAATTACCGCGGGCCCGATTAAAAATGTCTTGGCGTTTTGCAAGTTGGCTCCTTTGCCCGTTTTTTGTCGGAGTTTTTTTATTTTTTTTCTGTCGGTTCGGAGTGAGTCAGTGATATTTTAATTAAGTATTGGGAGGGGACTCTGGGTTGGTAGTTTGTTTCTTCTTATTGGTGAGAAAAAATGTATTAAATGCACTTGATTATATCATAAAGGTCTGATTAGAACTAACAGTCCATAAGTCCTCCATTATATTGAATTCTATGTGTATATCATTACGGTGAGAATCGGTTAAAACGACAATTTTTGATTACTCGACGATCACGGATCTCGGCAGGTTCTGGGTTCGATTACCCGTATTGTTAAATTTAGTTTTTTTAGGATTCACGCATCAGTTTTATTCGAGGCCGTGGTATCACTTCGATCGAGCCGGCCCTTTCATTCTAAAGCGTACGATTAAAATTCCATTAGTACAGCCAGCGTCAGGACGATCCAAAGTCCAACAAGAGTAATGATAACCCCACGTAGCACCGTGTGGACATAATTATTTGTATTCGTTTGTTTATGAAGCGTCATCAACAAACTCCTTACTTCCCACATCCCAATCTTAAACGGAATCAAATGACCCCTCCATTAGACCAACACAAGTGGCCTCAATCTCTCACTCCACATGGATCATTCCTAGCTCAATTTACCCAGTACCGAAGGACAATTTACGCACGCGGCCAGAGTTCCGAAGCGCGTTATGCGCACGCGACCTCCACGCGCGGACACGTGGCTGGGGTGCGAATCGACCTTCTCAGCGGGATCGGTTTAAAATTGACTTCGGTGGTAAATTTTAAAGTAATTGGGGTCGTAAATCATGGTTTTTGAGTTGTTTTTTAATTAGAGTGTAATTGTGTATTAGTGGGCGACGTTTTTTAAAGCTACGGCCTTCTAAGCTTTGTCTCAATAATATTCTGCTTAAATAATCTATGATACAATACCTTGAAAGCTCAACGTATAAGAACGTAGAAATCTCGTTTTTAAAAGACTATTAAAATGTTAGTGACCATGAAAGTTTAAAATAAAACATTCATGTTGTACAGTCAACTCCAAAAATATGTATGAACCTTGTCACAATACTTACCTATAAGAAAGTAGAGGTCTACTTTCTTATATTATATATTGTGACAACGTCCTTAAGTGTCTACATATTTTTGGAGTTGACTGTACGAAATTAGATATGATAAATTCACCGATTTTGAGTACCCATTTGGATCAATGGTAGTACACGCTGCCTCTGGTACAAGGGTTGCGGGTTCGATCTCCGCACAGTACAAACATTAGTGTGCTTCTGTCTCTTCTTGTTGTTTGTCTGAGAGTTTTCTATGTATTATAAGTATGTATTTACAAATGGAAAGTATTAAATGTATTGTAATGTGTATTTGTAATTCCGCTGTTGATTCTGATCACACAGGTGCTTGAGCTACCAATCTTAGAGTCAGAACAATGTATGTGATGTTGAGCAATATTTATTTATTTCATCATCGGGCAAACAAAAAACTTTTTTCAGTGTAATATCAAGTTCATGATCATCATCAGCAACCCACACTCGTCCACTGCTGGACATAGGTCTCCCCTATTGCACGCCACTGCTCCCGATTTTCGGCCACTCTCATCCAGCCCACACCAGCCAGCCTTCGAATGTCATCATCCCATCTTGTCGCAGGGCGTCCTACACTACGCTTACCGAGTCGCGGTCTCCACTCAAGGACTTTACGGCTCCAACGGCTGTCAGTTCTGCGGCTAATATGACCAGCCCACTGCCACTTCAGTTTGCAAATTGGGTGGGCTATGTCGGTGACTCTGGTTCTCTGTCGGATTACATCATTTCTGATGCGGTCCTTCAGAGATACTCCGAGCATAGCCCTTTCCATAGCTCTTTGAGCGACTTTGAACCGGTGGACTAGTCCAGCCGATATAAATAATATCAAGCCGATATAATATCAAGTTATGTTCTACATATTTTCACAACGATATAAAGCCTAAACATTAAATCGAATGCAGTCAATCAAAATGCAGCCTGGCATCCCCCAGGGGTCGCTCTCCGTTGAACAATGACTCGTTATTGCCATCAATATACTGGGGGCATTGGATTCCTATTACCGACTCCTAATGGACTGGTGATTTTTTATTTAGGGTAAAAGCCGGATAGTTGCCTCAGACGGATACATGCCTCGGTTTCAAATGCTCTATGTTAAACGTATTGACAGTGTTTCTTTTTTATCATAATTTAAAGCGTCCCCCGCGCAGGGCTCAGTGCCGCATAAGCCGTTGAAGTAGGCGCACGTGTTTTGTCCGTGTCAGGAAATATCTTCCGCGGCGACACTTTAACGAGCGCCAGAATTATATTGATAAGTAATCTCTTTTAAATATTTTTATAACTTATTGCGATTTCGGTCAAAAAAATATTTCTTTGAATGCATTAGAGTTTAAATTACACCGTTTATTAGGTTTTATTGTTAAATATGTTTTATTTATTTCGTAAATAAAAAAGGCAAGTATCCGTATCAAATCGGATAGTTGCCCTGCTGTTTTTTGCGGATTGTTGCCCTGCGGCAACTTTTCGTAACTATACATTTTTAACAAGCAAAGACATCTTTTTTTCATTTGTTTTTCTATTTTTTCTTAGTAATTTTTTGTTTGGTTTTATTAGCTTATCTTAAAATAAATATTCAACAGCAAAATGCCACGCAAGTATAAACGAAAGCCAGGCGTGGTGCCGCGCCACATCAACTGGACAGAAGACAGTTTAATACACAGGTTTTCGGGGTAGCGGAATCTATCCAGTCAATCCAAATGCTCTGTCTGATGCTGAATTTGCTATATCAGATATTGCATTGGGGGAGCTTACGAAGGAACAAGAGTCTGAAACTATAAACTATCAAGTACCAGGCGCTTCTGGAGAACTTGCGTTACGTGAGCGGATACAAGAATCTGAATATGACCGGGGTAATGTACTAAGTCCTTAGAACAAAGTGACTTTACAAGGCTATCAAGTCCCAAGCTACTGTGATAAAAAAAAATCCAGAAACTATCATAAATAAAGCTGAGAAAAACAGTGTGAACCAGAGTTGCACGCCACCTAGGCCGTCGTCGAGACTTTTGGCTCTTTCTCATGATTATTTAATCTTAGGAGATGGTGAGATTGAAAATACATCATTTTTATTGAAAAAAATAACAGACGGGCATCTATCCTTACATGGGGCAAGTATCCCCCGAACCATTTTTTACGTTAGGCTACTATCCGTTATAGTGGGCCACTATCCTCTTTTTTAGAGGTCATATTAAACTGGATTTACTCAAAATTTATAATATTTATATGTTTTTTATAAATAGGGTATGTTAGAAGATAAATCAACTATGTTTAAAAATAGACTTTGAATAAAAAAATTATTAGTACACATTTTTTAAAGACGCTTTTTCAAAAGTGTGGCAACTATCCGGCTTTTACCCTATGATGCTTGAGTTGAGTGATATTGAAGAGTGGAAGAATCAACAGAGAGATTTTTCTTCATTTCAAGACGCAATTTGAAAATGCATCATCATTTAGCATTAATTCCTGATAGTGTTCACTGGCAATTTAAAACCCGGAGTCAGCTATTAAATTAGCTTCAAATATAAATTCTCATTTAATTTATATTTTTACAATATCACATACATTTGTACTAGTCCCAAACAACAACGAAGGTACTACAAATACCCAGAACCAACACAAATATCAACATTTGTGTTGGTGCGGGAATCGGAACCCGCGACCCTTGCGGCTGCACCGACGCACAAACCACTGCGCTATAAAGGGTCGTCTCTTCTTTTTTTTGTGATAGGTGGTAGACGAGCAGACGTATCACCTGATGGTAAGTGGACACCCGCGACACCAGTGAAGACTTCTTCTTCTTTGTTTCTTTCATAGAGTAAGGTAATTAATTAGTCTGGTATCTTTCCACGTTAGGTCTCAGCTCTCTTTATACCCCTACGCCATGACAATCTATCGTGGGTTATCGGGTGGCAGTAGGGACCTCACGTCAAGAGAGGTCACTTTCTTCCACTTTCTTGCCTTCACGACTTGGCAATACCTTCTTAACTACATGCTGAAGCTCATGAGAAGGCTTGTTACAGTGAGTTTTTGCTGGTCGGTAGTGACTTTGAAACCACCTCGGAAGTATTCATTCGTTTTATAAACGCATAAAGTCTAAAATCATCGTCGGCGTGAAAAAGCAAATTTTCCCCGTAATTACATCCACAATAACCACTCCACTCGAGTGTTGCCAATCCCCCGCTAAACAAGCAGTGTTGCCAGATAAGATAAACTCGCCACGGATACGGGTAAATTGCCTGGTGGAAGGGATGTCCTTTTTATCGCCCTTGTTTGCGCTACCGTTTATTAATTTTCCTGACATTTTTATCGGGATTATGATAAAAGATTTGCTAATGATTTGGCTTTGACGGTTGTGTAATTTGCTGTTAAAATATGAAATATGTTCGTGGTACAGTCAACTCCAAAAATATGTATACACTTTAGGGCGTTGTCACAATATATAATATAAGAAGGTAGACCTCTACTTTCTTAGAGTTGACTCTACATTTCCACAAAGAGGTATGTCTCTGTTTTCCACCGTTAACTTAGTTCTGAAAATCAAAAAAATATTATTTGCATAGGCTTATATACAGCACTTAAAATCGTCATACATTTAAGTAATTTAAAACTATTAAGAAAGAAAGAAAAAAATATTATTTTGGACATCACAACACTACATACGAGTACAACATTAGTTACAAAAGAACAAACAAACAAAAAAAAAATTGATACAGAAAAAAAAAGAAAACAAAACAATTATAAGTACTTAAGTATAATTTACATGTTAATACATATAGTTTTTTAGATGTGAGGGTGGCCTATTCTTCTCTGCCGGGGACCACACGGCCACGAGACGAGTGTGTCAGACCAAAATAGGGGGCCTCGTCCACGAGACCTTATCCCTATGTTTTTGATTCTTCTTCTTAAAGTCGTAGACACTAGTGAAGGTTGGCCGTCAATCTAGCATATCCTTCTCGGTCCCTCTATCGAGGCGCAACAGCTCGGCGGCGCTTGCGACCCTCGTCCACTTCCGGATGTTACGCAGCCAGCAGCCAGCAGTGTTTTTCCACCGACTCACACGCCAGCTTACAACTACTTCCCCATTATAATAAGTTTTGCAACAACTCGTATCTTTTTTTTTTTTACATTATATCGGACAAACGAGCATACGGCACACCTGATGGAAAGTGATCACCCCCGCCGCCCATGGACATCTGAACACCTGAGGTATCACATAGCGTTGCTGGCTCTTAAAAGGAGTACACCCTTTTCTTGAAGGTCACCAAGTCGTATCTGTTCGGAAACACCACGGATGACAGCTGGTTCCACAATTTTACTGTGCGTGGTAGGAAATGACGTGAGAAACGCACTGTAGTCGATATAAATCCATCCAGGTGATGTGGATGGTATTTCGCGTTCTGACGTGATGTGCGGTGGTGAAAAATTGCAGCTGGAATAAGGCCGAACAGCTCCTCGGAACATTCTCCATTGTAAATCTATACATCCCATTGTGTATCTATCGTGTCTTAACACATGTCCTAAGAAGGCAACTTTCCTCTGCTTGATGGTCGATGAGTTCGCGTTTCCGGTGCACTCGTCGGAGAACTTCAACACTTGTCACTTTTTGAGTCCAGATTCTAATGGCTGAAATGATGAGTCCAGATAATGGTAAGCATCCGTCGATAAGCCCACATTTAAAGGATACATGAATTTGCAGAAAATATCAAATGATTCGTAATTGTATGCTACAATAGATCTCTTATAGCAATAATAGTTGCAGGAAAGCAATCCCATACAGTATTGTTCCAAGTTCATCTGCCATTGTGGACCCTCTGTCAGTATGTCAGCGATGCGCTACAATAACCCGTAAATAGTCACTATAAAACTTTACTGTCACGTTTATACGACTAGGGTTGGCAGCTGCATATTTTTTTAAATGTGATATGTGACAGACGAACAGACGGATCACCTGATGGTAAGCAAGTGCCGATGCACACGGACACTCGCAAAACCTTGAGTCACACATGTGCTGATAACCTTTATATGATTTTTCCTTCTTTCTTTTTTTTCTGAGGGCCAATGTGCCTAGGGGCTAGTCTGAAAACCAGTCTTGGGCAATTTGGTCGAGTAAATGCTGGGACTAGCTACCTATTGTCAATAATTTGAAAATTTTACATCTATTTTCATTTTTTTTTGTGATAACCTTAAAATTATTGCATATTCTTCTGTTTTTGACAGTAAATAGCTTTTCACTTTGACTTTATACCCCCTTTCCCGAATTGGGCCTCGGGATTGATCACTAAGACGCCTAAATTGTACAATTATCCTAGGATAATACCATAGACTGAGATTCGTAAACCTCGTGCGATAAGTGTATATATTTACCATTGCTCTGGGTAATAGGTAACCCTACATTATAGTATACTTTCCTAGTATATCCCAAAACGTTTGTACCAAAGAAAACTAAGCCGTTCCCCTTTTAAGAGCATAAAAGTTAGGAAAGTACTGCTATTGTAATTTGGTCCCTTTTGTCTGTTGTTTGGGTATAGTTTTGTTTGTTTGTGTGCGTGGAAGGGAAAAGAGTTGTGTGGGCCATTAAATTGGCGGGAATAATATGGGTTTTCTTTAAAATATTAATTGGAGATAGGTAATATATAACAATAACATAAATAAATAACAATAGCTGGTGGCTTCCGCATGGACAGATGCGACATCGTGAGGCATGCTACATCGGCCATGCCAGAAAATACCACCACATGTTGACTACGACCACTCTAACAAGAGAGAACTATAGATAGAGAGTGGAAATTATAATGGCCGTAACATTGTCACATGTGCGAAAGAAGGTCTTTATCACTTGTATGGGCCTTACCAGAACCTCCGAAGTGAAGTTATTTTTTTAAACTCTCTTTCCTACCGGATAGGACTTCCCGGTACCCTCACGCACACAGTAAAACACACAGCAGGCTCTACTGCACGCCAATTTTATGTGATGCCGTAATATCTCTCCGGTCGAGCCTGCCTATTCATGCCGAAGCGTGTCTTCCACGTACGAAAGTTTAAATGTCAAAGTCTACCTAACATACGGTAAATTCCTAAATGGTACTGAATCTTGGATGCTGCATTTACCGCTCTTCTCCTAGCCCCAAATCAAGGGGTTGCGTGACGATCTACCAGCGTTTACCGGAAGCCCGGATGGGAGGGGGCGGAATAAAGATGGCGGCACCGGAAGTCGAGACACGTGCTCCGCTCGCACCGGACATCCCGGTTCGCGTCCATTGAATTATAGCTATTCTGCGTACATTTTCCTGCACTATAATAATAATATAGAAACTATTTTGGTTTTTCGGGTTGACGTTACAGGGTTTCTCGATTAGAGTAATGGTGGTTGGGATTGTCATATTTGGATGTGTATATTATTCTGAAGAACTCATTTGATCAACAATATGGTCAAATACTGTGGCATTTGAGAGTGATAAGAACGGGCCTTCCTTATCGGAAGGTCGTGGTTCGAATCTGAGCATGCACTTCTGGATTTTTCAAACCTATGTGCATATTTCTACCATCAGCTCGGCAGTGAGGGAGAACATCATTAGGACACCTAAACATCTCGGAATGTCATCATCATCATCATCATTTCAGCCAATAGACGTCCACTGCTGAACATAGGCCTCCCCCAATGTTCTCCACACAGATCAATCCTGTGCCGCCCGCATCCAATGCATTCCTGCGATCTTCACCAGATCGTATTACCGATCGTAATACCTAGTAGGTGGCCTGCCACGGCTGCGACTTCCTGTACGTGGCCTCCACTCGAGGACCTTTCCGCCCCAACGGCCGTCTGTTCTCCTCGCTATGTGCCCTACCCATTGCCACTTGAGGCATGCAATCCTTTGGGCTATGTCTGTGACCTTTTTTCTCCTGCGGATCTCATCATTTCTGATACGATCACGCAGGGAGACTCCGAGCAAAGCCCTCTCCATTGCTCTCTGGGTGACTTTAAGCCTCCTTAATCTTACATCTCTGATAGTTTCTCAAAATTGTGGCTACCTACAATATTTGAGATAATTATTCTAAACTTGTATCCGTGATCCAGTTGGTCTGGTTTCCCTGTTAAAGGGTTGCGAAGGTCGGAAGGCAGAGGCTTCAATATGATTACTTGACTTCCCGAATCTTGGATCATGGTCTAAGCGTACGGACTGCGGCAGCTTTGGACGCAACTGGGAATTTCACGGTAAGATGATGAGGAGATTTAGATAACATACCTATTGATACTGGAGACGGAAGGCACATTATCCTGGCTGCAGATGCCCTCGCTCAGGAGCCGGTCCCGGATCTCCCAGGCGAACATGGTGGGGTTCTCCCGCTTGTAGGCCGCGATGGCGTCCACCACCGGCGGCGTCGCCACCTTCGGCTTCGAGCCACCAATCACGCCGGCCTTGAAGCTCCCTGTCTCGTAGTACCTGGGGAAAAGAGATCATGAGAGCTATTGAAATATATTATGGGATGATGTCCTGTGGGTAGACCACCTGCCCGATGGTCCGATTACATTGTGACGGCAATGGGGAAACAATGGATAAGGCTGGCAGGGGACAGAAGGGAATGACATGATAAAGAAGAGGCCTATACTCAGCAGTGGGTGGACTAATATGAGGATGACGATGATTGAAATATTCTGGGTTCAATTTCTTTTATGTGAAAGGCGGCTGGCGAGCAAATGGATCGCCTAATGGTAAGCGATTGTCGCCGCCCATGGACACCCGAAACACCAGTGGAGTCACAAGTCACTCGAATTGGACTTTCGGTTTATTCGCTCACTCGGTAAAACAGCGGAAGTGCTGATTCACGCCGGATCACTCCGGTCGAGCCGGTTCATGTACGCCGAAGTAAGGATCTCACTTGATATGATTTTAATATTAATTAAATTACTAAGATTTACTTGTTTACCATCAACCGGTGATTTGGTGTTCTACTCATAATTATTATTACCAACTTTTTCTATGAGACTCGAAAAAACAAACAGGGACAGCTGGTTGATACATAGCCAAGGATTTTTTTTATGTAATAGGTGACAGACGAGCAGACGGATCACCTGACGGTAAGCGATTGCCGCTGCCCATGGACACCCGCGACACGTGTAGCCGCAAGCAAGCAAGAGTGCACTGCCAACCTTTAAACCCCCCTTTCCCCCGGATCGGGCCTCCAGTTACAGTGCAGCTACACGCCGGTTTTTTATAAGGCCGTGGTATCAATCCGGTCGAGCCGACCCATTCTTGCCGAAGCGTAGCTCTCCCAAGAGTGAAGTGAAGTGAATGTATGAGAAATCAATAGGCACGTTCCATTCCATCATCCAATGGATGAGAGACATTCCAGCAAGCACAGATGATTTTCACGATGATGAGAAATCATCTTGAAAAGCCGTATAAACGGCACATTAGGATTAGCGACCGACGAAATGGCATTTTTAAATTGACATCGCAAAAAATCACAATCAGATATACAATAAAAAAAAACGTAAAAATCGCACCATATTGCCCTCTATTCCCAAATCAGCCATAAACAAGTAGCATAGAGCACGCCCCTCCCCAGGGAAGCGGCATTAGAGCTGACGAAAATTAAATTTCCCCCAATAAAATAATGGACGGCGTTATGACAATTTGATTAGTTGGCCTGTTGTACCCTTTCGGGTATTGTAAGGGTTGATTTTGGATCATCGCTTTGTGATTTGGAGTAATTTATTTTTTTAATGGATGAAGACATTATGGACAAGGTCGCATTCTAATGATAACTGTAGATATTAATAATGGCGCATATATATATTACACGGAGTTATTTAAAGAAAGAAAGAAAGAAAGAAAGAAAGAAAAAAATTATTATTTTAAACATCACAACACTACATACGAGTACAAAATTAGTTACAAAAGAACAAACAAACAAAAAGAAAAACAAAATAGATACAGAAAATAAAATCAAAACAAAACAAAGGAAAAACAAAATAATGAGTACTAATAACCAGGCAGTGCAAATAATATATTGTGTGTTGTGACCTCCAACATAAATGGCCCCCACTCAGCCTATGTCATAACCCTGAAAAAGGTCATGACGCTGATTTTCAGTAGGGCCAGCTGAGTGAGTGCCACGGACATCAGGCTTGTGTACCTAGCAGGACAGCATAATATTTTCAGCAGAGACAATTTTCTTGTGTCGTACTTTATAGAGCGAGTTTTTTGGTAGTCGGGTTTTAGTTTTTAAACTTAATTTTATTTAACATATTTTTAGTTATGTAAATAAAATAACATATTTGAAATGTCCTATAAAAGCTTTTTCATTTGATACCCCACACGGTACCATCAAGCAAAAAAATTATTTTAGGTCCTTAATCTAACTCCCCTAGAGTCCCCTAGAGGGCGCTGTAGTGAATTTAACGTACGTAGTGACGTCATGTCGCCTATAACCAAAAGACAATCAAGACGCTACTAACGACACCTCATTTGTTCAAATATGATAACTAGTTTAGAAGTTATGAGGGAACAGATGAACAACCATATATACATAACATACATACATACAGGTCAAAATCATGCTTCGCCGAAGTCAATGGTAGTAATATAAAGGCTTAGAGCAACACGCATCTTGCATTGCTCTTAGCATAAAAACAAGTTCATCATCAGCCCATTTAAGTCCCCACTGCTGGGGCACGGGCCTCCCTCAATCACATGAGGGGCAATTGCCATACTCACCACGCTTGGCAGACGGGTTGGCGAGGGTTTTGAACTAAATGCAGAGTTTTACCTTCTCTGGGTGCTGATTATCATGCCAGCAGCTTTACCTTAGTCGCCTTTTACGACACCTCGGTAAGAGTGAGGGTGGCCTATTTTACTCTGCCGGGGACCACACGGCCAAGTTACATACGTTTAATACAGTGATACTTAAGCCCCAATGAACCCAAACAGCTCACTTTCAAATGCACAAATGCACCCATTCTGTAGAGTGTTAGGCCGATACATTTGTCGAGCCCCTCCCCGGGGAATGAAGCTGCGACCCTACGAGAATGCATTGTTATTGATACTGAGAGGGATGATTTCGAATAATTTGTTTTTGAACATTTTTCATCTGAATAAGGTATCGATTCGATTTTTTCTTAAACGGGTTGATTGAGGATTAATAAAATCATATCTTCTTGTAGAAAAAGAGATCGATGCTAGTAGATTCAAAAGTGTACCGTATGGTATTTTATAAATACATTATATTTTACTTAAATATGTTTGCACGTAAGAAGTACCTATAGATATTTATGTAAAAATTGTCGTAAATATATATTTTTTTGTACTCTGAGCAGCAGCTGTACTGGATTGTTGGTTTTTTCAGAAAATGAAAATGATTTTATTGTTTTCTATATTTCGTGCTAGAACATTTGTAAGAACCAACTATTGTAGGTAGTCCATGTAACAAGCACACTTTAATTTAATGTTAAAATTGATGTATGTTTCGGCACTCGTTGTCTGTTAAAAATATGTATAAATAATTATTTACCTAATTGTTACTGTAATGACTGTTTGTGCCAAAATAAATTAAAAAAAAATGTCCATAGATGTTGTTAAAACATGTACATTATGATGAGGCTTTATTATATCCAATTTAGCTAAAAAAACAGAACATAACAAAATAACATTACTAAAAATCCGATTAACACTGTAAAAATTATAATAAACTGGTTCGAACCGCATTGAGCCGGTTAGAATTAGGGCGCGTTCGCACTAGCGGCTGTTTTGCGGAATTATTCACAATCGCACTCGAGATAAGTCAATTACAAGTGTGATCACACCCTAAGTGAGAGTGCGTGGTAGTACTGTGGCGAAGAGAAGTGCTTTAGTCATTTGATTTGCAAAAGCTTGACATTTTTTTATTTTATTTGAACATATTACAATAACAGTATTTAAATTTAGAGTGTCACAAAAACCTTGCCGGTTTGTCCATGACACGGCTACACATGAGTGTCGCTAATTTAACCAAATAAATAAATAATATAGTAGTAACAACAAAGAATGAATAGAACAAGACTTATTTCTAATACATTTCAAAGTCAAAGTCAATTACGTTTATTGCTTTCATGAATGAAGTCATTCATTTCTGACAATGGTCATCAGATTACCTATATTTGTGCAATATTTTGGCTTGCTTCGTTTTCATGGTTTTTCGGAAGCCATTTTATAACATATACTGAAGATATACAAGTATTATACATATATATTTGTAATCCCACTGTTGATTCTGATATCCGTAACAGAGGTGTTTGAGCTACCTATCTCGGAGTCAGATCAATGTATGTTGTGAACAAATTATTTATTATTTTATTTTATTATTTCATGACCCGTCTAAAAGCTATCGAAGATATCGTGGAATAGTTTTGGTGCGATTAAAAATGGGTAAATTTTTGTTTAGTTATTTTAGTTCCCTATCTTTAGCAGTAGATTTTGCTAATACACATACCTACTTACACATTAACAAAAAATAGGTAAAAAAACTCGAACCTCGTGTGAGCGGCAGAGACCCAGCACCCTCCTGTCGCTCGATTCCAAGACTAAAATCATAGGGCTACCCAAAACCCAACTCCTCCTCACCACACTCACAGCATACACATACACATACACACACGCACACACACTAATTCACTAACGCTCTTACAGCCATTACTTAAATTTTAGTATTTTTGATTACTTTTCGATATATATATATATATATATATATATATATATATATATATATTGTTTTGAAGATTACATTCAGTTTGTCACTTTAGTCTTAATTTCGAAAGAAAAATCATATGAAAGAAATTCATATGATTTGACACCCACGAGACAGGCACTGCCTAGTGTGGGAGTTAAAGAACTTTACTTTCTGTTAATGTGTGTTTTTGGTTAATAAATGTTTTTTTTTTTTATTATTTTACATCTTATAATCATTGACTTAAGTATATTTAGTTTCCAAAATACGGCTTAGGCCAGTTAAAAAGGATATCGAATTACAACTCTCTCTCTCTCTCTCTCTCTAGTCGGCCCCTCATTACTGAGGATCGTGATCCCTGGAACTCATCAACCAAACAAACTTTCTCCATTGATTACGACTGGAAATAGCCTTCACCACGTCGTAGAACTTTGGTAGGGAAGTAGCTCCTTTTATTTGGTCTGACCATCGAATTGTTACAAATAACACGAAACCTCTTAAAAGCCGCAAGAACTTTTCTACACAACTGTACCTAGAGTGCATTAAACAAGGGTGCTATAGCGGAGTCTGTGGGGAGTTCTAACATTATCGTAATGTAGAGGGTCCCGTACTCAGAGCCATACAACAAGCATCCCTAAATAGGAACACATAGAATCTATTTTCGTAAAGTCTTCAAAAAACAGTCTTTTTCCTACAATAAATTGGCATAACGACACGATTGCTAAAAGACTAGTCCGTAAACAGGAATCAGATGAAGTAAACCTTATGTCGATAGAAATAGAGACTACATTACAAAATCTGATTATGAGATCTTTTTTATCTGCACTATAGATTATTACTTTAACGATTTTTAAATAATATTAACTTAACATTAAGCATAATAATTTCTTGGTCTCACAGATTAAAAAATTAAAATAATTTAACTACATTTTAGTTACTTTGTTGCATGAATAATAGGTAAGTATATTGATTTTAGCCGTGTGGTCCCCGGCAGAGTAGAATAGGCCACCCTTACTCTTACCGAGGTGTCGTAAAAGGCGATATCAACAAGAAATAATAATAACAAAGAGTGTAGAAAAGACCAACAGCGTACTTGATTGGTAGATTGGCCGTCATAGCTGGAATATGAGCGCATGGATACCACTAGCTTTTCTTTGTATTATCGCATAGGGAGGCATGTTAAGCCATTGGTCCTGCACCCGGTAGGGATAGGGATCCCACTCCAGTCATGTCTTACTTGTGTCCCATCCGAATATAAGGAAGAGACAGTACATTTGTACACTTGTGCCGACACAGACATAGCCCAAAGAATTGCATGCCTCAAGTGGCAATAGGCAGGGCACAAAGCGAGGAGAACAGACGGCCGTTGGGGCGGAAAGTTCCTCGAATGGAGGCCACGTAAAGGAAGTCGCAGCTGTGGCAGGCTCCCCACAACGTGGACCGACGATCTGGTGAAGGTCGCGAGAATCCATTGGATGCTGGCGGTTTAGGAGTGATTTGTGTGAAGAACATTGGGGGAGGAATATGTCCAGCTGTGGATATTCGTTGGCTGAAATGATGATGATGATGACACACTTGTGCACAAACATACGTACAAGGCTGATTGATTAGACACTTTTATGAACAACAAGAAAACCACATGGCAATAAATGCAGTGTCGAATGTCGAACATATTGACAATCAAGATAAACGTAAGCTGGGGGTTGTAACCGGCTTCCAGCGGTTATAACCGGATTAGTGCGGTATTATGCATTACTAGTTCGGAGCTTACTGGTTATGTTGAGTGAATTGTGGCGAACTTTTGGGGGTAATTTAAATGGGACAGAAGAGGTAAAATAATACAAGCACACATTTTTTTGGGACCAAAGAACATATTCTTTGGTCCCAAAAAAATGGCGAATCACTATTCGCCATTGACACGAAGAGAATAAAAAGATTTTTTTTGCATGCATACGTTTTTTTTGGTTTTTCAACATTTCAAGTACCTATTAATATCCAGACGACCCATTTGGATCAGTGGTAGTGAATGCTGCCTCTGGTGCAAGGGTTGCGGGTTCGATCCCCGCTCAGTACAAACATTTGTGTGCTTGAACATGTATGTTTGTAATGATTTGAGTGTTTTCTACCTTCAGGAGATGCTCCTGAAGTTGTCCTACGATTATACAGAGAAATTACTCACTGTCCCCAAATAACCATTACCTAATTTTAATTGTTAGCGTAGAGTAAGATAAAGTTTAACTTGTAATTTATTGCTTGTATGATTAAAGTTTCTAAGACCTATTTTAAGCCTGAAACACAGGTCACCCTAGTTCAGGCAAAATGTTAAATATGTGTATATAAGATTTATTGATCAAAAGTTGTATTAGACATAAGTTATTTGAAATAAATATTTTTTTTATTTTTATGTATAATAAGTATGTATTTACAAGAGAAAAGTATTATACGTTTGTGATTCCGCCGTTGGTTCTGATATCCTTAATACAGGTGCTTGAGCTACCTATCTCAGAGTCAGATCTATGACATGTGATGTTGTGAAATATTTATATTTATTTTCGCAAGAAAATTAAATTCAAAGTCAAACAGACATATTCTAAGCAACATATAATCTACAAACTTTGTGAATACGTTGAATATTTTTTGGACTCACCATATGAAATGACCAGGACCCCAATTCTCGTGATCGTGACAATTTGAAAAAATGGCGGATGTCACATGAAATTCATACAAAAAAACTATGTTTTGGTGATATCTGTCGTGTGATAATAAATGTCACGAGCACGAGACTTGGGGTCCAAGTTACATGACCAACTCTTTATGATAAGATGATAATTTTTTATGCGCATCTCTAAAAATCATACAATAAATGTCCAAAACGGTTGGTAGAAGAGGTAATGTTTTTGTTTTTATTTATTCAATATCTTTTAAATTACATACATTACAAATGGCTGGGGTCTCTATTTAAGTATGCAATACCTGTGTTTAGAGACCCCGCTCCTCCTTGAAATTTACAAAGATAAAAGGTGGTGAAAGGCACGAAAATGTTCACCGGTACACCCTGTATGGTCTAACTTGACCGTGGGAAAGCCACACTTCGGCTCGAATGAAGTGATCCATGGCCTCACAGAAAACTAGCCGGAACCCCCTCACAGATAGAGGGGTTCAAAGGCTAGCAGCATACTTGTTACTTCACTGGTGTCGCGGGTGTCTATGGGCGGCCGCAATCGCTTACCATCAGGTGATCCGTCTGCTCGTCTGCCACCTACCACATAAAGAATATTTTATTTTTAAATGCGTATTTTCAAAAGAATAGAATAGAATAATTGCTGTTCAAAATGGTTAGTAAAAGAGATAGTTATAGGGATGAAAATGTTTACCAATACCCCCTGTCCTGTACGTCTCTCCTCTAGTAACACAGCGCGCAATGTCGATGACTTTAATTCTCTGACGAACACACAGGTACGTCAGAAGGTACGGTATATTTTTATAACATGGCCACCACATAACCCCCCCTCCCTGGGGGGGACGGAAGCGCCAAGTCACGCTTTCTGCGCTTGCGCATGGCTACTCTAATTGTCGACAGGACGGCGCTTTCGTTTTGGTTTTGATACTTAATTAATATAAATCATACTTATTTTAATGCGAAATGTTATAGTGTTTAGGAAAGGTGAATGACCTGAGGTCTTTTATGAGTAAGTTTTGCAGAATGTAATTATACAATTTTGAGCTTTATTGCGTTCATTAAGTTCCATTTTGTTAAAGAGGTTGAGTCTGCGGCACGAAAGTCCCGATTTTAAATTTCTTGTGTCTCTGGATATAAGGCTCAAAATTGAATGTTGATGGCTACTGAATAAGTGCGCTCTTCATGGGATCTTATTTGTTTTTTTTTATGTGATACGTGACAGATGAGTAGACTGATCACCTGATGGTAAGCGATTATCGCCACCCAAGGATACCTACGACACCAGTGGAGTCACAAGTGAGCTGCCATCCTTTAAACCCCCGTTACCCCCGCATTGGGCCTCCGATGCCCTCACTCACACAGCGTAACACAGCACAAGGCTGCTTCACGCCGGTTTTCTGTGAGGGCGTGGACTCACTCCGGTCGAACCGGTCCATTCATTCCGAAGCGTGGCTCTCCTACCGTCAATCGGTCGGCGCGGACTCTACGTATTAAAAGTAAATAAGGCCTTATATACCGATATCCTCCAACATTGAGAAGTTCCGCATAGTTTATAATCAGAGAAAAAGAAAGAAAAAATATATTTACCTTGGTGTGGTTGTCTGGAAGAGATTGTTATTAGAAATGTTACAAATTTTGGCCCTACCCGGGGATCGAACCCGGGACTGGGTTTTCAAAAGCTTTATAAAGCATATATTTTGCATTTCATATCAATTATTTTCTTGTTCGCATATTTGTTAATAATCCACACGGGATGATGTGCCCTGCCAATAAATAAACTTGATTATTATATTTACAAATTAATAAAGAGAGAAAAGCTCAACCAATCCACTCCAGACCACTCAAACATCGGCAAATTCGAAATGTACAGTTGCTCTCGCACAAAAGTCAAAACAAAACGGGAGGACAGTCGGCAAATAAATTGAAAAGCAAAAACGCCTGGCCCCATTCAGTATGGCGTCCAGCGCCCCGCGGGAATAGGGATGGGGTGTCATGATCCCGGGATTGCGATTAAAGTTTGCAATTCTAGACTGCTACAAAGCTGTAGAATGAACTATACTCCGTAAATATAGCTTAATTAGAACGACAGTTGTGATATGTACAGCTTATGATTATTTTAATAATAACTTGACCTTTTATTTTTAACCAAGTTTCAATTTCATAGATTTTTAGTTCTTTAGACATAAAGATCTTTCTTATTCTTTTGTAACACCAATACTTCTTAAAAGGCCGGCGGCGCACTTGTAGCTCCACTGGTATTGCGGATGTTCATTGGCAGCGGTACCCAATCGCTTACTATCAGGTGGTCTGTCTGTTCGTCTGTCCCGATATTGTTTCGTTTACCAGCCATCAATAATCCCAAATTTATGTTTAAGCGATTGAATGTCTGTTTCTACTAAAAATAATCGCGTTTCATCTCGTGAGCATTATATAGTTGTATAATGCAACGCAAAAAATTAAAGTCATATACTTCTTAGAATTAATGTACACACGGCGTCACGTGTTACCCTTGTTGAACTTTGGACCATCCTTATGTCAAATGCACAAGTACTATTTTTGCACTGCAGGGGGTAACTTGACTTGACGCTGACTGTACACAGGAGAAAACGCGGCTATTTTTATATGTAAGTATCTACTCACAGCTGGAGCTTGAGTTTTGTCCCGTGTACATTAATTATTTGTATAATGCAACGCGAAAATTTTAAATATTTTTTTTTGTTTTATTCATTGAAAAATTGGTTTGGAATTCTCACCATACTAGATTTTTTTTCTACAATAGTTTATAAAACTTAATCAATCCCGTACCGCGACTTGGAACCCCATCACTAGAGAGGTCAATTTTCAATTTAAAATAGACAATAGCAGGCAGAGGCCGGTCTATTCATACGATTGTGCTTGTGTTGGCATTATATCAAACTGATATGTTTTAGTGAGTAATTAATGCGGCTATCTGTACCAGTAGTGAGGCTTAGGGGAATGGTGTTGTAAGAAAAAAAAAGGTGGTAATGTTTGAAGTTGACGTGATTAAACCGGAAACACACTTAGTTACACAATTATTGGAGAATTAGGTTAGGTACTTACTCTGCATTTTCGTTATTGTAGTGTTATGTTTATTGTTAAAATTAATTTGATAATTAAGTCCTTTATTATTTTCGTTTTTGCCTGAGATACAGGATTTTCCTAGTTCAGGCAGTAAACTTAAAATTGATCCCTTGTCATCGTCAGCCCATTTAAGCCCCACTGCTGGGGCACGGGCCTCCCTCAATCACATGAGGGGTAATTGCCATACTCACCACGCTTGGCAGACGGGTTGGCGAGGGTTTAGATATAAATGCAGAGTTTTCCTTCTCTGGGTGCTGATGATCATGCCAGCAGCTTTACCTTAGTCGCCTTTTACGACACCTCGGTAAGAGTGAGGGTGGCCTATTCTACTCTGCCGGGGACCACACGGCCAATCCCATCACGGCGATCCCTTGTATAAGTAGATTATAAGTATCGTGTTGTTCTAATGATTTTGCAATAAAGTTTTATTTATTTATTTTACTTATTTACAATACTAAGAACACTTTTTGACAGCCTCGTTGGTGCAATAGGTAGTGGGTCGCACTTTATAGCGATGGCTGCGCTTAGGGTCCTGGGTTCCATTTCTGGGTCAGACCAAAATTTGTACCTAAATTTTCCTGTAAAAAAATTCTCAGTGTCGGCACGGAGTTTGGAAGTTGGCGGTGTTGTACCCCCTTGTCTCGGAAAGCATGTTAAGGTGACAGGTAGGGCACAATAGCGATGCCAATCGATTTAATTGTTAGCTACTAAATCGGTACTAAAACTAAATCGACCGAACATTTGTTGGCACAAGCGTTTGCCGAGAGGTTGCAACCCCGAAATTGTTTAAAATAGATCCGGTTTCTTAGCTAAAAATTAAAATCGATTGGCGTCGCTAGTGTGCCCTACCCGTAACTTTAAGCCGTTTGTCCTGCGCCCGATCCCTCTCTGGTCGTGTCACACTGGTATCCCATCGGAATATGAGGGCAAGGGAATAGCGAGTGCACTTGCGTTTGCACACACACTTAAGCACTATAAATATCCTGCGTAAGTGGCTTAGCGGAAATCGGTTGGAGGATATTACTATAACTTATTATTAAAGATTATGAGATATTTTTTGCAAAAGTTCTTCTAAGAATACCTCAGGGTATCTATTAACATTTTTATCCTTTTACAATCTCTCATAATTGCGGTAATTAATCCAAATCTATTACCGGTGTTAGTTTCGCCGATTCGTCACCTTAAGCAAAAATCTTATCGTATCGGGGTAAATCAAATGCATGATCAGAATCAGTAAAAAGATCTAACATACCTATTCACAAGATCATTATTTCCAAACCATTGGGCTAAGCAGCTTTCTGCTAGCTAAACATCGGTTGACCGCAAATGAGTCGCTCTTAACTCAAGGATTACTTAATGAGTGGTTAAGGTGCTTGGGAAAGACAAATGGAACGGTTAGGTGGCGTTTAAATTTGACTGAACTAAGCTTCGTTTTAAGACAGCCGTTTTGAAGCCTTCTGTAAAGAGGGGCTTGCTGGTGCCTTCCCAATAGAAATTTCAAGATGAAGTCTATTTCATCATCATCATCATCATCAGCCCATTTAAGTTCCCACTGCTGGGGCACGGGCCTCCCTCAATCACATGAGGGGTAATTGCCTATACTCACCACGCTTGGCAGACGGGTTGGCGAGGGTTTTGATATAAATGCAGAGTTTTCCTTCTCTGGGTGCTGATGATCATGCCAGCAGCTTTACCTTAGTCGCCTTTTACGACACCTCGGTAAGAGTGAGGGTGGCCTATTCTACTCTGCCGGGGACCACACGGCCGAAGTCTATTTGATTTATTGTATTTTGTCACTTCATCTTTTTTTTATTATTTTAATGGCTAGTAGTGTTGTCCGTCAGAGACGCAGTCAACTCTGCCAATGTCAAGTGAGTAGAGACACATTCAGTATGTTATTGAATTGACCGGTGATTTGAGTAGATTTCTTAATTAATTGAGTTTTCTTTTTAGGGAAATGACCACCTATAACAAAACAAAACGTACACATAGACAAAGACAACACAGTATTAAATGGGAGATTCATTTTAATTTATTTTACAGTCTAATATTATAAAGGTTAATATAATTACATAGATATTTTATATATGAGGAAAAGGATAGGGTTAAAAGGAAAGGGAAGTTGATAGGACGGGGAATTTTGGGGGGTAGGACGTCATACAACGAGATAGGATACTTCCGGCAGTTAAAGAAAATCTTTGCATTTTCTCTAATATGGTTGAGTGAAATGATGGCTGTACACAAACGTCATACTTGCGAACAGGTGCCACCTTTGAGGACTGGTCTGCTTGGGTTTATCTCATAATATTTATTTTATTATTTCCTTTATTTTATTTTGTGTTACAATTAAACTGTATGGCTTGGTATGATGAAGACACAACATTGCATGAAAGTATGGCGATTAAAAAGAGTGAAGCAGCGCCTGCGCTGTGTTTCGCCGTGTGAGTGAGGTTACCGGAGGCCCAATGGGGGAAGGGGAAAAGGTGCAGCGCACTTGTGACTCCACTGGTGTTGCGGGTGTCCATGGGCGGCGGAATTGCTTACCATCAGGTGATGCGTTTGCTCGTCTGCCACCTCTCATATAACAAAAAAAAACCCTAACAACCAGAAAAACTTTTTGTCCCGGTGGTAGAATCGCATTATGTTTATTATCATTTTTAGTATATTTTATGTATCAACATATTATATATGTATTAACATGTAAATTATACATAAGTACTTATAAATAGTTTTAAATTACTCAAACGTATGACGATTTGTAAGTGCTGTGTACAAGCCTATGCAAATAAAGAATAATTTGATTTTGAATTTAGCGTGCGATTCCTAGTTGCGTCCAAATCTGTCTTTTCGGATCTCGCGGTACGCTTGGACCATGATACATTTATTGTATTCATGGATTGAAATATCGTTTTACTAAAACATTTCTACTTCTTGACTTGATTTCTAACTGAAGAGGCACGTAAAGCCTTAAAGCCTCTTCAGTTCTGAAGGATGGCCGTCAGCTTTCCAAAATCCTCTCTGTTCACTGCGAGACGAAACAGCCGTTCCACAGATGCGATGCCACTCCACTCCCTTATATTGCGCAGCCACGATTTTTTCCTTCTTCCAACACGTCGCCTCCCCTCTATTTTACCCATCATGATAAGTTGACCTAGGTATTCGATTTTCCGCTTTTTGGTGGCATTAATTGGTCCCTTTCCACTTCCGAACAACACGTGCTGGACAGCGTTGCCATCCGCATACCATCCAGATAATGGCGGCGCGCACCAAGAGGTTTTGCTCCTCGTTCCTGCCCCGAGCCATCAAGGCATGGAATGCCCTCCCAGCTCATGTGTTTCCTCCTTCATACAATCCGGGGTCTTTTAGGCGGGGCGTAAAACGGCATCTCAGCAGGCCATTGGGGTGAGGATGGCAGACACAATGGGTACTTTGTTAGTTCTTCTGTGCCTGTCCGCCTCATTTTTGGATTTCACGGCCGCTTACCATCAGGCGGAGTGAGGTCATCCTGATTGGCCTTTCTATAAAAAAAAATTAATAAAGTTACGGGTCATGGCGACACGTTGGAGTACCGTTTCGTTTGTCACTCTATGTGTCCAGCTGATGCGGAGCATACGGCGGTACTACCACATCTCGAATGCACTATACTAGACTATTACTTTACCTTTTATCAACTTCAAAAATAATCAACCATTTTCACCTTTATTCAACACCTAAGTTTAAAACCGGATATTTTTAATCCTCTCAAATCCAAGCAGACAGTTTATTACGGAAACCAAAAACAACCAGAGACAAACTCGGTGCTGGTCTCGTGCGGTGATCACAATAGCGAATCTTGCATGTGTGCGCCGTCACGGTGATGGCGCGGCGCGTGCGCACCGCTACGCCAGGGGTCGACAGCATTTTGTTCCACTAGTGCCATACTTTTATATTTCCTATCCACTTTTTTCAAGTTTACTCTACCACTGCTCTCCTAAGAAAAAAAACACAACTTCATTTGGAATGTTTACAGAAAAATGCAAAAAACTTTCGATTACAATTCACGTATCTTAAAACTTTCATAGGTTTTAGATTAACATTCATAACTATTTTTAAAACCGTCGTTAACTAATACGGTTATAAAGCAAATTTCATTCTTTTATCGAAAACTGTGAATGAACATTTAAAAAATATATCAATTTTTTTTTTACATTTTTAAATCCTAGGTTTTAGATAGGCACAAAAAGCTGCATGCATATTGCATTTTTGTGTTGCATGACGGACGTAGCTTACTACGTACTAAAAAAAATTAGTATTTATTTTTGTGTTGCATGACGGACATAGTATGGTTTTTTTCTTAGTACAACAAACTACTATTTTTTTTTTATGTAATACCTACGCCCTGTTGGTCCAGTGGTTTAAGTGCCCGGCCGTGATCTCGGGGTCCTGGGTTCGATTCCTGGGTCGAGCAAAAAGTGTGTTTCGAATTTTCTGAACATAGCTCGGGTTTGTGATCACCAATGGCAAGCGTGATGATTAAGCCTAATCCCATCATAGTAGCGATAACTTGATTTCTATGATGGTAGCCTTTTCCCTGCAGTGGGACAGTTACGCATCAGCTGATGGTAAACGATTGCCGCCGCCCATGGACACCCGCGACACCAATGTAGTCACAAGTGTGCTGCAAACCTTGAAACCCCTAATTTCACCGGATTGGGCCTCCGGTACCCTCACTCACGCAGCGTAACACAGCACAGTGCTGCTTCACGCCGGTTTTCTGTGAGGCCGTGGTATCACTCTGGACGAGCCAGCCCATTCATGCCAAAGCGTGGCTCTCCCACCAACTTTTTGCTGTCCTCTTCAAAGTTTGCTCTACTAGGTAATAATTTTCTAACCTGCTGTAGTTAGGTTTGCAAAAATTGTTCATCAGTGGTTTTTGAGTTTCAGTTTCAGCAACAGTGTAATATTTATACACAAATATCATTATTTGCTCCAATTGATTGAAAATACGATATTGAGAATAGAAGTAATGGAGAGAGTGACGAATGAGGGTTTTCACGTATGAAAAATCCGCTAGATGGAGTACTATAGGCGTGAGGACCATATACAATGTGATTGGTTATTTTTAAACGTGATCTGTCAAAATATCAATTTGACAAACTAAAGAACCAATGCGGTTGATGTTGGACTTCAATCCAACAGTACGCCATCTAGCGGATTTTTCAAACGCGAAAACTCTCATTTGTAATAAAACAGCCAGATAAAGCCCGATTCTGTAATAGGGTTGGTAAATGCCAACCAATAAAATTTAATAATGCAGTTCAGTATAGTCGGAATCAGAAGCCTGATTGTACTGTTTAAACAAAACATAGATGAATGTATGGGTTACAAAACAACTAAAGAAAAGATTATTAATTTTCAGGAAACCTTGATTAATGCTCTGCAGAAACCACCAAGTTTTTTATACTTTTGTATTATTATCAAGTCGTAAAAAATAAAGCTAATTAACCCAGAAACCTATTTGCAAATGCTGTTCCTTAGGTTGCCAACCCCTGCCTAGACAATACACTTATGTCATTTTCTTTTGTTCTCCTCGCACGCGCCGAGTCTTTTTACTCTAATAATTGACATCGTTAGGCTTGCGGTAATATGCATTTAGAGTAATATTGTTTCGTATTTTTGGTTGGTCTGATGATGATTACAAATAAAGTGTACGAATTACCCATTGTGTAAAATAGTGAGGTAAATTATGGAAAAGATTTTAACATCCTCAATGTAAGACATGAAATTGATTAATGGTTGCCTGAAAAGCATCACAATCATAGATTTTCCAAATAGCTAATTAAGGCATGTTGCGACACATAAATTTTAAAAGACTAAAATGCATCACTACAGCTGACTTGAACTGACTGACTGACTATAACATAATGTGGGTACTATTCTTACTACTTGAAGATTTCTAGAGCTCCTAAGTCCTTTAAGTCTTCAGTCTTGTAAAGGCTGGAAGCTCTACACTGGAAGCTGTGGACGAGTACATCTACCTCGGACCAAAAATTCTAGCTTGGTAAGTCCAACATCCAGAAAGAGGTCGATCGACGAATCCAACTCGGCTGAGTGTCTCAAGATGAAAGTCTTTAATGCGTGTCTGTTTCCAGTGATGACATATGGAAACAAAAAATGGCCGCTTACAATGTGCCAATTAAGGAGGCTCAAAGTCACCCAGAGAGCAATGGAGAGGGCTATGCTCGGAGTCTCCTTGCGTGATCGTATCAGAAATGATGAGATCCGCAGGAGAACTAAGGTCACAAGGATTAAGGCTAGCAAGAGATCATGTGAGATATGCGAAGCTGCCAACCTTCACTAGTTGGAGAAACATCAGAAGAAGAAGGCACTCACTTGGCTAAACATAGCTCAAGCAGGCTGCTGCTTCCAGCTAGCTTTCTGTGAGGCCGTAGTATCCATCCTATCGAGCTGAACCATTCATGCCGAATCGTTTTAACCCCCGACGCAAAAACGACGGGGTGTTATAAGTTTGACGTAGTCTGTGTGTCTGTCTATGGCATCGTAACTCCCGAACAAATGAACCGATTTTGATATTGTTTTTTTTTTGTTTGAAATATGAATAAGGAGGGAGTGTTCTTAGCTATGTTGGATAAAAATCGATCCAAGATGGCCGCCGTCACAAAGATTTGGATTTTATGTTTTAACACAACTCCCACAATATGGGTAGCATATAAAAGGGCTTGAGTAGCAGAATATATTAATTGTGAAAAATTTCAAATCCAAGATGGCCGCCGTCAGAAAATGACGAATAACCTATTTGTTGTTCGAACTGCCTCAATATAGGTATCAAATGAAAGAGCTTTAGTTGTGTCGGGGGTTTTTTAAATTTTCAATTTAAATAGTATTGTTTCCTTACCTCGACAGTATCTTAGAGACGCACCCGTGCGACACTCTCAGCTGCCGGCTGATGTCGCACGGTCGCACGCCGCTGTGCGCCAGCTCGACTATCCGCTGTCGCACGACGTCAGGTAAAGGTCGCCCGTTGACAAATACTCCGCCTAATTGATTTACGCCGCCGTGACCTGTGGAGATAAGATTTGCATTAGAATCAATAAAGTATTAACATTAGAACCAACGGTATTCTCCTGCAAAGTGTCCCACACGCGGTGGTAGCCATCTCCAGTCACACAAGAACTTGTGTATATTATACAGATAACGCCACTAACGACGCCACAGCGCGCCTAATGTCTAGGGACAAGCTTGCAAATAAAAGATAAATTACTAACATACCCCTGAACCCTCCTCTGAGGTCCTTAACTACATAAAATCACCATACCCCCTACCCCAAAAAATAATAATAATAATAATAATGACAGTACATTTTATTAACATTAACCATGCACGACTGCCTAAACTTAAGATTGTTATTGTAATTTAATTTAGTTTAATTTTATCGCGGAGCAAATATCAAAAATAATTTGTAACACTTTAAAAACAAGCACAATAAAGGCACGGAACCAGTGTCCGTGGAATTTCATTAGAATTAAAATAAAAAACCAACGGTATATTTCTACAATAAAATTAATAGCATACTGAAAATATAACCAATGTTAACGAAGACTTGCAGGAAAAACCTTATCCTATGGTTAGGCTCACTCTGCTACGATGAGGCAGAAGACATTTTAAAAAGAGTAACTTGAAATAGGTATAAATTAGGTGTAGGACCTGTATGCAGACTCAAGCTCTGATCCCAAGGTACACAATCCGTAGGGCATACAGGTACCCCTTCCTTACAAACACCCAAAAGCACACACCCATAGAAGCATACAAACGCACAAGCACACGCACACGCACAAGGTTCCACACACACACATACATACGCATACTCTTACTTACACATACACATACACACTCACATTCTACTGTTAATTAATTAGTATTTAATTAGTAACTAGTTACCTATTAATTCTATAATCTAAGATAGCCGTAAGGGAAGTTGCGAGTCATACCCAACACAAGTGTCAACGACAACTTACTGGGTAGTCTCGGCCACATTTTGTAACCATGATTATAGAAATAAATGAATTTTTATTTTATTTATTTATATTTTACGCTTACCGTTTTAAGCTTACTTAAATCATATAACAAATCTAACACAACGAAAACTAACTGTAAGCAATGTACCATTCGTTTCACAAATAAAGATATTCTGATTATGATTCTAAAATCGAATTTTTCATAATCCCTGGAAACAGTCTGGTCACAAAAAATATCGTGTTATCTGGTTTCCACTGCTTTGGGAATGCATTGCCACGTTAGGTGGGATCGGCTCTCTTTATCCTTCTGCGCCAGGATAATCTGTCCTGGGTTTTCGGATCAGGTATTTGGGATTTCCTGACCAGATTGGCTGTACTAGTCTACCAGGTCAAGGGTGGCCATCCTCTTCCCTTCTTGCCCTCTGGCATTGCCAGTGCCCTCTGGACCACATGCTCGCTTTCTCTCCGGCATGATTGGCCGTACAATCTTAGGGATGCTTCGGTGAACTTTTTCAAAGCCTAATCCGGGGAAAAGGGGATTTTAATAGTTGGCAGCGCACTAGTGAGTCCACAGTGAATGGGCTGAAGTGATACTACGGCTCGACTGGAGTGATATCACGGCCTCACAGGAAACCGGCGTGAAGCAGCACTGTGATGTGTTTCTCTGCGTGAGTGAGGGTACCAGGTTTTTTAAGGTTTGTGACTCCACTGGTGTCACGGGTGTCTATGGGCGGCGGCAATCGCTTACTATCAGGCGATCCCTCTGCTCACATTTTTTTTTAAATAGGTAGGCAGACGAACAGGCGGATCACCTGATGGTAAGCAATTGCCGCCGCTCATGGACACCCGCGACACCAGTGGAGTCACAAGTGCGCTGCCAACCTTTAAACCCCCCCTATCCCCCGCATTGGGTCTCCGGTACCCTCACTCACGCAGCGAAACACAGCACAGTGCTGCTTCTAATAATAAAAAAAGTGTGTCGAAGACATTCTCGACTTAATCCTCTTGTTATATTGGAGACGTTTGATTGTAAAGACATACTAGCTACAAAAAGATTTCTCTTTTGAGTATAGGTAATCCGTAGCAAACCCTTTTACTTTTTTTTATATGATAGGTGGCATACGCGCAGACGGACTGTCTATATTTCTCCCGTCATTGTCCCAATACTCAATACCCGGATAAGAGTATATTATTAATGAGGCCGGCCGTGACCGGCCCGGTGAACCCGGGCGTGGCGGTGCGACCCGGATCAATGCGCATTCCCGGTCAATGCTTCTTGCTTAGCCAGACGCGGTTGGTGTTTTAGATCTGGCTTCATTTATCCGGGTTGCAGTATCTCTGCAATAATATGGGATAGCGAGCCTGGTTTATTTTAGCTATTTTCATAGTCTGATGTCATATGGTCTACTACTGTGGGGATCCGGTGCTGACTTACAAGCCATCTTCATTTTGCAGAAGAGGGCCATCCGTGCCATCTACGGTCTTAGATCACGTGACTCACTCAGAGAAGTATTCAAGGAAATCAATATTTTAACCGTATCATCTCAATACATTTTTGATTGTATTATGTTTGTAAGCAAGAACTTGCACCTTTACTTGCAAAAATCAGATTTTCATAGCTTTAACACGCGAAATAAACATAGGCTTGCTGTCCCAAATCTAAGACTTCATAAAACTGGAAATTCATTTGTAGGATTGAGCATTAGAATGTTTAATAAGTTACCTCAAAATATCATTGATTTATCCGTACATAAGTTTAAGTTGCATGTAAAAAACTGCCTAATGCAGAGAGGTTACTATAAAGTAGATGATTATTTGAATGATAAGGATTCCTGGACATGTTGGTCTCTTCGCCTGTCCTCATTTCATAAATTTTCTTTGACGATTTATCTAAACGATATTGATTATAAGCATTGTATATCATACTGTCACTGTAATCATAATTTGTATAAGAATGAATATTGTAATTACTATATTATTTGAAAAGAGTAACTACCGAGTTTTCTTGCTGATTCTTCTCGGTAGAAATTGACATTCCGAATCAGCGGTAGATTACATAATATTTGACATTCATAAATGTTCTGTATGGACTTAAATTGAATAAAGACATTTTTGATTTTTGATTTTTACATCCTCAAACTTCAACAGCCGATCTTAACGATGAAGGCTCGTACACAGCATAATTAATACTCAAACACAGCATATTGCTATTTTTATAATAGTTTCGTTGTAACTGGTTACCATTGTAGGAGGAAAAACCTTAACATCTACAGGACAATGGACAATAAAGATGGCCACACATCAGATTACTATAATTTGTCAATTTTTTTTTATTTACTTATTCTCAATTTTTTGCGATTGCCGCCGCCCATAGACACCCGTGACACCAGAGGAGTCAAAACTGCCCTGCCAACCTTTAAACCCCCCTCACCTGGATTGGGCCTCCGGTACCCTCACTCACGCAGGGAAACACATCACAGTGCTGCTTCACGCCGGTTTTCTGTGAGGCCGTGCTATCACTCCGGTCGAGCCGTGGTATCACTTCAGCCCATTCATGCGAAACCGTTTCTCTCCCACGGTCAAAATTGAAATTGAACCATACATGTTTGACATTAAGATGAGGCTAAATTTAAAAAAGCATTTTTAAAAAGGCCGGCAACACATTATCGCGATCTCTCTGATTTCGATGGATGTTTATGGGCGGCGAAGATTACTTTCCATCAGATGACTCGCTTACTCGTTTGTCGCCTCTAGCATAAACAAAAAAAAAAATACTTTAGATCTCTATACATTGATTTGTGCCTGTTCGTTCTAAGATATACCTTTCCGGTAATAGTTAGTCCATTTGTAAAGTTTCCTGTTTTCATCATCATCAGCCCATTTAAGTCCCCACTGCTGGGGCACGGGCCTCCCTCAATCACATGAGGGGTAATTGCCATACACACCACGCTTGGCAGACGGGTTGGCGAGGGTTTTGATATAAATGCAGAATTTTCCTTCTCTGGGTGCTGATGATCATGCTAGCAGCTTTACCTTAGTCGCCTTTTACGATACCTCGGTAAGAGTGAGGGTGGCCTATTCTACTCTACCGGGGACTACAAGGCACCTGTTCCTGTTTTATCGAAAACCAATCTTAAGAATCTAGCATTAAAGACATTTAGGTTACAATGACGACCCGTTTGGAACAGTGGTAGTGAACGCTGCCTCTGATGCAAGGGTTGCGGGTTCGATCCCCGCACAGTACAAACATTTGTGTGCATGAACATATCTGTTTGTATTGGTCTGGGCGTTATCTATGTATTATAAGTATGTATTTACAAAAGAAAAGTATTATATGTATATATTTGTAATCCCACTGTTGATTCTGATATTCGTAACACAGGTGCTTGAGCTACCTATCTCGGAGTCAGATCAATATATGTGATGTTGTGAAATATTTATTTATTTATTTAATGGCGGTCTTCATCATAGTGTGTAAATTTGTTTATTTACTTATATTGTACGGCGCACTCAAACATCTTCGTATTCGTCACCTGTTTTATTCCGCAGGGCGCGTATCTTGAGCACTTTCTACGCCCCCCGGGCAGCGGGCGTGACGATCGATCCAAACCCGCCCTCGTCGGTCGATGTGCGC
Organism: Marasmia exigua; assembly: GCA_019059595.1. Taxonomy (NCBI): domain Eukaryota; kingdom Metazoa; phylum Arthropoda; class Insecta; order Lepidoptera; family Crambidae; genus Marasmia; species Marasmia exigua. Next base: position 7,045,057 of record CM032488.1, on the reverse strand, counting down.
TTGTTTTGATTTTAGATACCCGGATAACCGGGTGGATCGGTGCATATTGTAGGGGTAGTTTTTTAGATTTTCGCGTTACATTATAACTACAATTGATCAGTAAATACACACTCAAAAATGTAGAAATAAAAAGATTTTCCATAATTCTTTTATGCATGACAAATGGACAAATTTTGAAAAAAGAAAAAATATGGGTCTTTTCATTGTTGTTGTCTACTTTCATATAAAAAAACAATATGGTACATGTTAAAAATTGAAGATTTGTCCATTGAACGAGTAATACCAACTTCAAAAATGTCATCTCGTGTTCAGGCGGGACACACGAGATGAAATTTTTGAGTGTGTTATTTACTTAAGAATAAATTGCAAAACTCACTCTTACCGAGGTGTCGTAAAAGGCGACTAAGGTAAGCTGCTGGCATGATCATCAGCACCCAGAGAAGAAAAACTCTGCATTTATATCAAAACCCTCGCCAACCCGTCTGCCAAGCGTGGTGAGTATGGCAATACCCCTCATGTGATTGAGGGAGGCCCGTGCCCCAGCAGTGGGGACTTAAATGGGCTGACGATGATGAAATTGCAAAAGATTGCTTTAAAAAATATAAACTATACAATTGATCAGGACGGGATTTAACACGAAATTTATTATGTGATATAACATTATGTACACATATTTTGCTAGACGTTTCGCCGTGGTCACAAGCGGACCACTTGTGATGACGGCTGCTGTAATATAGCAGAAACGTCGAGCAAAATATCTACCTATGTGAGTACATAATATTGTATTACATAATAATCCAGTCTTAATTAATTATAATCCCAGGTGCATTGCAGTTAACAAATAGTGAAAATGATGGAATCATGCCACCTATCTCTCAGCATATAATATCTGTACCTCAGCTGAGCTGTGGGAGAGCCACGCTTCCCATTATTATTGGACAATACGAAAAAAAAATAGCATTTTTATACGCTTTTCGAATAAAGAACGAGAAAAAAGTTGACCCGTATTTTTTAGTTATCATTAAATATGTGTATATTATTGAAATATTTAGTTTTTTAAATAATTAATAATTTGCCGGAAGTGACGAAGTCCTGAGGCTCAACGTATTGTGATGTCGGTGCTGTACGTCCAATAAAAAAATTAGGTGACTTTAAGTTACTTACTGTTACTGTCATCATTATGTCTTGTCATTTTATGATCAGAGATTTTACTTTTTTTTGCTTTAATCAACATGAGCAAAAGCGTTATTAATTTGTCATGCCGAGTGATGACGTCACAGACAATTTTAACATTTTATTTTTTTTCTCCATTAATATCTGTTTAAAAATTCTGTGAGTCTAATCTAGAAATGCTATTTTTCATTTCGGAAAATGATTTTTTGTCGTTTTGTCCATTATAATATTATGACCTGTATCGTTGATGAGAGACTGGTACCTAGAGGAGGTTTTGGAAACCTGTAGGACAAGTCACCAGGGCCCTCCCGCGGATAGAAGACAGTAGACCCACAAAAAATAAGCATATTAGCGTTAAAAAATTAGATACGCAACCAAGAAAAAAAAAACAGAAGAAAAACACAATGTCTCAACAAGAAGCAAAGATAATCACCGTAGGGTAAATCCCGTCAAAATTTTAGGGGAAAAGGCACTTCTTTCATTAAAGCGAAGAGGCATATTTCACAGCCCTCATTAGGAGGAGGAAAACAGGCACTCCTCCCGCACTCGGGTCCGGACACCTGGGATCCGGTGGGACGTACGCCACTTCCGGACGGGATCGGCCATTATTGTTAATTACAAAAAGGTTTAGTTTTCGGCGATTTCGTTTTGTGCTGTGGAAATTGGGGCTTTTTTGATGTGCCATGAGAATCTGTATTTTTTTTAGGAACATACAATTATAATTTATCAAGACGGGAAATAACACGATAGTTATTATGTGATACAACATTGTGTACTCACATATTTTGCTCGACGTTTCGGCTACGTTACAGCAGCCGTGGTCACGAGCGGATTGGCGGAGCACGGTGTCGTCTGCTGTGTGAGTGAAGTGCAAACAAACACCGATACTGTTAGTGTAGTGTGTCGGAGTAGCTTCACTGACAATTCATCTAGTGGCGAATTAATATCAAAAAATGTGAGGGTGTCCAAAGATTCACAGCCCGGCCCCAGCAGACGACGCCGTGCTCCGCCAGTCCGCTCGTGACCACGGCTGCTGTAACGTAGCCGAAACGTCGAGCAAAATATGTGAGTACACAATGTTGTATCACATAATAACTATCGTGTTAATTCCCGTCTTGATAAATTATAGTTATAATGCAACGCGAAAATCTAAAAAAAATATACAAATATTTTGGATATAACACCTGTGGCCGACCCAGACTTCGTTTTAGAAAAATGGCAAAATTTCATACTAACTTTGGAACCCTTTATACTGTGTACTATACTTTGGTTCTGGCAAATAAACATTTTTATCTTTTATCTTTATCTTTATCCTATCTTACTCCCTTAGGGGATAAGACCAAAAGTCCTTTCTTAGTGCTCACCTACGTTATTAAAAAAACTCATGAGCACAATTTCTAGTTTCTAACCCTTAAGGTGACGGGTAGGGGACACTAGCGACGCCAAACGATTTTAATTTTTATCTACTAAACCGGATTCATACAATTTCGGGGTTACAAGCCCTTCGGCAAACACTTATACTATTTATTAAATAACCATGCAAAAATGTTGGGTCCAACGCGTACGAGAAAATAGATCCGGTTTAGTAGCTAAAAATTAAAATCAATTGTCGTCGCTAGTGTGCCCTACCCGTCACCTTAACCCATAATAATTGACTGACCGAATGGCGCATTTGGTAGTGACCCTGTCTCTTACGCCAATGGTCGTGGGTTCGATCCCCACCCTGGACAAATATTCGTGCGATGAACACTTGTGTTTGTTCGGTGTCTGGGTGTAATATATGTATTTAAGTATATATTTGTGTTCCTCTGTTGTCTGATATCTGTAACACAAGTGCTTACGCTACTTAGTACGGAATCAGGTCAATGTACGAGAAGTTGTGAGAATTATAAAAAAAAAATTAGGTAAGTACAAATAATAAAAACAGATCAGATTGGAATAAAGTGTAAAAAACAATATAAAACTCCCTACATCTAACCAGACGGAGCACCCTGTACTCAGGCGCAAGGACGCGTCACGCGCCGGCGCACTCCCTCGCCCTCACAACCTGCGAGGTCACACGGATTCCACCAGAGCTTTAGTATGAGGGAATTTTAGTTTCGGAATGCACTGATTGGCCGTGTGATAATGTTTAAGTCCGGGTATCACCACAGAAAACCGCCTGTCTACCTGAGCTAAACTCTCGGGATTTTCGATATGAAAAAACATGGCGTCGCTAGTGTGCCCTACCTGTCACCTTAAGTATGAAATTGTCGATTTGTATGGAGTTTTAATGAGAATTAAATTAATTTAAATAAAATATGAAAAAATAACGGCTATTTCATACTTTAACCCCGACTATTACCTGGAAATCTTTAAGGTAAAGAGACAAGCCATCTATCTACTAGACAAATCTTGTTCTGAAATCATGAAAAGTATAACCTAAAATAGTGATGATGACTTTTTTCCAATGTTCAATAAATTTATTCTCATTTTACAGTATACACCGTAGTTTTAACCGTAGGAGAGCCAAGCTTCGGCATGAATGGGCCGGCTCGACCGGGGTGATACCACGGTCCTCACAGAAAACCAGCGTGAAGCAGCACTGTGCTGTGTTTCGCTGCGTGAGTGAGGGTACCGGAGGCCCAATCCGGGCGATAGGGGGGTTTAAAGGTTGGCAGCGCACTTGTGACTCCACTGGTGTCGCGGGTGTCCATGGGCGGCGGCAATTGCTTACCATCAGGTGATCCGTCTGTTCGTCTGCCTACCTATTACATAAAAAAAAATACACGGTGACACATAGAGCTACCCTTGTTGGATTTCGGACCGCCCTAATGTGTGAGACAGAAATGTTATTTTGGCACCGCAGGGAGGTAACTCGACCTGACACCGTCTGTACCTACATTATACTCTCTTCTTATTTGTTCATCGAAGGTATAAAATAAACAAATAAAATATTCATTCCGTTAAATAAAATTAGAAGAATTCATTTAATACCACAAAACTTTACATATAAGTAGGTACAAAATCTTCATACTTTACATTCATATCATATTGACAGTGGCAGAGCCACGCTTCGGCATTAATGGGCCGGCTCGACCGGAGTACTACCACGGCCTCACAGAAAAACCGGCGTGAAGCAGCACTGCTGCTGTGTTTCGCTGCGTGAGTGAGTGTACCGGAGGCCCAATCCGGGGAAAGGGGTGTTTAAGGCTTAGCAGCGCACTTTGTGACTCCATTGGTAACACGGGTGTCTATGGGCGACGGCAAACTCTTACCATCAGGTGATCCCGTCTGCTAGACGACCACCTATCACATAAAAAACATATCAAAATCACTGAGCCGTGATATCATTTCTTCGTAGTGTTATGAAGTGACAAAACATCGCAAAAAATAATCAATGATTAAGAAGCGTCCTAACGGAAGATGCCGTCGCTCAAAGTATTCATAAATTAGTTTCTTTTTTTCAAAATGTCCATTAACATCGTAGTTCCACATTTGCGTAAAACCCAAGCAGATTCATTTTCCTGCTAAGTCATTTGAAACATTTTGATAGAATACATTATAACTCCGTAATTATGACGCAAAAGAGCACTTAATTTCATTAACAGCAAGTGCTAATTTTCTGCGTGCATGATAAAGGCTTGATTAGCGGTATTACATGATGTGACATGCACTTTGTATTTGATATCTGATATGCCTCTACTATAATCTGCTAGCCTAGTATCAGCCTATGTCATAGGCCTGCACCCTAAACAGACTGTGCCTTTTCATAGAAAGCCATACTTGAAAAACTGCGCGAAGCCGTAGTGGGGTGACGTGTTGGGCGACGTTCTTTCTCTATCGCACCCGTATAGAATCTGCGTCAGGGGCGATTGGATCTCTTTCACACTCTTTTCCGAAGATGGTACATTCCGCTAACTTCTAGTTCCTTGGCCTATATACTGACCCACTGCAAGGCAAAGGTTCTCTATCATAGAAATCAAGTCATCGCTACTATGACGGGATTAGGCTTAATCACCACGGTTGCCTAATGCGGATTGGTGATCACAAACCTGAGCAATGTTCAAAGTTTTTGCTCGACCCGGGAATCAAACCCAGGACCCCGAGATCATGGCTCTGTACTTAAACCACTTGAGTAACAGGGCGTCAAAGCTAGTCTAGTACCTATTGTAAATTGGAAAACTAAAGCGACTGCCTCCGCCCATGGACACCCGCAACACCAGTGGAGTCACAAGTGCGCTGCCAAACTTTAAACTCCCATTTCCCCCGGATTCGGGCCTCCGGTACCCTTCTCATGCAGCGAAACACAACACAGTGCTGCTTCACGCCGGTTTTCTGTGAGGCCGTGGTATGACTCCGGTCGAGCCGGCCCATTTATACCGAAGCGTGGCTCTCCCACTGTCTTAAAATGAAAAAAATGAGATAGGCTACGCAATATAATAATAATAATTAATAATAATTCTCACAACATCTCATATGTTGACCTGATTCCGTACTAATTAGCTTAAGCACTTGTGTTACAGATATCAGACAACAGAGGAACGCAAATATATACTTTAATATATATATTACACCCAGACACTGAACAAACACAAGTGTTCATCGCACGAATGTTTGTCCAGGGTGGGGATCGAACCCACGATTTTGGGCGTAAGAGGCAGGGTCACTACCCATTGCGCCATCCAGTCAGTCAATATCTTATGATGAAATTTGCTTTAGGCCTGCATTTGTGCATGAAAGCACCTATATAATTCTTTGTACCCCATAATGAGTGCACCATACACGGTTCCATAGAAAAACCCTCGGATTCCTGTGCGCCCGCGCGTGGCGAAGGGCGATGGAATTTGCAATTGATTAATGATGTACAGCTAAAAACAGGTATACCTATGTATAAATATTTCTCGTCAAAATATCGCTTCGGTTTTTAGAGAGAAAGAAACATTTATTACTTTGGACATAACACTGATATTTTCACGCGGAAGGCTCCACCAGGCATTAGACACACTATTACCCTTTAAGAACGAAATGTTTCTTTTTTGTTAGCCTAAACTGTCCCACTGCTGGGCAAAGGCCTCTTCTAAAGTCCTCTAATGGTCTTTATTTGAAGCCAGCGCTTGCCAAATCCTGACATTGGTGGTCCAAATCATCCCGCCATCTTTATATGGGTCTGCCTCTCAACCGTCACTCATCTGACTCCAAGCTCATGATTTGCAAAAGCGCTATGGAGCGGAGCATGTTAGGTATTAAAACACGTATTAAAAATCGGTTCAGAAATGCAGAAATCCGCTCAACAATGGAACGGGGATCGCAGATGTCGGCAAAAAATCTGCTAAACTAAATTGGAACTGGGCGGGTCGACGCGTATAGGATACACCAGGAGAGGTAGACTTAAATCACAATACCGGCCAGATATTTTTAAATAGAAATAAAGATTAGTTAAGATATCAATCATAAAACTGGTTAAGGCTATCATTTTAATGAGTTAAGGGCTTGAAATAAAATAATTAGTTTAATAACAACGCTAACGTAAGAAAAAACACGGTAATGAAACATAATTTTACCATAGACAAAACAAAAAAGACGTTAAATACAGCAAACCATAAACAATAAAGCATAGAGAACGACCGGTCAGAGCAGAGGAAGCGCATTACCATACGCGGACCGGATGCGCTCCCGCCGCCATTGTCGGCGCCATCTTGTTTTTACGAAAAAAAGGGATTCACGTTGTAAAGGATTTAATTTGTTGTATGAATCATAATGTTATTAAAGAATAAATGTAAGGAAGTTGAAAATAATCGTGGGTACGAATCTCGTGGTTGAATTTCCTGGATAAAATTGTGTTTTTCAATTTACATTTCAGTTTCCTGTCAATATGTAATTTAAAGGTTTTGGATACAATTGGCATAAGGTTAAAATTGAATTATAATAGCCTCAACATTAGATTCATAATGAAGATATATCTCATAAGTTTTGAACCACACAGTTAGGTTATTATTATTTAATCTTAATTTATTTTCTTTTGATTCTCACTCTAATGTCAACTTGTAAGTAGGTACGTATACCTACTTATAAGTTAGTATCAATGTAGGTACCAGTAGAAAGTGTTTCGTAGTTAACCTAAAGTTAGGCTGTTTCCTGTTTGTAAAAATCAAATGTTCCTAGAAGATTTGCAAGAGCTCCTGGAATATCCAGATTTAGGTTCAAGCTTCAGAGATATATACCTATTTTGCTTATTACAAAGAGCACTTCTAAATGGCATACATAGTCAAGATGATTTCTAATCTAAATGTTGTATTATTTCCTACCAATTTGCTACAATAACAAATTATTCAATGACCAGTGGTAAACATAAATAATAATAATAATAATTCTCACAACATCTCATACGTTGACCTGATTCCGTACTAAGTAGCTTAAGCACTTGTGTCACAGATATCAGACAACAGAGGAACACAAATATATACTTAAATACATATATTACACCCAGACACCGAACAAACACAAGTGTTCATCGCACGAATGTTTGTCCAGGGTGGGGATCGAACCCACGACCTTTGGCGTAAGAGGCAGGGTCACTACCGATTGCGCCATCCGGTCAGTCGCAGTGAGCTGAAATGGGTTTCAGAATGTAAACACCACACACAAAGAGGGTGCCTACATTCTTAGGATCTATAGTAATATCCAACTTTTTAGACAGAACTCCCAATTATTCAAGATGCAACATCATACACGATGATCAACGTTCTTAGACATTTTATAAAATAAACATAATGATTCCCTGGTAAAGGTTTGAATAATAATCGTAACAGGTTATTTTTTGTGATCAAATTTACTGTGCCAAGAAATTAAAATATTCACAAACACGAAGACATTTGACGCCCCAAATTAGCATTTCAGCAAATTCAGGTTTGAATCTACTTTTACATAACACAATTATCTATCAGCTCGCCGCGCAATTGTAACCAGTTAGTTACAAAAGACCTATATACGGCTTGCCTTTCTAAAATCTCGACGATTACCAAGCAAAACTAGTTTCAAAACTTTAGATTCTGTGATATATGCCCAAGCGCAGGGCGCCGACCAATCGGAGGTACGTTTACCTGCGTGTGAGTGCTGCGTCACTGCGCCGTGTGTGCGTTAATATACGAGCATGTCATGTGTGTGTGGTGTAATTTGTCTCGTGTTTCGAGTCGCGGTGGATTTTCCACCTGTGTGATCGATTCTGAACCTTATTCAGTTGCATTAACTGAGCCGGTTCTTGCGTTTGTAAGTTTGTTATTCTGCATAGGCGCGGCGTCTTCACTTACATACTCGTCTATGTATATTGTATAGGCTTCTATTGTTAGTGCGCTATGGCTCTGAGTCATGTGTATTTTTATATAGAATTCAAGGAAGTCGTTAAAAACTTTTTTTGTGACATTTTCTCATTGTCCGCGTTTTGGTTTGGTGGGTTTTTAATAGTTTGTCGTCCGAAAATCTTATCTATTATCTTGACGTGGTTATAATTTTGTATATTTGAATAGAATTGGACGATGGTAATGTTTTGATGATCATGCATATGATTTAGCTCCAAAATATTACCTACCTACTAATATCCTACTAAGTAGAAGCTATGTAATTAAAAAATCAAAATACTATATGAATAGTATTTTCTTAAAGCGTCGTCTTCACGTCTTTATATCGTCCGTCATACGTCGTCTCTCTCATCTCCCTCTCTCTCTCTCGCACGTCATTCTAATTCAAACATCGAACTCATACACGTTCCTTGGCATGCATCTACCGATCACCAATCCCAAGCTGCCTATTCGATGCAGAATAACGAAACTATTCATTTACTACTATCTACAATTGAAATAGGTCCAGAATATTCATTATGTGGAGCTGTTAACAATGATGGCACTTGAACAATCAGTCAATTTATTCATCAGGAAAATCACTTACTCCAAATTACAGGCAAATGCATAATACCTACCTATTTAGGTACCAGACACATATAAATTGTAGTACCTACTTCGGGATCATCATCAGCCTAACGCAGTCCACTGGACGTAGGCCACTCCATTTGTTCGCCACTGTGATCTATCCATGGCTTCTCGCATCCAGCTCTTGCCAGCCATCCTGCGCAGTTGGTCCCTCCACCTAGCCAGAGGGCGCCCTACATTACGTTTGGCAAGTCTCCACTCCAGAACTCGTTTACCCCATCGGTAATATGGCCAGCCCACTGCCACTTAAGCTTGCTAATCATAATTGTAGTACCTACCTACTTCGGGATAAACTTAATGTCCTCATGTCATGATTTCATGACTAATTCGGCTTTATTGCTGAACCGAATATTTAGATTATCGCGTATTATATACATTATATTAGGTAGAATCACAATGGGCGTCCCTGTCCGGGGGGTGACGTGTTGAAAGGCTCCGAGCTTTGGCCCCATGTCACTCGCCCACCCATGGACAGATGAGGGAGAGTCCCAGGAGTTTTAGTCGGTATGCCTCTGGCCGGCTTCTCGTTAGGAGAAGCCGTCGCCAGAGGAGAGTCCGACATAACCCATCCGTTTACAGACGGATGGGTATGCGTAACGCATTTCTCCTGGGTCAAAAAAAAAATAAATAAAGGTAGAATCACAATGACATGAGACCAGTTAGGACTGGTATAGATTAGGATCTAATAGATTAAAATGTACTTAACCTAGAACATGGTGCAGAAATAAAAAAAGAAAACAACAAAAATGTAGGTATGGTTCGTTATATTCCAGCTGCTGAGCCTCAACTAGGTGGAGTAGTTATTTTGATGTGGTGAAAGGCTCCGACAAGATGCGACAAGATGGGATGATGACAATCGAAGACTGGCTGGTGTGGACTGAATTGGGAGCATTGGCGTGCATTAGGGGAGACCTATGTCCAGCAGTGGACGAGTGTGGGTTGCTGATGATGATGAAAGGCTCCGAGCTGTGGACCCATGTCACTCGCCCACTCATGGACGGATGAGGGAGAGTCCCAGGAGTTTTAGTCGGTATGCCTCTGGCCGGATTCTTGTTAGGAGAAGCCGTCGCCAGAGGAGAGTCCGACATTACCCATCCGTTTACAGACGGATGGGTATTACGTAACATTTCTCCTGGGTCACCAAAAAAAAAAGGTGGTGTAGCGGTTTGCGATGGTTTTGTCGCATAAATACTCCTTTCGCTTTATCATGTTATTGGTGAAAGCAGGACAGAGTTATACGTGAGTCATAACGTTAGAAGGAGACTATCGTGAAAAATGTATAGACTTTGACATCTGTCACCCAAAGCAAAAGGAACATAGTGATTTAGTCGCGTCGATTTAGAGCGCACTTGTGACTCCACTGGTGTTGCGGGTGTCCATGGGCGGCGGAATTGCTTACCATCAGGTGATCCGTCTGCTCGTCTGTCACCTCTCATATATTTTTTTTTTATTAAAATCGATTGGCCTTAAATTGTTTTCGGGATGTAAACGACAAAACATAACGGTGTCCATTCTATATAGTGTATATAAGCGCGAAGTTTCTACATAGTTCCGATTTTAACCATAGTCGGTTAACTGTATTTTTATGCCTATATATACTGTGGAATTTTTGTGAATTCTTGGAAAGTCAGCTACTTTTTGTAATATAGTTTCTGGCGGTAATGCTAAACATGCTCCCTATCTCGCCTTTCATATTTATTAACGTAAAGTATTTAGTACTGTTTCCGAAAAATTTTATACATACGATACATAGGTAACATAGATAGGTACCTACCTATATTTGCTTTCTGTCAATATTATTTCAAAATTGCATGCTAATATCTTGAAATCTCGAATCTCGATCGGAAGTCTTGATTTGAAAGCGAAGTAGGTTTTTTTTTTTTTTTTTATATGAATGGTGGCAGACGAGCAGACGGATCACCTGATGGTAAGCAATTCCGCCGCCCATGGACAGCCGCAACCAGTGGAGTCACAAGCGCGCTGCCAACCTTTTCCCCTTCCCCCCTATGGGCCTCCGGTAGCCTCACTCACACGGAGAAACACAGCGCAGGCGCTGCTTCACGCCGGTTTTATGTGATAGGTGGCAGACGAGCAGACGGATCGATGGTAAGGGATTACCGCCGCCCATGGACACCCGTGACACCAGTGGATTATTAAATGGAAATATAGGTGAAGTTTCAATTCATTGGTATGTAGGTAGAAGTAATAAAGGGACCATGATAGCCAATCAATGAAAATTATCTTTAGTACATAGCCATTTCTGAAGGCGAAATTCTTGAGAACCTCCAATGTAATCCTTCTCAATAGCCCAATACAGTTAAACCCCGTATCGATATCCCATCTCACGCTGCATCTGAAATTTGTCCGACACCATAGACTCGCCGAGACAACGGCTACCCATACAGCCCAATTAACCAACGCATGCCCACAAATTTGAACATCACACAAGCGTAGAACGAAACGCCCAGCTACGCTCGGCCAATCAGAGCGGCGCGGTCGCCCTCCCGCGCGAAACCACCTCTCTGATTGGCTGAGCCGTAACGATCTAGTTTTCGGAGGGAATTTTTCGGGTGTTTTATGATGTCTTCGCAGATGTGCGGTGGATGTTACGAGGTATTTTATAGAGGCACGATTATTTGAGTTTTTATGTGATGTCGTTATCATAATCCGGTTATGTATGAAATTTACATAATGACGTCTCCGCGGTTTTGCGTATTTTTTGTCGCACTGATTAAGATATAATTGGAGTGTAATGTTATTTAAACATAAAAGAAGACTATTGCAATTTAATGATACGTTTTTAACGGTTAATTAACTGATGAAAACCAAAGTCTTTTTTTTTTGGTCAATAGGCTTGACCATAATCATAGAATTCATACAATCGCACTTAATGGAAAGCGAAGATGAGGTCTTGGATGATACGCGTTTGCCTAAAAGATGCCTCGTATTCACTGACCTGTATTTAAATTATTAGAATACAAATACAATTTAGGAAAACAGTACATATAGTTTGTAGAGCCATTTATAATGCAATATTCAGAGCTAGATTCTATTTGACTTGGATATTATGATTGGTCAATAGAACATTTGATAAAACAATAATACCTACTTATTTTAAATGCGTGGTTTGAACACTTTCATTTTTGTCCATAACTTTCTATAACATTTACAGAAAAAGACGATTTTTAAAACAATAATTAGTAAGTAGTACAACCTGTGCGGATAAAGAATGCGATCAGAAATGGCGGCGCATCTATTCACTTCTCGCTCGCACACTATTTGCGTCTATACTCGCACCCCGGGGTGCGAGTATAGACGCAAATAGTGTGCGAGCGAGAAGTGAATAGATGCGCCGCCATTTCTGATCGCATTCTTTATCCGCAGAGGTTGTAGATATATTTTTAATGGCGAAAAGGCACACATTAGTAGAAGTGTAGGTAGTAAAAGATCGTACCGAGTAGACGATTTTAAAATTGAATTTTATTTAAAGTCACAGAATTTTTTTTTTTATTCAAATTCAAAACTATGATAGCTCTTACATTTTTATCAGCAGCTCTACATCTTTAAATACATTCAAAATAATATCCGTTTATTAAATTTTATCTAATAGAGTAGGTAGTTATTGCAAATGCCTTTGTTCAAAAGCTTCTACATAAATATTTATTCAAGCCAAATACAATTTATTCTCTAGAAATTCTCTTTCTAGGTACTTTTCTGTACTCTACAAACACTACCGACGAATCTTTTGTTGAATTAATTGCAATGTCTTTCTCGATTTCTATAAGAGTAGAGACTTAAAATGTAGGTAGGATATAAAATAAGGAATTTTAATTTAAAAAAATAGATTTTTATGTGATAGGTGGCAGACGAGTGGACGGATCACCTGATGGTAAGCGATTGCCGCCGCCCATAGACACTCGCGACACAAATGGAGTCACAAGTGCGCTGCCAACCCTTAAATAACCCTTTCCCATGGATTGGGTCTCCGGTACCCTCACTCATAAGTTTGCTACATAATCCCTCTTAAGTTTCTCAGGTTCACTCGTAAACACAGACCATGATTGAAAACATAGAAAAGAAAAGAGATAACATCTAATAACCGAAAGAGGCGGAAAAATACGGAACTAAAAATTGAGATTCCGAGAACCAAATCGCGAATAAAGGATAGTCCCCGAATAAAATTCGTGACAGGTCCCTTTTCAACGTTGCGTTTTGGATCCGGATGACATAAGCTTTAGTACGGTAATAAATTTGGATCGCAGGTTGTACCTAATAAAGTGGCTTGAGTCTATGAGCATAAAGCTTAAATTTGAATGTTGATTGCGAATCAAGCGCGATTTTCAAGGGACTTTTTTGGTGGCGTCGAAAAGACACACCTTAGCAGAAGTGTAGGCGTCGACTCTACGTTGACAAGAACCAAGGAGAGAAAGGAACCTTAATACTCATATACATAGAGCAGATTCCAGATCTCTAACTAAATTTGTCTGTGATCTGTAATCTCGCTCTATTTAAATGAAGTATGTCTAACATAGAACTAATTCATAATTGATCTCGGGTAGAGACGAAAATATTATGGAAATTGATAAAGTCATCATCATCGTCAGCCCATTTAAGTCCCCACTGCTGGGGCACGGGCCTTCCTCAATCACATGAGGGGTAATTGCCATACTCACCACGCTTGGCAGACGGGTTGGCGAGGGTTTTGATATAAATGCAGACTTTTCCTTCTCTGGGTGCTGATGATCATGCCAGCAGCTTTACTTAGTCGCCTTTTACGACACCTCGGTAAGAGTGAGGGTGGCCTAAATAAATAAATTGATAAAGTACGAGTATCATAAACAAATAAAAAATAATCGAAAATTCTCTGCAGAATGCAAATGAAAATTAAGGTAGGGCACACTAGCGACTCTCAGCACTCTGCCGTGCCGTGTGGTCCCCGGCAGAGTAGAATAGGCCACCCTCACTCTTACCGAGGTGTCGTAAAAGGCGACTAAGGTAAAGCTGCTGGCATGATCATCAGCACCCAGAGAAGGAAAACTCTGCATTTATATCAAAACCCTCGCCAACCCGTCTGCCAAGCGTGGTGAGTATGGCAATTACCCCTCATGTGATTGAGGGAGGCCCGTGCCCCAGCAGTGGGGACTTAAATGGGCTGATGATGATGACACTAGCGACGCCAATCGATTTTAATTTTTCGCAACTAAACCAGATCTATTTTAAACAATTTCAATACAAAGGGTTACAACCTATCGGTAAACATTTATACTATTTATTAAATAACCATGCACAAATGTTGGGTCCGTTTTTGTTATCGAAAAATTTATTACCGCCTAAAGCGCCCACTTATGCCGTCAATCAATTTTTCACGTACCTACCTAGTCATGGCAGAATATAATTCACAAAATGTAGCAGATAAAACTGAGAAATTGTTATTTTTTTTTTTATTAATTGATGGCTGCTACTATGTCTTGCGACACTTTTATAATTTTGCCAATGTCGAGAGGAATTGTAAAATTATCTTACCAAATGACATTTTCCATGTAGAAATATGTTATTTTGCAATAACAAAAGCAAGCTTAGACCACCTAGGCATATACCAAGTGTTTAATTTTATTGGACACATATTTACCTTACAAATACCTCCACGAGAATCTGGACATCTTTAAGGCAAGAGTGAACAGGCATCTTTTAGGCAAACGCGTATCATCCTAGACCTCATCGTCGCTTTCCATCAGGTGCGATTGAGGTCAAGCGTTAGCCTATTGTCCAAAAAAAAATGTAGTTAATAAAAGAATTTAACTGGTTGCTCAAAACTTACATGTGTAATATTCCATCATATTCTGGTTGTATCTGTATGCGGCGGAGAGGTCCACGCCTCCGCCGGCCCGCAACCCAAAGAGGGCCGCAAAAGTGGCCTTACTTTGGCCCTCCAGCTTGCCAAAAGTATATTCACTTCACTCCTACCAAATGAACTATAACTAGTTTAATCTCACTTTTCTAAAGTTGATACTGTAAAATACCTTTTAGGTCGCCATTTTTAGTTCGTAGGTAATTAGATTTTTTAACTGGTGTTGTCACCGTTTCTGTTTATAAGTTATCGATGATTTCATATTTTAAATAAGATGGTCAATGTTTAGCACTTTTTTCGCACATTGCACTTTTTCATTGTCATTATTGAATTGTCGCTTTGTTCGTAAATCTGCAAAATGAAAGGTACCTATTTAGATAGCGATATTTTGTTTTAGAAAAATAAAAACCATTTTCTGGTAATTTTAGGAGAAATTTGGAACACCGATTCGGCGTTTGGCTACGGTGCCTATAGGAAGGAGGGTTTCGAAATGGCCTACGACTGACTAATTCCAAATAAAATGGGCTTGTGACGACTGATTGGAGACCGTTCTGCCTCCGCTCCGCCTTTGCAGATTTACAAAAAATTAAAACGAGACTCCCCCAGAAAAGCTCAAAAAACCACAAATAAATGACTATTTGCCGTAAGACAACGACTTGGTGGTTAATTTCAATGCACTAATGATTTTCACGAAAAAACTTCTTGACACCGTGAAAGTAGCATAAAATCGGGGAGGCAACGATTGGTAGTTGGTAAAGCCGATTCGTTTAGAGTAATTTTGCCGGTTTTGGACGATTTTCCGGTGTTTGATCACCGCTTTTCCGGTCCGATAGAGGCAGGTGGGTCCATAAGTCCCTTTTCTCACGAGAATGGCCACTTTTAATGGTATGGTGATTAAAATGAGGAAGTAAATTATGAACTTTTTGTTGTGCTTGTTATTATTGGTTACTCATAAAGAAAAGATAAACTTTACGGTATATGATTTGTTTTACAAACTCTGAGTATATTTGTTTGGTCAGCAAGCTTTCAGAGCGACTAATTTGAAGGCATGTCCCTTTTATTGTATATTGTATGCAATGTAAGTGTTTTGGTATTTTATTTTTATTTATTAAGGGTTTTGTTAAAAAAAATCTTTTCGTTTGTGTTTTTCTTAAACATATCTTTTGTCTGAAGGTAAAATTATCAGAAGGTTTGCAAGTCACATTGTCAAAGCTTTCTTGGTAGGTATTTTAGGGATATCTCTGCGTTATAATTAGACAAGTTAGATTTTGCATAATTTTCTAGGTTAACGGTAGCCAAGTAACAAGCACTTCACTTCAATCAAATTAGAAATCACTTCACTATTGTCCAAATTCACAGAAAATTTCTAATGAGACACAGTTATAATCAGATCACCGAATTCCAGGTAGTGATTGAGATACGTCTTAATCGAGCGCTGGACGGTTGGGTACAGATGACTTATTCTCGATTTTGAGGTATATTTTACGGTTGGTTCGCTCAGAATCGATGGATTGTAACAAGAGGATCAGTTTTCAGATACACAAGACGGACACTGGCTCGCTCGTGGGATTGTCGTTTCGTTATTTTTAATTATGTAACTGATATTGGCGGTGAGGCCTTTTATCTGCCGCCGACTTTGGCACCTTTGACAATCGGTCTAATATATCAAAGCATTATGTTTCAGATACTTGCTCGTTTCTTTGTTCATTCAGTCCGCATCTAGTGCCATGCGCAATTTTGTAAAATTGTATTCATACTTTATTGTGAAACTTTATTAAGAAATCTAACCATTCTTCTCTATCTAAGCTTACATGTTACATCTATCTAAGTTTTAACAAGGTCCTCGACATTTTACAGCATGGATTCTTAGTTTAATTCAACTATTATAGGCAGATTTTCTACTATTTTTATATTAGTCTAAGGTTTACATAATGTGCTCCAAAGAAATATTTTCCTTTTCTTTTCTTTTCTTTTCATTTTTGTATAATTTTTATTTTACCGCTTAGAAGAAAACAAGTTATTCTGGTCTAATAAAGGGTTTACTATGAGAACTTGGTTTAGGCTTTGTGTGAATTTACCTTTAAAAAAACGGGTCAGTAAATTTGACTCAGCAATAAAATCAGATAAATTATCCCTTTAATGATGCACTGTATTACTAAACGTTATACAAACGAATGCACAATTCAATCAAGCAAATTTATTTTTTACATTTTCTAAATACTTTAGATTCAAATGACCACTGCATCTGAGATTTATGACATTTTTTTTATTTAGACGACTTTGTTCTCCCAAAGTGAGCTGTCAAGCGTTGATGTAAAAATTTCAAACCTATCTGAGATATTTTTTTCCTCCAAAATGAGGTACGTACTTAATTTATGAATTCTCCATGTTAGTATTGAATTAAGGCAATCATAATATAGTTAATTCACACGGCGCGAGTTTCTTGCCGTCATCCGATCTGCGAGCTCTGATTTAGACGACTGGGTATTAGAATTACATGCAATATTAATTTACACGGCAATACAACCTTCGTAGTCTTTTGATTTATTTTATATTTACGTATGTTTTATTTATTTTATTGACTCCGTTATTTTATATCAAACCTTTGTGTTACTGACAATGTCTTCCCAGCTGAATATAGTTAACGAGTAGATATGAGAGTAAGAGGAAGAAAACCTTTTCCAAATTGGTACGAAATATTGCTAATTTATTTTCACAAAAGATGATGTAAATTTTATATTATGTGTAAAGACTATTTCACATAATTGAAGATTTTGGTTTAGTATTTTAGAAGAAAGAGTAAAGGAATACTTGTACATTTAGATTTTATTAGATTCATTTATTTTTCTGTGAATCTGGTTGAAAATGAAGAGCTAGGAAACGTTAGGTATCTCTCTAAACACGAGGACTTGTTTACAGTTCACACTAAATATTTGGATGTAACTAATTCTGAATTTGTAATTTTTGAACTTTTGTATTTTTATTTGTTGAAGGCCTAAATATTTTAATTAATAAAATTAATATTTACACACTATCGACACCGGCACATCACTAAATTGCAACACACAATCACGTTCGAAAATTTAAATTGAATTTAAAAATAGAACGTTTAAAGACCCGCATTTGAAAATTCGAAATTTTGAAAATGGAACGCGTCTCGGTCGGGCGGACCGCGCGGCGCGCCGCCAAAATACTCTCTACGCGGCACGTGGCGACGCGAACTGGGGGTGCGTTCGGATTTAGCACCCTGTTTTTTGGCATAAAAATATTTAATATTCTTCGGTAGAATAAGAGTGAGTATATTGTTTGAATGTATATTAATTAATTTTATATATTTTTATAAGTCTAACATTTGGATTTCATACACGGCAAACAATGTTTAAATTATCATCAGCAACCCACACTCGTCCACTGCTGGACATAGGGTCTCCCCTAATGCACGCCACTGCTCCCGATTTTTGGCCACTCTCATCCAGCCCACACCAGCCAGCCTTCGAATGTCATCATCCCATCTTGTCGCAGGGCGTCCTACACTACGCTTACCGAGTCGCGGTCTCCACTCAAGGACTTTAAGATGCGGTCCTTCAGAGATAAATCATGATTGTGGAACCCGAACGTGCAAACCTAAGTTTGAAAATTGTCTTCGACCAAAGCGGCAATGCTTTGGTCGAAGACGATTTTTAAACAATCATAAACATTTTTGGGATGTAAGTTGTTTAATCTGATGATTTTATTTTGTATGATCATCCATTTATCTTACTCAATTATTATGAAAAAGATGGGCGTGCATAATAGTCTATGCATAGTCGTAATTGGAACATGTTACAAACAAAGTAAAGTATAAACCATCTCGACTACTTTAATTTTACATTGTGTATTTCAACACACGTTTCAAAAGATCTTTGTTACATTGAAATACGCTTTTATGGCTACACGATAGGTTTGTTAGATATTTCAAAACTGCATTGCGCTTGAAAATGCTCGTCTTCGTTTAAAATGTTTCAGTATAATAAAAGTGCTTATACAACTTCTTGTTAAGTGTTGCGTGATCGAGGTAATAATTTGTACAGGTAGTAATTATTACACTTAATTTGAATAAACATATAGAGTTTATTAATCATCGTAAAACATATCGTTATCGTCATAATCATTACGTATAGGTACCATGAACTCGTAAAATAAGCTAAGATTTTATAACAGCCGTTACATACGAAATCAAAAGATTAATAAATTAGGTTTCTATTAGTTAATTAATGATTTACTAAATCAAAACAACACATTATTAATCTCACTTTTTGTATAAGTTAGCCTATAGCATTCCACTGCCGGGGAAAGGCCTCCTCCAAGTATCTTGATCCCTATATAATGCACTTACATGCCACCCTTGAAAACCATCAATTAATGTCATCTAAATCAATATAATATATATAATATAAAATAAATAAATACATGACAATTTCCCACTCCGGTGCTATATCCGAACGCGCTCCCGTGACGTAGCATCCCATCCCTTTCCTCCCCATTTTCGCTATCAGCTATCTCGCTCGCGCGATAAAATGATTATCTCTGCCGAATTGGGAATGACAATCAACATTGCAATATTTTGAGTGGGTGCTTTTATAGGACCTTTTTCGTACTTTTAAACAGGTTTTTAGGCTACAGATATGTAAATTAATAATGTTTAGGCCAAATTAAAAACAATTAAGGGAAATATATAGCTTTGATCCATATCACATGTTTTAACAAATTACGTTACGTAAAAATAACACTCACCTATTCATGATAGTTAACCGCACCTTATAATACCATTAACGCATGCAGATTTCCTCACGAATTTTGCGTTCAGTTACTTTGTCTAAGTTACTATACATAATGCTTTCATCCAAATTATACAAAGTGTATGAAACTTCATTGGGCTTCGATTAGGCTTGCCAGACCGCCGGGAAATCCGGGATTGTCCCGGAATCTTGCCTCATGTCCCGTGTCCAGTAAATAGCGCTTATTGTCCCGGATTCCGAAAAGTTATTATTTTTTAAACAAAATATACTGACCGCTGTCTGACTCTTTCATGTTTAAAATTTTTGATGATAGCGTCTTATTATTACTCTTTTTTTTTCTTCAGTTTATTATTATTTAATTTGATATTTTATTTCCATTGTCTACGAGAGTTTAAATTTGCTAATTGAAGCGAAGTACTCAAATCTATAATAGTTTAACGTGTGAATTTACTACCACAGTGCTTCACCTTAGAATTATAACTGGCGGTAAGTACCTTCTAATTATATACCTACTTTTAATAAAAGTAGGTATTTGACTTTTAAATGAATCCTTTGAAAAAAAAACATATTTGCGATTATAGCCATGACCCGACATTTTTCTATTGTTTTTCTAGAACTGTCCCGGATTTGATAAGTTACTATCTGGCAACCCTAGCTCCGATTCGAATCTCAATCTCAATCTATTATTATATTACCCTAGGACCTACCGTTTGGAAGGCATATATATTTTATTTTTATGAGAAAGGGAGGCAAATGAGCAAGCGAGTCACCTGATGGTAAGTGATCAGCGTCGCCCATGGACACCAGCCACACCAGAGGGAGTGGAGAAACATGAATTACTTATAATTGATTGATATAGGAGGAGAACCAAGGTCGCAGACGTAGCCCAAAGGATTGCATCCCTCAAGTGGCAATGGGCAGGCACATAGCGAGGAGAACAGACGGCCGTTGGGGCGGAAGAGTCCTCGAGTGGAGGCCACGTACAGGAAGCCGCAGCCGTGGCAGGCCCCACACAAGGTGGACCGACGATCTGGTGAAGATCGCGGGAATCTATTGGATGCGGGAGGCACAGGATCGATCTGTGTGGAGAACATTGGGGGAGGCCTATTTCCAGCTGCGGACATCTATTGGCTGAAATGATGATGATGATTGATATAGAATACAATACATATGTGTGCCATGTGGTCCCCGGCAGAGTAGAATAGGCCACCCTCACTCTTACCGAGGTGTCGTAAAAGGCGACTAAGGTAAAGCTGCTGGCATGATCATCAGCACCCAGAGAAGGAAAACTCTGCATTTATATCAAAACCCTCGCCAACCCGTCTGCCAAGCGTGGTGAGTATGGCAATTACCCCTCATGTGATTGAGGGAGGCCCGTGCCCCAGCAGTGGGGACTTAAATGGGCTGATGATGACAATACATATTAAACAGGGCGAACCTCAGACTATAAATCTTAGACTCAATAGATTAGCCATTAACCAGAGCAAATCATAATAAAGGGGCCATATACGCAGTAATGAATACCACAATATATCTATTAGAAGACCTCTATGTATCTATTAGCGGGCTAATGTATGTGTTATGTGATTGACAAATTGCCTGTAATATCAGGAGGTGAGTGAGGCTGAGGATGACTTAGAACTTGGTATCAAATAAATTCATACATCCCAAACATTGACCTGATAACTATTGTGTTACGGACAAACACGACGACCCGATTGGAACAGTGGTAGTGAACGCTGCCTCTGATACAAGGGTTGCGGGTTCGATCCCCGCACAGTACAAACATTTGTGTGCATGAACATGTTTGTTTGTATTGGTCTGGGTGTTTGCTATGTATTATAAGTATGTATTTACAAAAGAAAAGTATTATATGTATATATTTGTAATCCCACTGTTGATTCTGATATCCGTAACACAGGTGCTTGAGCTACCTAACTCGGAGTCAGATAAATGTAGGTATGTGATGTTGTGAAATATTTATTTATAAAAAAAAAAAAAACAATGGAGGAATTACAAAAATGAGGCCCAATTATCGGCATTTTCGTTATGAAAAAAACATGGCGGATGTCGCACAAAAAAAATCGATATTAGTTACATGACCAAAAAAAATAGTTTTTGTTTTATTCATCGATTTTTGATAAATATCACAAGCATTCAGTGCTTGTGATATTGTTGATATTTACTGAATTGAATATGGAGCAGTGGAGGCTATTAGGGGAGGCCTTTGCCCAGCAGTGGGACCATTTGTTTGCCTTCGTTGTACACATCCTGTAATATCCAGTTTTAAGTTTTCATACTTTTTTTGAGTGCAATAAAAGTATATTCATTCATTCATTCATTCATTTGAGCTAAAAAAGACAACGGAAGACTTACAAAAATATTACTTAAAACATTTATTTCACCTAGACACTGAAGAAAAATAAATGTCACGAGCCCAATTCTCGTGCTCGTGATATTTATTTTTATACGACATATATCACTAAACCATAGTTTTTTTGTATGGTTTTCAAGTGATATTCGCCATGTTTTGAAAATATCACGAGCATAAGAATTGGGCTCCAGATACATTCACCACACAAATATTTGTCCAGGATGGGTACGTACCCTTAACCTTTGGCGTGAGGCAGGGTCACTACTAAATACGCACTGGCTCGATTTTTGTGCTGCTGTTTCGCTGCGTGAGTGAGGGTACCCGAGGCCCAATCCAGGGGGGTATCAAAAGTTGGCATCGCACCCTACTGGTGACCATGGGCGACGGCAATTGCTTACCATCAGGTGATACAAAATCTTGAAATACATGGAAACTAACGCCATCTAGTGGTCTTATTGTCACAACAAAGCTGCATTGTAGTGACAATAAGAATAAATAAATCTGCATTTTTAATCTGTAAAATGACAAAGAAAATTAGGCGGCTTGAGGTCATTGTTTCTGAAACACACTTTGCTTGCGCGATGTAAGAATGCATAGTGACATCTACCGGAACAATTATTAATTAGTACTTGCTTTCAAACTAGCAGATACGAAAAGCGGACGCTTTGTTTTGACACTACGACCACTAGGTCGCGGTAGTTTCCATACAGTAACACTTTAGTTTTAAGTAGACACACCATGGGATCAGCAGGACCTGGCGCCAACGCGCCTTGGTAGGACCGATCTCTCGCTCCCAAGCATAGTTCGGGTGATGGTCGCCGACGATCGGGCCTTTACGGCCTTTGCCTCTTTCTGTGAGAACGTAATGTCCCAGAAACATTACAATTACTAGACTATCTAAATCCTGAATCATGGTCTTAACTTACCCTGGCTTCTAAACGACAGATTTGGACGCAAACAAGCTAAGAAGAAGACAATTTCACAATCAATTGTGTTGACGTTGAATTTTTGTCTAACAGTACGCCATTTGGTAGATTTTTCACACACAGGACCAAATCAAATACATATAATGGCAACTTTAACGTCTGTAACCATATCTTTTTTTTTGACATAATGAACATATTTAATACTATTGACATTTTATAAAAAAAACTAATTTAATTCTATTTTATTTATTTGATTTTAACTGTTCTATTGTGTATTTTTAATTTGCTTCTTTGGACTCAGATACTGACAATTTGGGCTATTTATGTTGATATTATCTGTCGCGCTTATTTTTATTTCTTTTTTTTTAGTTGTAAATTAATCAATTTGACAAGGATTGTATTCTTCTGCCTTTTTATTGTAATCCGTGAGTGACCAATGAACATGAATGTATAGTAATAATGTATCCTAACCTTATACTGCGTTTTGATGCTTATATAAATAAATAGACCTATTTCGGATCGCTGAGCCAGCTTAAGTAAAGTATCAATCATATATATTTGTTCCACTGCAGGACACAGGCCTCCATCTCAGAAATCAAGTCATCGCTACTATGATGGGATTAGGCTTAATCACCACGCTTGCCTAATGCGGATTGGTGATCACAAACCCGAGCTATGTTCGAAAAA
The DNA here is from genome assembly GCA_019059595.1 of Marasmia exigua. Lineage (NCBI taxonomy): Eukaryota > Metazoa > Arthropoda > Insecta > Lepidoptera > Crambidae > Marasmia > Marasmia exigua. Next base: position 7,021,307 of record CM032488.1, on the reverse strand, counting down.
TTCGAAACACTTTTCGCTCGACTATCGAACCACAAACCTTACGGCCGAATTAGACCACCCCCCTTTCACTTGCTTTGTGTTTCTTCTTTGTTGAGATGTTTAGGGGCATCTTGGTCTAGTGGTTTAAGTAGGTCTTGGGTTCGATCCCCGGGTCGAGCGAAAAGTATGTTTCGAATTTTTCGAACATAGCTCGGGTTTCTGATCACCAATCCGCAAGCGTAGTGATTAAGCCTAATCCCATCATAGTAGCGATGATTTGATTTCTATGATGGAGGCCTTTGCCCTGCAGTGGGATAGTTTATAGGCTGATTTTTTTACTTTTAGGGGCATCTTCGTTGTGAGGCCCCAGGACCCCAAGATCACGGTTCGGTACTTAAACCACTAGACCAAAGGGCCAGCGTAGTAAATAAGTATATTTTGAGATGACTTCAACACATTGTCCACATCCAAACACAGAGCAACGCATCCTCACACACACTAGTGTATGTACACGCTTCACTACTCCGCTTTGTCGGTAACATCGTTACGTCACCGCTAACGTCATTAGCGTGTTTATCAATAATGTGCTATAATGTGCAGACATTCGGTGGAATTATTGCTACAGATTGATACACAGTATTCATATTAATTCGCCGTGTGGTCCCGGCAGAGTAGAATAGGCCACCCTCACTCTTACCGAGGTGTCGTAAAAGGCGACTAAGGTAAAGCTGCTGGCATGATCATCAGCACCCAGAGAAGGAAAACTCTGCATTTATATCAAAACCCTCGCCAACCCGTCTGCCAAGCGTGGTGAGTATGGCAATTACCCCTCATGTGATTGAGGGAGGCCCGTGCCCAGCAGTGGGAGACTTAAATGGGCTGATGATGAGGATGATGATGATGAATACAATGGTAATTGGTTTCCCAAGATACAAGCTTTGCTTAGTTTAGGTACCCCTGGAAATGAAGTGATTTTGAATATTTAAGCATTTGCAAACTAATCAGTTTTTAAGTCAGTTCTGTTCCAATAAATAGATTTTCATTTTTCATGTACCTCTGTGCCTCGGAAAGCACGTTAAGCCGTTGGTCCTGTGCCCAATCCCTCTCTGGTCGTGTCACGCTGGTGTCCCATCGGAATATGAGGATTAGGGAATAGAGAATGCACTTGTGTTTGCGCACACACTTGAGCACTATTATATATCCTGCGTAAGTTGTTGACCGTTGAGATTGGCCGCCTTAGCTGGATTCGGTTGGAGGATATTATTATTAATAATGTTATAAATGGGAAAGTGTGTTTGTATGTTTGTTTGTCCGTTGACTTTTTAAGGGGTTCCGAACCCTAAAAGGAAAAAGGGATACCAGACCAATTGTTCATCGTTGTCGGAACCCTTAAAACATCCTCGACCGGAGTGTAACCACGGCTTGACATAAATCGGTGTAAAGGAGCACTGTGCTGTGTTTCGCTGCGTGAATGAGGGTACTGGAGGCCCAATCCGGGGGAAAGGGGGTTTAAAGGTTGGCATCGCACTTGTGACTCCACTGGTGTAGCGGGTGTCTGTGAGCAGCGGCAATCGCTTACCATCAGGCGATCCGTCTGCTCATCTGCCACCTATCACATACAAAAAGCTAGTAAAAAAGCTACTAGTACCGACGGCCACACATCGTCACTACAATCTATAAAATGTCATTAATTTAGTATTGAAGCAAAGGTGTTTGACATTAAGCTGAAAAAGATGGAGGAAAATAATGACAGATCACATTAATATGTAGACTATCCGCACCTACAAAGACATGTGTAACTCAGGAGTGATTATGACTAAAAGATGTACATCCTTGCAAAAGAGTTAATAACTCGATAACTCCTTTGCTTCCTTCATAACTCTTTCCATCTTTCACTCTCTGGTGTGAAGATTCAATTTTAATAAATTAGGCTTAGCAGCATTTCTTATTGTATACAAATTGATTAGTATTGATTAATCAAACAATTGACAAGATGCTAACCACCTACTATTGTACACCTCGTCCTGCAGTTTATTAGTATTGGATTAAGTACTCTGTGACCTATGAGGAGAACCTAAGTAGTCATGCTCACTCAAATGTCTCTGAGGTGGTGGCGTTATGTGGCGGGTCATTACATTCCCTCTAATATGGTTGAGTGAAATGATGGCTGACACATACGTCATACTTGTGAACAGGTGCCACCTTTGGGGACTGGTCCGCTTCGGTTTACCTCATATTTAGCTTTTAATTTGCTTCATTCTATTTTGTGTTGCATTAGACTGTATGACTTGGTATGAGGATAATAAACCATTGTAAAAAAGTTGGCGATTAAAAAGAGTAACTGGCGAGTTTCTTGCCGGATCTTCTCGACCAGAAACAACTTGCCGAGCCGTTGGTAGAATCGCATTATGTTTATTTATTTCTTTAGTATATTTTATGTATCAACATATATATGTATTAACATGTAAATTATACATAAGTACCTACTTATAAATAGTTTTAAGTCATTCAAATGTATGACGATTTGTAAGTGCTGTGTACAAGCCTATGCAAATAAAGAATTATTTGATTGATTGATTGATTGATTTTAGAAGGACAAAACTCGAACCAGTCTGAACAGAATGTGAGTGAGTGAGATCGCATATTGATATTTTTATTTTATAAATCTGCTGTGAAAATATGCATCAATCCAATCACATTAATGCGTCTTTAAATCTTTTCAGTCTTAGAGTTACAGAGTTAGTAAGGAGTTAAAGATGTAAAAAGAGTTAGTGAGCGAAACTGGTACCACGGATCGTAAAGGAGTGAGTGAAATCGCTATAGCGGGATTTTATGAGTCAAAAAGGGATGGAGCACGATTGACGATAAAAAAAATATCAGGGCAGAAAACTGACCCTATCACTGTTGCAAAATTAAATTATTAATTTGTATTGAATTTATTAGATTGGATAAACACGTCGATGAGACAACCCATCGCAATTCGCATTAATCACACCATTCAAGTCTTTTTAGTCTTCTGAGTTACGGAGTTATATCGCTTTTTGCATCTTTAACTCCCAGTTAAAGATGCAAAAAGCGATATAACTCTTTCCTTCAAAAGAGTAATAACTCCTATGTCTTTTAAAAGAGTTGTTCTCTAACCTACAATAAACTTATATAAGTAGGTATGTACTTTAAATAATTGTTTTGTAGTTTCTACCTATTTAATATAATTACAACCTGTGCGTCTATACTCGCACTCGTGGGGTGCGAGTATAGACGCAAATAGTGTGCGAGCGAGAAGTGAATAGATGCGCCGCCATTTCTGATCTCATTCTTTATCCGCACAGGTTGTACACATATTTCGCGAAATCTTAATTAATAAACTTCATTGCTTTTCCATAATATGAATGTACGCAAAAATAAACATGTCTTTCGGCTTAAATTGAAAAGAGGCTACTCACTTAGATAACGATTAAAAGTAAATTAATCTTAATGACAGACCAATTCAGTCTCAGCGCCTCGCACTTAAAGTTTACAACCGATTGACAAGTAACGTACAGCGTTTTAATTTTGAATTATTCCAATTCGAAAATAACCATATTACATCGAACTGTTGTTAAAACAAAGTAAACTTTACCTCAGTTCAAATAAGCGTCAAAATGAGTGTAAAGTAAAGTTGGTGTTAGGATAATCTGATTGGCGAGCCAGCTGTCAAAATTTGAACAAAGGCGGTTCTAATGGAGTGGAACGGGCCAAGTATAGTCATCTCTTTCTCGCGGACCGAATTATTAGGGATCTGTAGAGACATCTTAAAAGCCTAACATATTTAGATTATACATTTTTTTACTTGCACACATTAAGACAGCATGTTTTTTTTTAACTTACCATGAAAACCAGAATCAGAAATTTATCCAGGGACGCGACATCCATTATTACTTAAAAAACTGTTTTAAGTGGTCATTTTTTGTGTGTTTGTTTGACTATTTCTTTCCTATGTATTACTGTGCTATATCTTTTTAATAATGTCTATGTCCTATTCCTGTACATGGTAAATCTTGTATTGGTCAATAAATGTTTACATACTTACTTATTATAAAACTATGCCTCTTTAACATACATACCTACATACATAGAAGAAACTACACTAAGTTTTTTTTTTATGTGACAGGTGGCAGTCGAGCAGACGGATCGCCTGATGGTAAGCGATTGCCGCCGCCCATAGACATCCGTAACTCCAGTGGAGTCACGAATGCGCTGGCAACCTTTAAACCCCCCTTTCCCCCGGATTGGGCCACCGGTACCCTCACTCACGCAGCGAAACATAGCACAGGGCTGCTTCACGCCGGTTTTCTGTGAGGCTGTGTTATCACTCCGGACGAGCCGGCCCATTCATGCCGAAGGGTTCTTATTTTATTACTACTTATAAGTATTGTAGTGTCAAAAAGTAAATGGACCAGCTAAACTAACATACCTTGACATAAAGTTAAATAAATATTAGTAACTTTTGCATTTTTGACGGGCCAGAATAGGGACCGAGTATTACCACAATGGTACCTACATCCACTCAGTCCCTACTAAAGACTAGTCTATTAACCGAAGCACAGAACCTAATGCAGTAGAAAACGCTTTGACTGAGTCATGATGTCAAAATCGAAATTGTTGTTATTGATTTTGTTTTTATAATCCTGTGCAAGTTTCATTTCATCTGATCACAAAAGTATGAGGAATGTAATGTATTTTTCAGGTTTATGAGACTCGTATTTTTAAGTAGGTAAAGCCACTAAACCAAAGTGAAGATTTACTTTATTTTCCTTTACTTAATGTTTTATGTAAAGGAAAATTTTCAATTGAATTATTTTTATAATGTAATAAGTAGGTACTTTCCATTATCAATGATAGTCAAATAATTATACTGGTCCTAACCGGTTTCGGCTACAGCGACCGCTTATGGACTCCTATGAGTCAAATGCCTGTTGGATTGCGCTCTAGTGCGTGCGCCAGTTTCTGGCATAGCCTATCGCTAAATGTAAAAATAAATTGTACGGAACCCAATCCTTTTGAACGATTTGAGCTTGTCCGTTTTTTCATGGGTGATTCTTCAAAATTATCTTTCACGTAAACATGTTTTATACATAACAAGATGCTAACTAAATCTAGATTAAATTTTTCAGAATTTTCTAGATTCAAAAAAGCAATTTACGATGCGAAACACACCTTTATTACACTTAATTTAGACCGTACAGTAAAGTCCAAAATTGCGTACATTATCACCACGTCAAAATATCGATTAGTTTTTTTTTATGCTTGAAGCGATAAACGAACTCCGAATCTCCCTCATAATGTTGTGCTGTATATGTGTTTGTTTGTTTGTATACAGTTTTATTATTTTGTTTTAGGTGGTGAAACCCTCAATTAAAACGTAAAAATCAGAATGAGTAAAATATCATTACACCGGTCAATTTCTCAATATAACGTGTCTCTTTAATCGCTTGACATTGGCAGAGTTATATAAGTGTTCGCCGTGGGCAACACAGTAGCAGCCATAATTAAAAAAAAAAAAAGATAAACGAACTAGCGGGTCACCTGATGGTAACATCAGTGACATCAGAGAGATCGCTAATGCGCTGCCAGCCTTGCAAAAAGCAGTACCCGTTACGAAAGGGAAAGAGTCTACCTCTCCCCGCTCTTTCAAGGTTGGCAGCGCACTTGTGAGTCGCCTGATGTTGCGGGTGTCTATTGTCAATCCGACCATCAGGTGATCCGTCTGCTCGTCTGCCACCGTTCACAACAAAATGCAACCGTGAAATGGTTCCGCACGTACTCCACATGCATTGTGACGTCATCTCCCAGCATCAGTGAAAGTGACTACATAAAAACCGTGGTTCTGTTCGTTCTCAAACCAAACCAGTCTCGTGTGGCCAGTCATCGCGATTCGTCACCGCCGGGAATCGAACCGGCGGAAGTAACGATTTAGTTTTTTTGGGACCACACTATTTGATGGAAGTGTAAAGATGGGTAGCAGAGTAAAAAATAAAGATATTACTTACAATCTTTATAGATTGTTGAGACTGCTTGCTTTACGCCTAAATATTCAAATTTATAGAATAGAATAGGCCGGCAGAGTAGAATAGGCCACCCTCACTCTTACCGAGGTGTCGTAAAAGGCGACTAAGGTAAAGCTGCTGGCATGATCATCAGCACCCAGAGAAGGAAACCTCTGCATTTAGGTATATCAAAACCCTCGCCAACCCGTCTGCCAAGCATGGTGAGTATGGCAATTACCCCTCATGTGATTGAGGGAGGCCCGTGCCCCAGCAGTGGGGACTTAAATGGGCTGACGATGATGATGATTCAAATTTAAACTTACGGGTGGGGCACACTAGCGATGCCAATCAATTTTAATTTTTAGCTTCTTAACCGGATCTATTTTAAACCTCTCGGCAAACACTTATACTATTTATTAAATAACAAATGTTGGGTCCGTTTTTGTATGCGAAAAATTGATTCACGCTAAAAGTGGCCGCTTTTGGCGTGAATCCGTTTATCGAGTACGCGTTGGACCCAACGAGGGTCAGGACCTGATTGACCACACACAACCACACCATCTCTCCTTATATCGCCTCTTCTCTTTGTATCTGTGTCGTGTCGTGTTATGTCTATTGTACATATTTACTTTTTCTGTGTTGTGACAAAAAATGTATTCTTTTTCTTCTTTCTTTAAAAAAATACCTAGAGATAAAGTCTATGCTATTACATATGCTATAAAAAATAAAAACCATTGGTTCGAATGTGTAGGACTTATAACGAGATAGCGTGTGGCAGCAAAGATATAGGTATAGATGTATTTGATGACAAATTTTCGTCGTACAAAAGATCAGACTACTAACTTAACACTTCGCGAATGAAACCCTCTCTCTCTAGTAACTTCAATAAGCAGATTATACTTGTTTGACATTGAATTGAATTGTATAGGATCTAATTTTAATAATATTATTTGAAGTTAATACTACTATTACACGTCATAACACACCATAATATTCATTTGGCACTGTCTGGACATGATTGAATATAGTTTTGTTTTTTTTCCCTTTTATTTTATTTTTATATATTTTTAATTGTTTTATGTTTTGTTTTCTGTTTGTGCCAAATTGTGTTCTGTTTACAATTGCTATATGCTCTGTGTTGTGATGTCTATAATAATAAATATTTTCTTTCTTTCTTTCTTTCTTTCTATTATAATTAATTTAATTTAACATACTTAATCTTATTTAATTTTGACATGTTGTGTACTATTTATGGATTACTGTCTAGGCTTATTTTTATGATTGTTTTTATTGTTGCCAAGTTATGACTGTGATCTGTCAGTGTACCATAATAAATAAAATTAAAAAAAAAAAAGCATTTGATAGTTGCTATGAATGATTTCATTGAAGACGTCGGTCAGTGGAAAAAGAAAGAGACACACCACGGGGTATATTCCCAAGGAAGTGGCTGCGGTTTAGTATCAATTACTGGGATCCGAGGGGTCAGTGCTGGACGGGAGCTTGGAAACGTGTTATTTTTAGCCGTAAGAATATTAAGAACAAAAGTAGCTAGGATAAGAACGCGCCTTTTATACGTTTCGTGGTCCGAATGCGACCGGAAACTCTAGATTTTTTGGCGGTTTGGGAAAACATTTTTTTATATATACCTATTAAATGGGTTTGCACTTGACCTCATGTCACCTGATGGAAAGTGACAATAAGGTCTAAGATGTAGCGTGCTTACCCAGAAGAAGCCTATTCACTCTCGACTTAAAGACATTCAAATTGAACCTCTATGGGAATACAGATTTATAATTTTTATGTGATAGGTGGCAGACGAGCAGACGGATCGCCTAATGGTAAGGGACTGTCGCCGCCCATAGACACCAGTAACACCAGTGGAGTCACAAGTGCGCTGCCGACCTTTGAATCCCCCTTTCGTATTGTCTGATATCTGTAACACAAACACAGTTTGGCAGAAGTATGTTTTTTGCATTAATTGCATTTTATGGTAATAATAAGTAATAATAAAAGAAAACTTAAGTACTTATATTGTTTGAAACTTTCATGGCCATTAACATTATAATAGTTATTTTCGAGATTTCTAACATGTACTTATCTTATTTTTTAGTTTCCGATGTTACCCCAGCGTGACCATGGCGCTTGCAATGGACGCTGAAATATCGGAAACTCAATAATAAAGTAGGTACATGGTAAAAATCTTGAAAACAACTATTCTAATAAAAAAACTTAGTACCTACGTCGTGTCTTCGTATCGTCGATACCACAGTGCCTAAAGACGAAAGTCTTCAATCAGTGCGTCCTACCCGTCATGACATACGGAGCCGAAACGTGGACACATACGGTACGGTCCACAAGTTAAAGGTCGCTCAGCGGGCTATGGAGCGAGCAATGATCGGCGTCTCTCTTCGAGATCGAATCCGAAATGAGGTGATCCTGCAGAGAACCACAGTCATCGACATTGCTCAGTGGCAGTGGGCTGGCCATATTAGCCGCAGAACCGACAACCGATGGGGTAAACGAGTTCTAGAGTGGAGACCGCGTCTTGGCAAACGTAATGTAGGGCGCCATCTGACTAGTTGGAGGGACGATCTGCGAAGGATGGCTAGCAAGAGCTGGATGCGGGAAGTCTTGGATAGGTCATGGTGGCGAACAATTGGAGAGGCCTACGTCCAGCGGTGGACTGCGATAGGCTGATGATGATGATGATGAGTACCTACGCAATCAGGTCAATGTATGAGTATGTTGAATGTTTTTTTTTTGGGAATAATAAGATTTGTTTATACACTCACTCCCACGATGTACGCTAGAAAAACTGACAAAATGAAAGAAAGTCCATACCCCCCACTGAAACAGCAGATTTTTTGACACCAAACCTTTTGTCACCAGCATTCTATAACATCGTAGCCAGTCTCAAACATTCATTGAGTGAGTTTCACTGGCGGCAAGTCGCTGGTACGAGTGAATGGGCCGTTTTTTGTGCGAGTACACTTGCCTAAATCGGTGTGAAATTAGTTGGGCCGAACGCCGCTTCTGATCTGTGATGTGTGTGGCGGTAGTGACAGCGGATAACTACATTTAATAATATGGGAAGTGACGATCCCATCTTCCGCTGGTGACAGTTAATGATCGTCATTAATGAAGATTAACAACTCTCATCACTGCAATCAGTCTCCGCAGGGTAGCTTGTGGCGAGCTGTTGGTGTGTGGTGTCGCCACACACCAACAGCAACACGCACCAAGGACCCGAGACTCCCGGGGGAAACACCATCTGTCCACACCTCTGGCTTGCTTTTGTTGGCCGGCCAGAGTGGAGCGCAAGAGCTATATGCTCGAAAGGGTGGAAGTGCTCATCCTGCGTAATAGCGAGGAACAAATCCGTTCAGGATTACCGGGATCCAGAAATTGGTGCACATCTCTCTACACCCTTAGCTGACCGTGCCGATGTTGCCGCCTTGCCGCTTAATATGATGGCTGATTTTGGGGGGCCCATATAGTGGGAGACGAGTCACCGTCTGCCATGATTATAAAGATGAGACATTCTAAGTGGCAGGCGTCCCGTTGTCTCATCAATATCCCGGCAACCAGCCCAACAAGATCCTATCCATAGACCCGACATAGTTCCTTTCTTATCTGCAATAATCCTTAAACCTGGCGGGTGCTGTCTTTGGCTGTATCTCTTCTAGTGCAGACAGAGACAGCATTCGCTAAGTGTACACATCCCCACTAACATAATTGTATCTCTAAGGCCTCTTCGTGTTGGATCTGTATCCCCACGTACGCCTTCCAAAATGACCGGCCTTGTGCCGTGATTTCCCGCAGGAGAGATACAAAATAATAATAATACTTTTACGCTTCAAAGTTGGACTTACTAACCACTGCGCCCCGAGCCAGTCTGTAGTAGTAGATTTAATAAATGAGAGCTCGATATTTCAGTGTATGTTTATTTATTACTATTTATAGGGTAATACTTGACCACAATTGCACCTGATGGAAAGCGTCAATGAGGTCTAGGATGTTTTTTTTAAGCGAAGGCAATGCAGGTCCATTTTAGACCGGTATCACTGCGACAAGTTTGCTTAGTGCTCTAGGATGTTACGCGTTGGCTTTAAAGATGCTGGTTCACTCTTGCCTTATAGATAAGATTGCATCGTAATAATATATAAAATAAGTTATGGAGATATAAAATAATACTGGTTACTATGGGAGAGACACGCTACGGCATGAGAATGGACCGGCCCTACTTTAGTGACCACGAAGTGTGTGTGTAGTGGCGAGAAATAGTGCCTGCTTTATTTTGCCGATTCCCAATTGAAAGGGAGGGGGTAGGTATTTTTCCCTTCCCCCTTCCACGCCCTTTTGCCTCTACTTATGTTGCTGGGTGTCTATGGACGACGGCTATCCCTTGCTCTCAGGTAATCCCTCTGCTCGCCTGCCACCTTCTTCTGCTTCTAAAAGTGCCTCATTAGGTTGACCATCAGCTTTTCAAAATCCTCTCTGTTCATTCGAGACGAAACAGCCGTTCCACAGATCTGATGCCAGTTCACTCCCTAATATTACGTAGCCACGACTTTTTCCTTCTTCAAACGCGTCGCCCCCCCTCATTCGGCCATGCGTCGCTGTGAGAAATAAATATCTTAAACCGTAAGCGACTGCCGTCTGACCTAAAGGGTTGCGAAGGTACACAGGGGAACCAGACCAACTGAGTCATGGTTACACGTTTCAGAAACTTTTTCCGAAACGTGCAGGTTTCCTCACGATGTTTTTCCTCACCGCCGAGCAAATGGTAATGGTAGAAATACGCACATAGATTTGAAAAAACCATTGGTGCATGCTCGGATTCGAACCTAGACCACCTGTGTGGAAGGCGCGTTTGTATCCATTGAGCCATCATCGCTCTATGAATGCCATCTGCCAGCTATCACATACCTAGGTCACATACTTAGGCATGAGAGGTACAAGTTGCTTCAACTCATCATGATGGGTAAAATAGAGGGAAGGCGACGTGGTGGAAGAAGGAAAAAATCGTGGCTGCGCAATATAAGGGAGTGGACTTTCATCGCATCTGTGGAACGGCTGTTTCATCTCGCAATGAACAGAGAGGATTTTGGAAAGTTGACGGCCAACCTTCACAACTGAAGAGGCACTCAAAGAAGAAGAAGCTATCACATAAAAATAACAATAAAAAAGAGATATAAACTCAACCAAAAGATTCAATTATACTGCTCTACATTTTCCGCTCAAACTGAGCCCCAACCTTTACTGATATTTATACCAGTGGAGTATACAAAATAAGTTTCGAGCGATCATGAGTGCGCCGACTAAAAAATTGTTTCTTTTCAATGGCGGAGGTGAGAACATTTCACTTTGCCGTGTGCACTGGTATTTTACTGACCTGCTCAAGAAAGTGGTGCCGCAGGCGGCTTTGAATTGATAACCGATATGAGACGTTCTGTGGCGATGTTTTTAATAACTTAACTACTTACTAATTTGTATTATGCACCGTATTCTTTATGAAATCCCATTACTTAAATAAAAGAAAAGTAATAAATGTTGGTTGTGGACGCCTTGTTGGTCTAGTGGTTTAAGTACCGGGCGAAAAGTATGTTTCGAATTATTCGAACATAGCTCGGGCTTGTGATCACCAATCCGCATTTGGCAAGCGTGGTGATTATGCCTATTCCCATCATAGCAGCGATGACTTGATTTCTATGATGGAGGCCTTTGCCCTGCAGTGGGATAGTTATAGGCTGATACTTTTTATTAAATGTATGTGGGACTTGAGATAAGAAAACAGGATTACACGGTCTTTAAGATCTTCTTTATTTTATAAAATCGGTACCTCGGAAAGCACGTTAAGCCATTTGTCACTAGTATCCCATCGGATCGTAAGTATCCCATCGGGAGTAATGAGCGTTAAGAAAAATCTTCGAAAATTAGTTCTTTTCTTAGCTGTATTCCTCCAGGCTGTCAAAATCTATAGTTGATATTGTTATAGCTTTTTTTTGCAATTAATTCCTTAGTTTTTTTATGAGAAAGGGAAACGAGCAAGCGAGTCACCTGACGGTAGGTAAGTAATGACGCACTTAAAATTTCATATGGGTTCGATTCTATTCCAATGAAATGGAACGATCAATAAATATTAATCTAAATAGTCATCATCATCATCATCAGCCCATTTAAATCCCCACTGCTGGGGCACGGGCCTCCCTCAATCACATAAGGGGTAATTGCCATACTCACCACGCTTGGCAGACGGGTTGGCGAGGGTTTTGATATAAATGCAGAGTTTTCCTTCTCTGGGTGCTGATGATCATGCCTGCAGCTTTAACTTAGTTGCCTTTTACGACACCTCGGTAAGAGTGAGGGTGGCCTATTCTTTAAAACATGGCCACACGGCCATGTTTTAAATAATAAACTTAAATATTTTTATGCACGTTCACCGATTAGGTACTGGAAGAGACCTGGAACCATTTGGAAAAGACTTTTTATTTAAAAGAGTATAGTTCCCAGGTGGTCCCCTTCTTAGCATGTCATGATCTGACGATGGGATCCCATAATAATCGAGAGCAACTACTCATATTTATAGACACAAGTGTAACACAGTGTGTATGACATTAAATAATGATTTACAGTAACTTTTTTTAATTGCTATTTACAGTAACTTTTTTTAATATGCTTATCTAAATAGTAACTTTTTTTAATTGCTTAAAATAGGCAGACGAGTTTGCCCATCTGATGGTAAACATTAACCGTCGCTCAGAGACATCAACAATGCCGGAGCACAGTCATGCCGCCGCGTACCGAAATGCCTTTACCTTGCCTTTACTATAACTTTTTTATTCTTAAGTAAATAATACACTTAAAAAATTCACCGTAGGGCTCAGGTGGGACTCGAACCCACAACCTTCCACAGTCCGGGTGGCTGCACTAACCATTTATGCTATCCGAACCCCTTGCTAAGACGACGAATTTTGTAAGTGCTTGAATCGTCATGAGCCGACGATAGTCTCATCAATATTGTAGGTATACTTTACAATATCCAGTGGAAACATTGTTACAAATATTTGACCACCAGTTAAGATGAAACTGCTAAACGAATATTATTGACTGTGGAAGGTTGTGGGTTCGAGTCCCACCTGAGCCCTACGGTGAATTTTTTAAGTGTATTATTTACTTAAGAATAAATTGCAAAGAATTGCTATACCAAACACAATAACTTTTTTATTGACGAAATTTGTGCGTCATTTAAAATCTATTAAAATTAAATGAGGTTGAACTCACCATCGCCTCCCTGGTTGCTGCTGTGCGCGTGGTACTGCTCATCTGTGAAGTCGTACTCTACGTCAGATCAGACACATCTGCTCTCAACACTCTTTGATGGAGCAATAAAATTAAAGTGTGACTAGGATGGTAAACATTTAAATGGACAACATTTCATATTTTTAACATATCCATATTGTTTTTTTATATGAAAATAGACATAAAATTAACAGACCCATATTTTTTCTTTTTTTCAAAATTGTCCATGTTAATGCATAAAATAATTATTGAAATTCAAAATTCTTTATATTCTAATAGACGTAAGGCCAAATGACGTCATCGACGGCTGAATACAGCGATATTCCTTTGCTTATCATTGTTTTAATAAAAAAAAAGGTATACTGTCAAAGGTAAATAATACTAGTGTCAAACATTGCTCAACGGCATTCATTCATTCAACGTTGACAAGTTGTCTTTTTTTTTTGACAGTTGCATGTCAGGGTGGCTTTCGTAAATTTAAAAATATAAGTTGTGCTAAGCACAAGAAAGTAAATATTGTACATTCTGCCGTCCGATGACGTCATCTTACGTTTTTTTAGTTTTTAATTTTTTTCTCAGTAAAAAGCAATATAAAAAATGAATAAAATATCTATTTAATACTCGAGCAGCGGAAAAGTAAATAAAGAATTGGTATTTTTTGTTTCAGAGCTTAGCAATTTTGAAATGTTGTCCATTTTCCTTCAAGACAGCATTAGTTCAAACTTTTCATTAGTAGCTCACAAGTGAATATGCGATTTCGAAGAGGGAATGTGTGGGAAAATGTAAACAATCTTGTGGTGATTGGACTGTATATAAACGCTGGCGATGGGATGCTAATAGAAACTACTGATATCAGCAAAACGATGTTTTATTTTCCAGAGCTTTTCACAGGTTCAGACATTATGATGGGTAGGGCACACTAGCGAAGCCAATCGATTTTAATTTTTAGCTGCTAATCCGGATCTATTTTAAACAATTTCGGGGTTACAACCTCTCGGCAAACACTTAACTTAACTTACTATTTATTAAATAACCACAAATTTTGGGTCCGTTTTTGTACGCGAAAAATTTATTCACGCCAAAAGTGGCTGCTTTTGGCGTGAATCAATTTTTCGCGTACGCGTTGGACCCAACATTTTTGCATAGTTATTTAATAAATAGTATAAGGGTTTGCCGAGAGGTTGTAACCCCGAAATTGTTTAAAATGGATCCGGTTTAGTAGCTAAAAATTTAAATCGATTGGCGTCGCTAGTGTGCCCTACCCGTCACCTTAACAAAGACACAGACGATAACAAAACAATAATCTATCAAAAACTAGTAAAAAAGTATAAAAACTTTGATATCGCATTTGATTTGATAGCCCCTTGATATCGCATCTGTTATAATTGCAACGTGGGCTCTCCTCTTGCTTACCATCAGGCTGAGGAGAGTCAATATACTGTGTCACTATATAAAAAATACACTTTATCTAGTTAACTGAAAAGGTCTTTAGGTTTGTATTCTTAACTCACCTCCATTCCGATGGTCACCACTTATCAGATCCTGGCTCTGCAACGTCGAGGCATGGATCAGCACCTTCTGCTGAGGACTGTGAGGGTCCAGGCCCTCTACTTCCAACAATGGGGCATGAGGCTCATATCCATGGACAACCAGAGGCGGCGCGTGGAGATCCATGTCTTTGCATCACCTGTTTTTAATCTGTATTAAAAAACACTTTGACAGTTCACTGCACGATGGCGCCAAATTTGAAATAAGAACACTTGATAGTTTGATGGTGGCGCGCGTTTTCTATTTTTAAATAAGTTCACAGCACTTTTTTAAAGTTTTTTACTTTTTTTATTTTTCACAGTTTTGTCCGTTGGCAGTATTTTGTTTTGACGTGGCACTTTGGTTTGTCGTTGAAATATTGTTCGTTGAAGTTATTAATTCTGTTTGTTTGTTTTATTTATTGGCTTTGCACTTTTATTGGCACTTATTTCCTCAGTTATAGACTATAGAGTATGCAAGAGTATTTTGGTTGGAAGTACTGAAAAGTTTTCGTAGTTTTTGACACTTAACTGTCACATGATTGTGTCTACTGAGTTGTTTTGTGCTCTCTCACCGAAGTCTTTTTCGAATTTTCAGGCGTATGCTCAGCATTTTTGTATCTGAAACAAAAGAAAATAAAATTAGTACTTTTGTCATATATTTACAATTTTTCTCCGTTTGTAATCTTACTTCCCGGATATTATTTTATTTTATTAACCTTATTCTGATACTAAATCTCTGATATAGCCCTGTCATTCTATATAAATCTGATGTTATACCATAGATTTATCCACGGATAAAGATTGGTCGAATGCAGCATAAGAGTTCAAAATTCTAGGCAGATTCAATTCAAACGTCAAAAGACGTTTTAATATCACACTGTGTCTATGCCATTGATTTTATTCCACTAGGTACTTCATCCAAATATTTACCTACACTTGACATTGGCAAAAAAACTCCTCACAAAATTTATAAAAATAACTTTCAGCTAAGATTTTTTCTTCCAACTAAAATATGTAACTGCATGCAAGTATTTCATATAAATGCACTAAAAAGGCGGTATTTAGATGCATTCAGCATTTGAATATGCGGACAAAAGGCTTCCTCTGGGATGCGAAACGTTTCCCACGGAGCTACGAAAAGAGGGGAAAATGGAAGTGCTTATAGCAAGTATAAAGATTTGAGATATACCTACCTATATGCGAACTCTGGTGCAAGGATTGTGGGTTCTATCCCTACCAACAATTGTATGCAAGAACATGTCTGTTTTTATTGGTCTGGGTGATTCCTATGTATTATAAGCATTTACAAAAGAAAAGTATTACAATGTATATATATTTGTAATTCCACAGTTGGTTCTGACATCGGTAAAACAGGTGCTTGAGCTACCTGTCTCGGAGTCAGATTTTTTTTGTGATTATGATTATTATTTCTGTATTTATACGTCATTTCTGATGAGAATTGGTAAGTCTGGTAATTACAATGAAACGACTCTACATTTCCATTTATTTGTAGACGAAATAAAGTAATGAATATGAGTGGACTAGTAAGTTTAAATATCACTTTTCCAGCAAACAAACATACATCGGAGAATCCGAAAAACACAAAAAACCGCCTCACAGAAAACCGGCGTGAAGCAGTGCATGCGCTGTGTTTCGCTGCGTGAGTGAGGGTACCGAAGGCCAAATCCAGGGGAAGGGGGGTTAAAAGGTAAGCAGCGCACTTGTGACACCACTGGTGTTGCAGGCGTCCATGGGCGACGGTAATCGCTTACCATCAGGTTATCCATCTGCTCGTCTGCCACCTATATCATAAAAAAAAAACTTAGTCCCAAACAATTAATACACTGTCAAATAAGTGTAGGCTTTGGTACTGATATGTAGCACAGCAGTGATCACAATAGATCAAACTGGTCACAGTGATACTGGTCTAAACAGGGGCTGCATACCCGCCTGCTTAAAATTACCTCTTCTTCATAGATTTCTTCATTGCTGAAGGTCGTGCCTTTCTTGGAATGCCCTTACCGAAGCGCTGACAAGGTTTTTACATACTTCCCTATCCTCGGCTTGTCTTAGAGCAATCGGCAAAGAGAGTCCGGTTACATCCCTTATTTGGTCTGCTCAAAGGGGTGAACGGCCTATTCGTCTTTTGCCATTGACCTTTCCCACAACAACCAACTTATCTACGGGCAATATGGCCAAAGTAACCAAGTACTCTTTGGTTACAGATAGTCGACACTCTGGTTTGAATCTTCAGTTCAGCTTAAAATTATACTTTTTATAAAAAGGTAAATAAAGACAGCGGCAACGCTTATAGGTTATTCGGAATCACAAAATGCTTGCGCGATGTAATCGACACCTAGCGCCATCTAATGGTAAAAGATGGAACTAATGTCCCGGAACGAAGTCAGGGCAGGCCACGACAAAAAAAATCAAAGATTTTTTTTATTTCCCCAATTTATAACACGTCCAAAATATTCCCACATCAACATCCCCAGAACAATGCCTGCTCAAGGCACGAGCCGGGTACTCTGCTTAAATAATATGTACACATTTTATCCGCGAAACGGAACGTTCCTGATTTATACTGCGTGCGGTCACCTCCGCTAGCAGACTAAGATTTAGGAATTTAATAAATAATTTAAAAGAAATAAGCACAATAATATAAAAAATTTATAGTTGATATTTTATAGCAATCTTTTGCGATTTATTCTTAAGTAAATAACACACTTAAAAATTTCATCTCGTGTTCAGGCGGGACTCGAACCCACACCTTCCACAATCCGGGTGAATGTACTACCAATTATACCACTGAACGCGTTACTAAGTCGACGAAATTTGTAAGTGCTTGATTCGACATGAGCTGTCGATAGTCTCATCAATATTGTAGGTATATTTACAATATCCAGTGGAAATATTATTACAAATATTTGACCACCAGTTAAGATGAGACTGCTTAATCAATAGTTGATATTTTATAGCAATCTTTTGCGATTTATTCTTAAGTAAATAACACACTTAAAAATTTCATCTCGTGTTCAGGCGGGACTCGAACCCACACCTTTCACAAGCGCAAAAGCCAAACACAAATGGAATATTTATATTCTTCATCATCAGCAACCCACACTCGTCCACTGCTGGACATAGGTCTCCCATTGCACGCCACTGCTCTCGATTTTCGTCCACTCTCATGCAGCCCACACCAGCCAACCTTCGAATGTCATCATCCCATCTTGTCGCAGGGCGTCCCACACTACGCTTACCGAGTCGCGGTCTCCACTCAAGGACTTTACTAGGCTGTCAGTTTTGCGGCTAATATGACCAGCCCACTGCCACTTTAGTTTGCTATGTCGGTGACTCTGGTTCTCTGTCGCATTACATCATTTCTGATGCGGTCCTTCAGAGATACTCCGAGCGTAGCCCTTTCCATAGCTTTTAGATTAAATTAAAATAGCGGTGGATACGGCACGTCCCTTCAATTAGACAGATGCACCACTTCATGCACACATACTCACAGCTCTATGAAACGTGGTACGATATTAAAAGACAGAGACAAACATATTGTTTTGACATAAGCGTGAGTAAGTAAGCGTAGTACGCGTCAGAGTTGAATGCTGTCAAGAGGACTTAACTCGTCACACATTCAAAGATCGTATATTTCTATCTCGCTCTGCAAAATTGTGACCAAAACATTAATGAATTTAGAAATGTCATGAAAAATAAAAAAAAACGTTCCACTTATAAATGGAAAGTGATTCTATGAGATTTGTTATTTCTTTTTGAAGAATTTGTACAACGCGTAAAAGCGCACTAAGACATTTCGGTAACCTTTATCCCACTTAAAACAAAGAATATTTTCGTGTGATATGACAGCTTGTTAAACTCGCCAATTTGCAACTGCGTAAAATTAGGCGACGGGAACCTAATTGAAGCGGTCTATTTGGACAGCTCAAAACTAAAATTTATAATGTTTTGAATATTATTATGTCGCATAGGGGCGTTTAATACGCGCCAAATAAGGTATGACTTTATTCTGTTCATGATCATTCCATAAAACCTTTACGGTCTACAGGACTGTCCAGTCTGTGAAAAAGAAAAAGAATAGACATTGACAGATGAAACTATCAAAAAGTAATTATTCTGGATGTTGGTTTTTAACGCGTAAGATTGTAAAAGTGATTTTTGTACAAAAGAGCAGAGTAAAGCAGTGAGTTGATTTATTCCAATGTTTTATTTTAGAGGGTGCTTTTACGAGTCACCTATCTTCCGCTATTTTGACTTAATCTAAGGGTACAATGGACCACCAACATCAGGTTTCAAGTCACCTCACTTGCCAGATGGTGCATATTGCTGACAGAAGGGGTTCTGCCGTAAGCTTTTCCTCGCTCCCGTACCTAAGTAAGCGCGAAAGCCAAAAACAAATGGAACATTTATATTCTAAAATCCTAAATACGTAGTTTAATCACAAAAGCAACAGGAGGAAACACGAATCCGCAGCTTTTGTGACTCATCCCTTACTAGGCAGAAAGGTTAGCCAGCACGCGCAAGGCTGTGGGAACATCCACGATACAATGCTGAGAGGTATACACGATCGTGGGACGCTTCAAACACGTCTTAAGATATGGAGCCGCGTAACGCAGAAGACAGAGTGTTAGCAGATACGAGTCACAAAAAAAAAAACAGGTGAAACATACACACACACGGGCGGAAGAAACATTTGACGATCCGTTTGGATCAATGGTCAAAGGTCTAGATCCGCACAGTACAAACATTTGTGTGCATGACCATGTCTGTTTGTATTGGTTTGGGTGTATCTATGTATTATGAGTATGTATTTACAGAAGAAAAATATGCCTTGAGATATGGACCCGTGTTGGATGAGACGGTTCGCTTCCACTAAAAAGCTGATAATTTATTTGATTCATCATCATCATTTCAGCCAATAAACGTCCACAACTGGACATAGGCCTCCCCCAATGTTCTCCACACAGATCGGTCCTGTGCCACCCGCATCCAATGGATTCCCGCGATCTTTACCAGATCGTCGGTCCACCTTTTGGGTGGACTGCCACGGCTGCGACTTCCTGTACGTGGCCTCCACCCGAGGACCTTTCCGCCCCAACGGCCATCTGTTCTCCTCGCTATATGCCCTGCCCATTGCCACATGCAATCCTTTGGGCTATGTCTGTAACCTTAGTTCTCCTACGGATCTCATCATTTTTGATACGATCACGCAGGGAGACCCCGAGCATAGCCCTCTCCATTGCTCTCTGGGTGACTTTGAGCCTCCTTAATCGAACTTATTTGATTAGTTGACAGTAAAGCTTTTTTTTTAGACGAGCAGACAGACGGATCAACTGATAGCCACTGCTAATAGACACCTACACCATTGGAGTCACAAGGGCGTCGCCAACCTCTAAATTCCATTTCTCCCTCGATTGGGCCTCTAATACTCTCTATCACAAAGCCAAACACAGCGCAAGTGCTGTTTCACACCGGTTTTGTGGGGCCGTGGTATCATTCCGGTCGAGCCATTCAAGCTGAAGAGAGGAGAGCCTCGGTTTAAAAGCCTAGGTCCAAGATACACCCATGTGATAATATTGTTAATTATTATTTGGTGATTTCTGCAATATATATTTTTTATGTTATAGATGGCAGACGAGCAGATTGTTCACCTGATGGTAAGGATTGCCGTTACCCATAGACACCCACAACACTAGTGGAGTCACGAGTACCCTCACTCATGCAGCGAAAAACAGATATTAGTTCAAAACTTTGGCCACAGGTGGCGCTGGGTGTCAATTACATCGCGCAAGTGCCTCGCCTTTTCAAATGTTGTCGTCCATAGAAACTTCGTCTTTATAATGTGAATAATAATAGGGAGATAATAGGTATACGCGCGACAAAAACTGTTTACAAATTCCTGCCTACAAATCGCCACATTTGTCTTCAGACCGCCGCTGCGTGTGCGCCCATTTTCCTCAAATTATTCACACATTACCGACGATGTGTATCTCGTGTGCGTGGACGATAATGTTTATTTCCATACAACTATGTTTTACTCACTCTTACTGATAATGACTGAACAAAGGTTCTTTTTGTGAGCGATTGTCAACAAAGGATTGTTTTGATGTTTCTTGGTCAATGAGGTTTAGCTAAAAAGGTTGAATTATGAGCTGAAAGCACACTTGACGGTAGGTGATCAAACCTGCCTATCGACCATGATCTGACCTGCAAACCGTCAAGAAAATACCGTACTCCGTCTTAAAAGGCCGACAGCGCACCTGTGTCTCTTTTGACGTGACAGGTGTCCATGGGCGGCGATAATCGCTTACCATCAGGTGATACGTCTGCTCGTCTGCCCCCTAAATCATATTTCAGGGTATTTTTCAGGGTATTCAATTATTATTTCAGTGAATTTTTCTGGTTGCATCTAAAGTCAAGCTTTGGAGCCAGGTTTACGCTACGCAGGGATACGCAGGACCAACGGCTTAACGTGCTTTCCGAGGCATGGGGGTACAAGACCTCCAACTTTCAGACTGGGGTTGACACTAAGAATTTCTTACCGAAAACTTAGGTACAAATGTTTTGGCATGACCCGGGGATTGAACCCTTGCTTGCGCAGCCCTCGCTTTATAGTGCGGCCCCCTAACCGCTACGCCACCGACGCAGTCGAATAAGATATTATAATAGTGATGGAACAATATTATGGACCCTGTCGGGCACGCAAGCTTAGGTTTAGAAGAGAGGAAACGCTTTGAGTTGAACTCATTTGGAGAAAATGTTGTTAAAGGCTTCGTTTTAGCGCCCAGGAGCCCAAATCTCGTGCTCGTGACATTTATTTTCA
Source organism: Marasmia exigua (assembly GCA_019059595.1). NCBI lineage: Eukaryota > Metazoa > Arthropoda > Insecta > Lepidoptera > Crambidae > Marasmia > Marasmia exigua. Next base: position 6,999,627 of record CM032488.1, on the reverse strand, counting down.
TACGACATATATCACTAAAACATATTTTTTTTGTATGGTTTTCAGGTGATATCCGCCATGTTTTCTAAATATCACGAACACGAGAATTGGGGTCCATGAGCCGAATTCTCGTGCTCGTGATATTTATTTTCATACGACATATATCACTAAAACATAGTTTTTTGTATGGTTTTCGGGTAATATCCGCCATGTTCTCAAAATATCACAAGCACGAAAATTGGGGTCCAGGCTGGCTTTTTTATGCGGGCGGCTGTGCATGCCTATTCACACAGAAAGTGTATTAGTTAGTTACCTACTCTTAAACTATGATCCATAATATGATTTTGTAAATTAGGGCCCCAATTCTCGTGCCAGATTTGAATCGAAACAGAATTGGAAAGCTCAGAGATGCATCTTCAGGTTTGTACCTTCAAACTCCCTTATAGACAGGGGAACCAGACCAAGTGGATCATGTTTACGTACAGAATCATTATCGCCACCTACTGTATCTTCCAAATTTAACATGTTTTTTCTCCCATCGAGTAACGTGTCATTATTTTTATATTCTGTGAATCTATTCTCACGGATACACCGGATCGTTAAATTTTTTGTTATTTTTAAGTAGTTTTAGATGGTTACTGTTGATTTGTCTTGTTTAGGCACCTCGTTTGGGGGAATTAAGAGGTGTACGTTTTCTCGTGTGACAAAGTGTTAATGGTTAGGCAACTTATCTGTAATGATGTCCTCCAACTGATGAAATATCGGTGGCCATTTTTTAGTCATTTTATCTCCCATTCGAAACTAATCAGTACAAATACAAAATACAAAAATAATTTATTTCATCATAACCCATACATAAAATAAGCAAGGGTTGGCCCCTTCTATTAAGTGCAAGGAGCACCTGTGCCAGAATAGCCCATCCTTCCTAATATGTTTAAGAAAATAGGTTATTTAAGGCACAGTAGCGAGGCTAATTAATGTAATTCTTTAACAACTATACGGGATCTATTTTACTAATTGCGGACCGTCAGAGACTCGGAAAACATGTACAACCCGTGGGGATAAAGAATGGGATCAGAAATGGCGGCGCATCTATTCACTTCTCGCTCGCACACTATTTGCGTCTATACTCGCACCCCACGAGTGCGAGTATAGACGCAAATATGCAAATAGTGTGCGAGCGAGAAGTGAATAGATACGCCGCCATTTCTGATCCCATTCTTTATCCGCACAGGTTGTATACTATTTATCTAATAGTCTTACATAAATGTTTGGTCGGCTTTTGTAGTCGACTTTGATTCACGTCAAAAATGGCCGCTTTTGACGTTAACTAAAGTTTCTAGTACAAAATCAAACCAAAAAGTATTGCACAATGATTAAGTTAATACAGGTTGGCCAAGTCTCCGACGCTCTATACAATTAGTAACAATGGATCAGTTTCGTAGTTAAAGAGTTAAATCATTTGGCATCGCCAGTGTGCGGTACTCTTCGCCTTAAGAGATCAATACTTTTTCTATAACGTTTTTGGCAGAAAAAAATACTTAGAGTAAAAAAAACCTGCTTTATATAGATTTAAAAATGAATGGTTTTCACAACAGTGAGCCCCTAAGCTTTTTTTCTTTGCTTTTTGAGTCGAAAACTAATTAAAATACAGACTTTATATTTTAAAAATATGTACACACAACCACACATCAAAGAAGACACGATTCTCACCTTAATGTCAAACATGTGTTAACTTTAAATTGTACTAATCCGATGTGTGGCCGTCTGTACATTGTTAATGTCATGTCATATTTACATTTTTAGTTTCAGTACCCTGATTTATGGGAATTACAAAATAAGTTAACTAATTAAAAAGTTTTGATTTATATAGCTTTGTCCAATCCATACAAGTCCATACAAATCCAGCTCTTTGTTCACAAGTAGTCCTTGAGACCGCTTATGTCATACAACCGATGGACGAGTCCGGGCTAGCTCCAACGGGTTATCTTTTTACCTACCATGGTGGGTAGGGTGTCCAAAATTTTATGGGAAACGAAGGAGTGCCTTTTTTACCTTACTGACTTTTTCAGGTCAATATTTGGAAAACAAACATTATTATATAACGAAATCTTTATTTGCAATATTTTATAAACTAACAATTTTCTATTTTTTGGGGAAAAATATTGTATTTTTTTCAGCAGTGTAATAAATACCCCGAGAAAAGTTTGTAAGACATCAGGTAAAGAGAGCGATGTTGTTGTTGAGGATATTTTTGCACGTTTTTATATTTTTTAAATTGAACTTGTCCTGACTAAATTTAGATATTATAGAGAAAGATACAGGACATAAATATTTTTTATATTAAAATTAGCACATAATTACTTTTGATCTTGACTTAGTCATCTTCATCATATACTCGCACCTAATTCAATATAATTTTAGCATCAGTCGTTACGTCTATTCTAACTTTAGATTTTGTAGGCGCAATTCCAACTTACCATCAGGTGTGCCGTCTGATCGTTTGTCCGTTAAATGTAAAAAAAATGGGAGAGTGGGTACAAGTGGCAGCGCACTTATGACACCACAACAAAATTCTGAATTAACTCATACGCAAGATGCGTATGACTTCGCATACGCATCTTATCGCTAGAAGTCCGCGCCACCAAAGAAGTCCCATGAAAAGCTCACTTCAGTTGCAATCCGTTTGGAACAGTGGTAGTGAACGCTGCCTTTGGTCCAAGGGTTGCGGGTTCGATCCCCGCACAGTACAAACATTTGTGTGTATGAACATGTCTGTTTGTGTTGGTCTGGGTATTTGTATGTATTATAAGTATGTATTTACAAAAGAAAAGTATTATATGTATATATTTGTATTTCCGCTGTTGATTCTGATATCCGTAACATAGGTGCTTGAGCTACCTATCTCGGAGTCAGATCAATGTGTGTGATGTTGTGAAATATTTATATTTATTTATTTATAATCAACATTCAAATTGAAGCTTTATGTTCAAAGACACAAGGAATCTAAAATATATTCCGTATTATGCCGCGGGATTTCTTGCGTGTCAATATTCTCAATATTTTCCGTCAGACATGGCCACCATAGTCCTAATTAAATATGCCTTTGTCTAACATTTCGGCTGTCGGTTGAACAATTATCTGCCGGTTCAATGTCACCGTTTTTTGTCCATAGAAATATATTCCGCGCCATTTTGCTTCGCCATCTTGAATTTCGAACGTTATTGACTTGTAACTTGTTTTAAACTTGGAAATAACATTAATTAAAATAAATTTATGGTTTTATTCATTTAAATATTTTAGACTAGAATTGTTATGTTTTTATCTGATTAAGTAGGTAAGTATTTAAAATCAAAACAGGACGTGTATGTAGTTTTTTAATCTTCCTCTACATTTTGTTTTCTCCATATTATGATATTCGCTTTGATTTATAGTATCCATGTCTGTTTGTTTATTTTTAAAAATTATCCCCTTTATAACAAATCGCGAACTAAGGATAGACTCATAATAAAAATCGTGCCAGCTCCTTTCAACATTGCCTGTTAGAACGGGATGACATGAGCTTACCGATTTAACTTTAGATTGCGATTTATAGTAAGGTGACGGTACGTTAAAAAGGTTTTTTTTTAAATATTTGATATTGGCAGAATAAGAAAAAGACGTTAAATTTCAAAATGTTTTAAATCTTAACAACTTTACAATTCTTTAGAAAAGTAATTTTCTATTTTTCGAAACCAGACCGGTCTCAGATAATCGGCTATTAACTTTTACCGAATCTAGATTTTAAATGAGTCTAGTCTAGTTTTGCAACAGGCAGCTTATTACCAGTCAACCGTGACATTTGTGTTGTTTAAAAGTCAGGGGTTAATAGAGATTTAGAGCGTTGGTTCCGCAGATTTAGGAATGAATAAAAACAGATTTTAAATTTTTTTTTAACTAAAAACTAACTAAGATCTGTAAACTTTGTGCAATAAAGTGTATCTATCTATTTCACTAGACTTTTTTTTTATGTTACTACAGACAAGCATTTGACCTCAATCCCACCTGATGTTAAGTGAAGATGCTGATAAGGTAGGCCATGCTTGCCCGTGAAAAGCCTATTCACTCTTGCCTTGGCCCAGGTTATATGAGTAGTTCAAGAAATACATCGGCGGGCGACGAGTTCCATTCCTTGGCCATATAACAAGATAATATTAATAATAAATATATAAATAAATAAATATCTCACAACATCACGTACATCTGACTCCGAGATAGGTAGCTCATGCACCTGTGTTACGGACATCAGAATCAACAGTGGGATTACAAATATAATCATATAATACTTTTTTTTTGTAAATACGTAAACAGACCCAGACCAATACAAACAGACATGTTCATGCACACAAATGTTTGTACTGTGCGGGGATCGAACCCTTGGGCCAAAGGCAGCGTTCACTACCACTGTTCCAAACGGGTTGTCGTTATAATATATAAAATAATGACATTAAATTCATAGAGTTTTAAGAAACTAGGTAACTACTACATGTGAATTGGATTACGAAATATTGTTTTTCTAATATTCCATCAAATTCCATACATTTTTCGTTTCTATTAGTCGCTTTCTAACGTCCGTATCGTATTTTTGTCGTATTTGATATTTATGAAAATATGTCACATATACAAATACAAATATATCACATTTACTCTTTTTCATGTATTGTTATCAAACTGTTTCAAACATTTTCTGATATGAACTGCAAACCTATTTTAATTCAATTTTTTTCTTCTTCATCAGCTTAATGTTTTGTCGCGATTGTTTCCTAAACTGCCGCTTCAGAGCCCAGGGTCCGCTTTCCTACTGTCACATCTCCACTTTGCACGGGCTTGGGCATTCATAATAGTGGTCAATTTATTTGCACGCATATGCACGTCAAGCCACACCTTTTTGGGTCTGCCTATCTTATCTTAATTCAGTTCATCGACTTCATCATCATCATCATCAGCCCATTTAAGTCCCCACTGCAATCACATGAGGGGTAATTGCCATACTCACCACGCTTGGCCAGACGGGTTGGCGAGGGTTTTGATATAAATGCAGAGTTTTCCTTCTCTGGGTGCTGATGATCATGCCAGCAGCTTTACCTTAGTCGCCTTTTACGACACCTCGGTAAGAGTGAGGATGGCCTATTCTACTCTGCCGGGACCATACGGCGTACAATTTTGAACAAGTTCATCGACTTAAAGACATTTAATTATTCTTTACCTAACAGACGGAAGGTACAATTTTACGGTGAAACGGAACCCCAAAAATGACTTATTTTGTAAACAATGGCAATTTTACGGTAGATCTACCTCGCCCTGCGTAAGCGCACGGAAAAAATAGTAATTGGAACTTTTACCCTCCATTATTCTTACTACCAATTTTTTTTTATTTGTCATAAATTTATTGTCTTTATGGGACGTATCGCAAAACAATGGCAGCTCAGTGGATAACAACGTGCGCTTTCTTAACGGGAGGTCGTAGGTTTGAATTAAAGCATGCACTTTTGGATTTATCAAATCTATGATTTCCGACGAGCTCGAGATGTGCGTATTTTTTGTTTAGTAGCGACAGGCGTATTATCATTCTTTATAAGACGGTTTCTTTGTAGGTCCTCAAAACTATTTTCTACGTTTAACAGTTAGTCGATTGGATGCATAGATAACGCAGCAGTTTGAGCGCTGGTAGAGATTATTAAAGCGAGTATTAAACGGTCATGGGTTCGGTTCCCGGACAATCCGAAAATTTATATAAATAAATAAATATTTCACAACATCACAATATTGATCTGACTCCGAGATAGGTAGCTCAAGCACCTGTGTTGCGGATATCAATTCAATTCAATTCAATTTATTTATTTCAGATAACATAGATCCACGATAGTTAGTAAAAATGTTTAGTTAATTCTATGTTAGTATTAATAACATTACATTACATAAATAAAATCAAATAATGACATTCTATATACAATAATCAAATAAAATCAAAGTTCAAAATCATAATATCAGAATCAACAGTGGGATTACAAATATATGCATATAATATTTTTCTTTTGTAAATACATACTTAAAATACATAGAAAACACCCAGACCAATACAAACAGACATGTTCATGCACACAAAAGTTTGTACTGTGCAGGTATCCACTGTTCCAAACGGGTCGTCAAAAATATATTTCATGCAAACCAATTCCCACGTTCTAATGGTATGTACCTATTTATTTATTATGCAAAAATGTTTGATTCAACACTGATACAAAACATCACCCACAACTCATTGACATTCAAAAATAAACCTGGGTAAGTGAAATTCCCACGTTCATAGAAGTGAAATTGGTCATTGCAACCCTCACAATTATTTATACGTTCCGATGGTCAGAGCGACCCCTGATTGATGGGGGTTAAAGTTAAACGGGGGTGATTAGTGAAGTGGTGCCTTTTTAATTTGTGATCATTTGCATGTCCACTTGTTTATTTTATTTTAATTAAACGATTTTATCTTCTTTATAACTGAACTTCCGTTAAAAAGTAATGTATGTAATTGATAACTTTAATAGTTTAGGTCTTTTTTTGAAACCTTGGTCTACGATGGCTTGAGAGATCGATGACGGCTTAAGGGGTCGATGACGGCTTAAGGTGTCTATGACAAAGGGTCTTTGATGGCTTAAGTGGTCGATGACGATTTAAGGGGTCGATGACGGCTTAAGGGATCGATGACGGCTTAAGGGTTCGATAACGCCTTAAAGGGTCAATGATGGCATAAGGAGTCGATGACAGTGTGGTCCCCGGCAGAGTAGAATGCGCCACCCTCACTCTTACTGAGGTGTCGTAAAAGGCGACTAAGGTAAAGCTGCTGGCATGATCATCAGCACCCAGAGAAGGAAAACTCTGCATTTACATCAAAACCCTCGCCAACCCGTCTGCCAAGCGTGGTGAGTATGGCAATTACCCCTCATGTGATTGAGGGAGGCCCGTGCCCGCAGTGGGGACGTAAATGGGCTGATGACGGATCCTTAAGCAATTGACGCCGCCCATGGATACCAGCGATACCAGTGGAGTCACAAGTGCGCTGCCAACCTTTTTACCCACCTCTCCCCCGGAATGGGCCTCACTCACGCAGCGAAACACAGCACAGTGCTTCTTCACGCTGGTTTTCTGTGAGGCCGTGGTATCACTCCGGTCGAGTCAGCCCATTCAAACCAATGCGTGGCTCTCCGACGGTCATAATGCTGAGTTCCTAGAGTATGGACGCGTTGATACGGAACTCTGTCCATGATACACCGAATTTTATTTTTAACTAAACGCCCACTTAAAGTAAAAAAAAAACAGCTCCCTTGAAGCACTGATTGTGGGACCGGCACGCTACGGCATAAATTGGCAGGTTCGAATGGAGTGATACCATGGCCTCACAGAAAACCGGCGTGACGCAGCGTCTGTGGTGTATTGGGCTATGTGAGTAAGTAGTAAGGTATGGGAGGCTCAATCCGGGAGAAGAGGGGTTTAAAGGTTGGCAGTGCACTTGTGACTCCACTGGTGTAACGGGTGTACTTGGGCGGCGGCAATCGCTTACCATCAGGTAATCCGTCTGCTCGTCTGCCACCTATCATCTGATCTATCTGCTTACAGCGATAAGACCGCCGAAATTGTACACAAAATTTCTGTAATGCCTAGTACTTAAGTTGTGTATTTTGTGCAATAAAGTATGTCTATCTATCTATCATTTAAAATTAACTGCTTACCATCAGGTGATTCGTCTAATCGTCTGCCACCTATCACCAAAAAAGCATAATGCATTAATGATACGAAAGACTTTCCTCCAATAAACCACACTACGAAAGCAAAAACGAGCTAACCTCAAAACCCGCCATTTGCTTTCAAGCTTACGTCGTGTGATATCATACATTGTTAAGCCGGGTTCACACGCGCCCTAGACACGGCGTGGGAGCCCCCGTGTGAACTGGCACTTATATTGTTTCTATGTAGGTTGCTTCCACGACTTATCGGAAAGATGACTCGGAAGCAGAGGTTGTTGATTTGGTGGTTAAATAAATAAATATTTTTTAAATAATAATTATATCCTCCTCCAACCGATTACGGCTACGGTAGCCGATCGTAACGATCAGCTACGTACGCAGAATATATTACAGTGCTCAAGTGTATGCGCAAACACAAGTGCACTCTATTTCATTACCATCATATTCCGATATGACAACAGCGTGACACGACCGAAGAGGGATTGCTTTCCAAGGCACGGGGGTACAAGACCGCCAACTTCCGGGCTACCACAAAAATAATTTGTCCCTGAGATTTTAAATAATAAAAGTTTCAAAGTCATAATGTCAAGATTTCAAATTTCATTCCCGGTTGTGCCCAAAGACGTTCATCTGGAGCCCGGGATGCGCTTGAACCATGATTCGGACACTCCCGAATCCTCCGGGAGTGTGGTAATTACAATGAAGCGACTGCCGTCTGTCCTTCGAAAACCTTTGACAGGGGGAACCAGACCAACTGGATCATGGTTACACGTTTTCCTCACGCTGTTTCCCCTCACCGACGAGCTAATGGTGGAAATAAGCACATACATTTAAAAATTCCAAAGGTGCATGTTCGGATTCAAACCACAACCTCCAGCATAGAAGGTGCGTTCTTATCCACTGAGCAACCATTGCTTTTCAAAGAATTCAAAATTACAATATCCTAAAAACGTAAATAAAGATGTTATTGGTTTCTGAACGTCGACATTATTCATAATTTGATTAGATAATTAATGCAATTACTGCAGTGTAGCCGTGTGGTCCCCGGCAAAGTAGAATAGGCCACCCTCACTCTCACCGAGGTGTCGTAAAAGGCGACTAAGGTGGCATGATCATCAGCACCCAGAGAAGGAAAACTCTGCATTTATATCAAAACCCTCGCCAACCCGTCTGCCAAGCGTGGTCAGTATGGCAATTACCCCTCATGTGATTGAGGGAGGCCCGTGCCCCAGCAGTGGGGACTTAAAGGGGCCGACGATGATGACGAATGCAATTACTCTATCGTTATACACGAGTCTTTGCTTGTTTACTAACGTCACTACAATGATGAAAGCCGACCGCGTGGGAGAGCCACGCTTCGGCATGAATGGGCCGAGTCGACCGGAGTGATACCACGGCCTCACAGAAAACCGGCGTAAAGCAGCACTTTGCTTTTTCGGTACGTGAGTTAGGATACCGGAGGTCCAAGCCGGGGGAAAGGGGGGTTTGTGACAGCGCGCTTTTGATTCCATTGGTGTCGCGGGTGTCTATGGGCGGCGACAATCGCGTACCATCAAGCGGTCCGTCTGCTCGTCTGGCGCCTATCACTTTAAAAAGAAATATTGATAATTGAGAGCTTTTTATAATGATGGCCAACCTCTGTTAGTCGGATGAGCACTTTGACAGAAAATTGACAAGGTAAAGAAATTTAGTTCCTACAATGCATGTATTGATATAAAACTCGAAAGAATAACCTCTAAACGAAACTGTAATAAAAACTTCAACAACAGTTCAATTGTAAATATAAAGTAAGTACGGTGCAGAGAATAAAAAGTTCGTCACCTTAAGGTAAATTTTCGCTTGCACGGCAAGAATCAATTATACCATCATACCGTTTTAAAAAGATCTGCCAGCCTTCTTTAAATTTTCTTTACATTAAAAGGAATCAATGTTGCTACAAGCAAATCTGAACTTTCTGATCTAAAAGTTAAGCATAATTTTCTGTGCAACAGGTATTACTCTTACAAATTTACGAAAGGTAATAAGTGCTCATAGCATATCAAACGAATCATTTCGTAAACTGAGAACCTTTTCGTTCTTTGACTGTACACTCACCGTAAAATTCTAGTCAATATTTTCACCTTATTACTAGGGGACAGAGGCTAAAGTTACCAAAACCTTACTTAACAAAAAGTTAATCAGCGCAATACATGCATACATTGCAGGCGTACACTCGCCCCAAAATTTCAGTCAATCACGTCCCCCTTATTACCAGGGAATAGAGACTATATTCGGGGCATGCGCACGCGCAAGGTCACCCGCGTCACCGCTATGACTTTGCTCCGCGTCACTCGATAATTCGTCGAGTTAACCTCAGAAAAGGCACATTGTTCCGACATTATGGTAATCTATGGATCGAAAATTCTCAAACAGTGGTGTCTGGCTCGTGTAGTATCTACAACTAATACATTTTAATATCAAGGCTAGAACATGTATGTGGTAAGAAACAGTATAAGTATACCATGAAGTAGATATTAATTGCCCCGGGTCGGGCCAAAAATTTGTACCTAAGTTTTCGGTAAGAAATTCTTAGTGGCAGCCCGAAGTCTGGAAGTTGGCTGTCTTGTACCCCCGTGCCTCCGAAAGCACGTTAAGCCGTTGGTCCTGCATATAATACCTCTCCAGTCGTGTCACGCTGGTGTCCCATCGGAATATGAGGGTAAGGGAGAGAGTGCACTTATGGGGCGTTGCACGCGCTTAAGCTTTCGGGTGGTTGCTGAAAATCACCTTTTCACACCACTCAATTGCTCTTATTTCCCTTTTTCAATATTGCACCACCTACTCCTCCTCTACTATCAAATGTCCTTTGCCTGAAGGTTGTCTGGTAGAAATCGCTTTAGCGATAAGACCGCCGAAATTGTACAATTAAGTTTCTGTAATGCCTTTTAAAGTTGTGTTTTTTTTGTGCAACAAAGTATATCTATCTATCTATCTATCTTTTTCCTTTTGCTGCTTATGCTTTAGCAAAACATCGCTGAGTTATCACCCTTTCGCTTTGCTGTGACACACATGATCCGTACTTTTTCATACTTTTAATGTTTGTTGAAGTTTCTCTTTTTTTGATTATTGTTTTTTTTCTTTGCATTCGTATTAATTGTACCTTATTTTTAATTTTGTTTTTTTTTCCTTATATTTATGTGCGTCACCTTAAAATGCGAATAAATATTTTGTCTATCTATATTCTGCGTATGTTGCTGATCGTTGAGAGTGGCCGCCATAGCCGTAATCGGTTGGAGGATATTATTATGATTAATGTGGATAGATTAAGAATGTTCTTAAAAAAGAGCCAGTTAATTTAAACTTTGGCATAGGTTAGAAAAACATTTATTATATATTTAACTCAGATAAAGTATGTAGTTAATGTTAATGTATGGATTTCCTTTATTACTTATCTTTTCCACCTGTAAATGGAAGTGCATTTAGTCTATTTTCATAAAAATGTGTATATTTAAGCTGGTGCAATGTAACTTTCGTTGGTTAACTAATATAATAAATAATAAAAAAGTGAGTAAGTATTATTATTATAAAAAAATAATAAACAACCAGCTGAAAACACCTGATATGTAGCCAGTAAAAACGATTAATTTACTACGTTTTTTTTTAACAATTTATGTAAAGTTGTATGCGAAGCAACCGGTTGAATTATTCTCACAAAAAAGTCGCAAGGTTCCTGGGGTCAGTGGATTTTAGAATATTAAAAAAAATATGTTAAAGATCCAAGCTAAGTAAATTTGAATGAAGTCCAATTTCAGAAAGTCGTTGATTAACTCAGTTGGCTACTTTAGAAAAAATATTGACACTTATTTTAATACGCATAAAGACTACCGATACTAAAGTTAATGAACATTAGCTTAAATGACGTCTCTGAGTATAAACATTTTTTCAAGCCTTTTAGTATCTCATTTTTTGGCAGCCCCCCCCCATTTTCTTTTTTATGTAGGTATGTCGAATTGAGAACTTCCTATTTTTAAGTCGGTTAAAAACAACTAACAACTAACTTGTATATTATTTTCTAAATTGAACACCACTCGACCAATTAAGCATCCCTTTTCATTCGGCACGCGACACGTACAATAACAGCTTTCTTATAAGACGGTTATTTCCCCCTCGCAGCCCCCGGTAAGGCCAGAGGTTCCCAAACTGTACGCCGTAGAAGTCTTTTCAATGCAAGGCGGCTACATCACACGGATCACCTGATGGTAAGCAATTGCCGCCGCCCATGGACACCCGCGACACCAGTGGAGTGAGAAGAGTGCTGCAAACCTTTAAACCCCCATTCCCCAGGATTGGGCATCCGGTACCCTCACTCAGACAGCGAAACACAGCACAGTGCTGCTTCACGCCGGTTTTCTGTGATGCCAAAGCGTGGCTCTACCACGGTGAAAACTACCCTGTCTTTGCCTAGTTTTAACCGTGGTAACCCTATCATCCACATAATATATACATCCCTGTAAAATGCATAGCCGTGTGGTCCCTGGCAGAGTAGAATAGGCCACCCTCACTCTTACCGAGGTGTCGTAAAAGGCGACTAAGGTAAAGCTGCTGGCATGATCATCAGCACCCAGAGAAGGAAAACTCTGCATTTATATCAAAACCCTCGCCAACCCGTCTGCCAAGCGTGGTGAGTATGGCAATTACCCCTCACGTGACTGAGGGAGGCCCGTGCCCCAGCAGTGGGGACTTAAAAGGGCTGATGATGATGATGATGAAAATGCATATTAATAGTTGAAGTTCCAGCAATCCCTGCTAAGCGCTACGCAAAGTCCTTTTTGATGCGAACAGCCAAGTGGAACTCATTGTCCGCCGCTGTATTTCAAGAACAATGTAACCTGGGCCTCTTAAAGGCAAGATTAAATTACATGGCCCACCTTATACCTCATCTTCACTTAACATCAGGAGGGGTTGAGGTCAAATGCTTGTCTAAAATAAAGTGAAGGCAACGGCCTCCATCATAGAAATCAAGCCATCGCTACTTTGATGGGATTAGGCTTAATCACCACGCTTGCCAAATGCGGATTGGTGATCGTAAACCCGAACTATGTTCGAAATATTCGAAACATACCTTTGCTCGACCCAGGACCCCGAGATAATGGCCCGGTACTTAAACCATTAGATTATCGGGGCGTTAATGGAATGCTTGTCTGTCGTAACATAAAAAAAAAAAAAACTAGCAAGTCTTCTACTTCCATGAGTAAAAGATATATCATCTTTTGATATTATTTGTAATCCCACTGTTGATTCTGATATCCGTGACACAAGTGCATGAGATACCTATCTTGGAGTCAGATCAATATATGTGATGTTGTGAAATCTTTGTTTATTTATTTATTATCATCTTGTGATTTTCGATCAAAGCTGTCATTTCGGAACCTGGTTACTTTCCTGCAAATGTCCTCGAATAGAGGCCGCGTCGCCTCGAAGGCAGTAGTAGCCGTGGCAGGCTCCCTACGATTTTTAGGTGCGGGCAGAACGATCAATCTGTGTGGAGAACCTTGGGGGAAGCCTATGTCCAGCAGTGGGTGATGTCTAATGGCAGAAATCATGATGACGATAGAGACGTAATCCTCTTTGCACTTAATCCATGGAGGTATAGCTATTAAGGCCCCCCACAAGGTGGACCGACGATCTGGTGAAGATCGCGGGAATCCATTGGATGCGGGCGGCACAGGACCGATCTGTGTGGAGAACATTGGGGGAGGCCTATGTCCAGCAGTGGACGTCTATTGGCTGAAATGATGATAGCTATTAGCTCACATGTCATCATTTTATGGTCAAAAAATTTAATCCGACCAGATGAACCATTTTCATCCGGTCGGGAGCTACGATGCCATAGACAGACACACGATACTGTCAAATTCATAACACCCCTTCGTTTTGTCATAGGGGGCTATCAGGCTAAACATGGTACCTATATTACCACGGGAAAATAAAGTTTGAGAACCTTTGCCGTGTAACATTTCCTGTCTTATCTTGGCCCGGACACTAACTTAACCGACTTTACAAAAAACGGTTAGAAACTTGTTGCGGCATATGCTATCAATGGATAAATTATCCGTGATCAATAGTTTATTTTGTTAATGTTCCTTTTTTATTTAGACAGGGTGATAAACTTGTTAACACTTGTCTTTTACGTTAGGGGGCTAGAGTTAATCGGTGAACTAGACTCCTATTTCCGCATATCAGGAGTCTGGACTTCTATTGTTTCACTTAGACTCATAGTTGGTCCATTGTGCGAGTTGAGTCTTGTCTATTCTTTTTTTTCTTATCCCCTGAGCTACCATCGCTCGGTCGCGAAAGGTATAGAGGAGTTGGTTTTAAGGGACAGTGGCCCGTGTGGCATTGGCAGAGGCGTCAAAGTACAGGAGTTTTTAGATCAGCAAGTCTCCAAAGAAGATCTCTAAGAATCTCCACGAAGTCCTTAAGTCACGCAGAGAGTAATGAAAAGGGCTATGCTCGGAGTCTCCTTGCGTGATCGTATCAGGAATGATGAAATCCGCAAGAGAACCAAGGTCAAAGACGTAGCCCAATGAATTGCAGGTCTCAAGTGGTACCCTAATGGACAGGGCACATTGCGAGGAGATCAGACGGTCGATTGGGCAGAAAGGTCCTCAAGTGGAGGCCGCGTATGGGAGGTCGAAGCTGTGGCAGGCCCCAAAAAGGTAGACCGACGATCTGTTGAAGGTCGCATCGGTCGGTCGATCTGTGTGGAGAGCATGTCCAGCATGGGACGTTTATTGGCTGAAATGATGAAATCTCTATAGGTTGCCTTGAATTTGACCAGCTCCTTGTTTATTCAGTGAATGTATGTTTGTCATAAACGATGCCATCGACAATAATTGCATCTTGCTAATTGACGGATTGTTCGTTTTTGCCCTATTGTATTACAAACAGCAATTATCGTAAGGTCGTTGAACCCACTATCTTACTGATAAGCTATTACTTAACGAAGTGACGCTTATTTTCAGCCCGTCCTTGTGACATTGAAATTTTAAGTGGAAATTTAATTGTATTTTTTTATTTAAGGCGACGGGTAGGGCACACTAGCGACGCCAATCGATATTATTTTTTAGCTACTAAATCCGGATCTATTTTAAACAATTTCAGGGTTACAACCTCCCGACAAACACTTATACTATTTATTAAATAACTATGCAGAAATGTTGGTTCCGGTTTCGTTCGCGAAAAATTGATTCACGCTAAAATTGGCCGTCGTCTTAAACACACTGTTTTAAATACATCAGAATTAACCCCCAAATAACTAGCTTAAGCACCTGTTAATGTAATTAGAACTGCGCGAGTGAGGGTACTGGAGGCCCTATCCGGGGGAAGGGGGGTTAAAGTTTGGCAGCGCCCTTGTGACTCCACTGGTGTCGCGAGTGTACAGTCAGCGTCAGATAAGGTTACCCCCCTGCAGTGGAAATATAACGCTTCTGCCCCAGACATAAGGACGGTCTAAAGATCAACAAGGGTAACTTGGCGTGACGCTGTGTGTACATGGGCGGCGGACATCGCTTACCATCAGGTGACCCGTCTGCTCGTCTACCACCTATCACAAAAAAAAAAACTAAGGTTCCACAAATATTCACCGTGGTAGATCCACGCTTCGGCATGAATGGGTCGGCTCGATTCAAGTGATACTAAGGCCTCACAGAAAACCGTGTAGGAGCATTTCGCTGCGTGAGTGAAGGTTGACTTAAGGTGACGGGTAGGGCATACTAGCGACGCCAATCGATTTTAATTTTTAGCTATTATACTGGATCTATTTTAAACGATTTCGGGATTACTACCTATTTATTAAATATACTTATTAAATAACCTTATACTATTTATTCAATAACCATGCACAAAAGTCGGGTCCAACGCGTACGCGAAAAATTGACTCACGATCTTTAAAATCTCTCACGAAAATTAAAATCGATTGGCGTCGCTAGTGTACCCGTCTCCTTAAAGATTGGCAACAGACGACTCCAATAGCGTTGTGGGTGACCATGGGCGGCAGTAATCGATTACCATCAGGTGATCCGTCTGCTCGTCTGCCACATAAAAAAGACAATGGATGACGAAGCCTTCCCATTAAGTGCTCTTTTTTAGCCAAAGCTATTTGTATTGCGTTCGTTACAAATTACGAGCATAAGATGGATATCAGAGTTCCTTTCATCAACCGACGTCAGACAAAATCGACGCATAGATAATCCCCATTATCACACCCCATGTTCAAAAAGTCGGTTGCGGGATCAGAAAAACTGGGCAAGTGTGAGAGGTTGGTATTGTATGGGTTCTGTATAACTGTCTGATTTGATAGCGCTGTGGTGATTGACTGATTTGATGATGTATTTGCACTTTAAAAGTTTAAATGAAATGAAATGAAATGAAGCAGGTCGCAGCAGGACAGGCTCAGTTTGGCCATTTTGGATTACTACGGACATATTAGCAGCGTCATACAGACACCTCAACACCTCGATATATCGCCAATCGACTTGGCACCTTTGCAAGGCCTCTAGAACAGACCAGGTCTCGACGGAGTCAAAAGCTTTTTCATAGTCCACAAACGCCATGCACAGGGGCTGGTTATACTCTTTGGTCTTCTGTATAACCTGCCTCAATGTGTGAATATGGTCTATGGTGCTATAACTCCGTCGGGATCCGGCCTGCTCTGCAGGTTGAGCTTTGTCAAGTCTTCGTGTAAGGCGATTCGAAATGACTCTTGAGAACAGCTTATAGACGTGACTCAGGAGAGAAATTGGTCGATAGTTCTTCAGTAAAGTTTTGTCGCCTTTCTTGAAGAACAATACGACCAAGCTCCGCTGCCATGGAAAGGGCTATGCTCGGAGTATCTCTAAAGGACCGCATCAGAAATTATGTAATCCGACAGAGAACCAGAGTCACCGACATAGCCCACCGAATTAGCAAACTGAAGTGGCAGTGGGCTGGTCATATTAGCCGCAGAACTGACAGCCGTTGGAGCCGTAAAGTCCTTGAGTGGAGACCGCGACTCGGTAAGCGTATTGTAGGACGCCCTGCGACAAGATGGGATGATGACATTCGAAAGCTGGCTGGTGTGGGCTGGATGAGAGTGGCCGAAAATCGGGAGCAGTGGCGTGCATTAGGGGAGACCTATGTCCAGCAGTGGACGAGTGTGGGTTGCTGATGATAACCTTTGAAAATGTCACACTCAAGATCAAAGACTACGTTTGATCCAAAGGTTTTTCTATTCTGATCTCTGCACTGCAACCCTAAAAAGCGGGAAAATCTATAGACGTTTAATCGGCGGCAACCTGTCGCGGGGTGACTACCCTAGGTCATTAACACGCCCATTCAAAAGTGCACCTTATTGCACCAACATAACGGTCAACTTGTAGACAGTTCATTGCAACGACTGTACCCTAGGGTCATTATACGATAGATTCGTGTGATTGTGGACCTTATTCTGTTGGCGTAAGGGCTGGTGTGTGGAGGTATGTAAGGGTCATTACGCCACCTGCGGGGGTGGCACCTGACGTAACGGAATCCCGCACGTGCCCTAGCCGTAGAGCTTCGCGCCAAAATAGGGTTGACGTTATTTAGTTTTGATTACAATTTAACAAAAAGTTGTGTTAATTTTTTTAAAGGGTCGGCAACACGTCCAAATTTCACCCACATCACTTGGATGGATTTTACTCCACCACTTGCGCTTCTCACGCCACTTCCTACCACGCGTGGTAAAACTATGGAATCAGCTACCACCGATGGTGTTTCCGAACAGATACGACCTGGTGATCTTCAAGAAAAGAGCTTATTCCTCCCTTAAGAGCCGGCAACGCATCTGTGATGCCCCGGGTGTCGCAGATGTTCATGGGCGGCGGTAATTTCACTTACCATCAGGTTAGCCGTCTGCTCGTTTGTCTGCCATAATGTAAAAAAAAAAGTTTGCAAATCCTCTGAAGTTGCAGACGTCTATAGACTGCAGTAGTAGCTTACAATTAGGCAAATCTCACGCTTGTTTGCCACTGACGTTGTGTAAAAAACAAGTGTTAGTATACCTAACTGGTAACCTATGACGTAGTCGCAACTAATTCATCTCCGACATGTCGCATGAGAAACCGAAGTTTATTCCCTGATGACAATCATTAATTATAATAAAAAACTAACTAACACTATGTGTTAAACTTATGCAGTTGAAAGGATATTTTAAAAGAGCGAACCAGATGTTATAGGTCACAGACGAGCAGACGGATCGCCTGATGGTAAGCGATTGCCGCCGCCATTAGACACCCACATCAGTGGATTCACAAGTGCGCTGTCAACCTTTCAACCCACTTTTCCCCCGGATAGCGCCTCCGGTACCCTCACTCACGCAGCGAAACACAGCACAGTGCTGCTTCACGCCGGTTTTCTGTGAGGCCGTGGCAGCACTCCGGCCGAGCCGGCCCATTCATGCCATAGCGTGGCTAAGCCTATTTCATTAAAAAATGACAGAACACTCCACACTCTTCAAATATAATAATATCCTCTTACCGATTACGGCTGTGGCGGCCAATTTCAACAATCAGCGACGTGCACAGGATCTATTATAGTGCTCAAGAGCACTCTCTATTCTCTTACACTCATATTCCCCCCATGCCTTGGAAAGCACGTTAAGCCGTTGGCTCTGCGCCCAATACCTCATCAAATATAAACAATTTCCAAAAGCCAACAGAAGTCAAACTCAATTCCACCACACAATCGTCCCACACTCGCCTTATGCAAATTCCTACCGTTTCCCACACAAATCCCACACCTGTTGCGGGCGCTCGTTGACATTTGTAATTCTAATGAGTGGCAACCCTGGGGGAGCGCGCGCGCAGGTCAGTTCGTATGTTGACCATTTCCTAGTAGGAATAATGAACTTTAGGAATTTACTTCAACCTGTCATTTTAATCAACTTTTTTATATAAATATCCAAGTAGCTTGTTATCGGTATTTACGCTTTATCTTACTTAATGACTACCCGTTTGGAACAGTGGTAGTGAACGCTGCCTTTGGTCCAAGGTTTGCGGGTTCGATCCCCGCACAGTACAAACATTTGTGTGCATGAACATGTCTGTTTGTATTGGTCTGGGTGTTTCCTATGTATTATAAGTAAGTATTTACAAAAATAAAAGGATTATATGTATATATTTGTAATCCCTCTGCTGATTCTGATACCCGTAACACAGGTGCTTGAGCTACCTATCTCGGAGTCAGATCAATGTATGTGATGTTGTGAAATATTTATATTTATTTTATCTAAGAGTACGAGTAACTAAGGACGGTTTCGACCAATCTTAATACGATACAAATCTGATGTTATACCTACTATATATTTTTATCCACGGATAGAAATTAGCTGAATCTGCCCTAAGTTGAAATATTCTTTAGCGATGGTAGCTCGGTGAACAAGAACTCAGGTAATTGACCCAGACTCCCCAAATCCTGAATCATGGTTTAAGCGTTAGTACCTCGGGCCCCAGAGCGACAGCTTTGGGTGCAACTGGGATATACACGCTAAGATGACGAGGGTAGTTCAGTGAATAAGAGCGTGTGCCTTCTGTTCTGTTCCCCAGCATTGGGCCTCCGGTACCCTCACTCAGGCAGCGAAATACAGCACAGCGCTGCTTCACGCCGGTTTTCTGTGAGGCCGTGGTATCACTCCGGTCGAGCCGCCGAAGCTTGGCTCTCCCACGGTCAGAAATTGAGATACTGTTTATGCGGGACACTATTATCCTTAAGTCATTGTAATAAGACCTAAATTGTATATCTTTCTCTGCTAACCGCATCTCAAAAGAGATAAAAAAAGTTAATTCTCAGATTCCTGTTCATCACCCCAACGATCCCTGTTTCCATGTAATAAGGTTCAAAACAGCGCATCTTTTTCGTACAAGCGCACGCGCAGTCACAGGTGCGCGCGCACGTGGGCACAGTCGCGTGATTTTTTGCAGCCCGAAGGGCTAAATGCCACGGGTCAACCCGTTTGTCGACCTGCGTTTGAACTTGACTGATAAGTGGTTGACTTTACAACTTCGACAGGGAAAGGGCCATTTTTACCAGACTTGTTCTCAATTAAGTACTTAAATAAAGCACTTAAAAATCTTCGTACAGTTCGATCACCTGATAGTAGAGAGAGTAGTCGCAGAGAGAAGTCGCATCTCTATGTGTCTTTTACCGCCTTTACCATGGTGAGTGTTCCGAGGAGCTGTTTAAGTTAATACCCGCTGCTGAATTTCTACCACCGTACTACACGCCGTAAACTAGGATTCCACCCGTACCATCTGGATGGATGGAGATCCACCACCGTGCGCTTTACACGTCATTTTTTGGCACGCTTATTTTTAGCGGTATTCCCGAACCGGTACGATATTGTAGGACTTCAAGAAACGAGCCGCCGCACATTGTTACCCGCAACATCAATGGAGTCACAAATTAAATTTGTTTCAATTACTTATTTTTTAAAACCTGTAGCTAATGATTCACTTTCAAAACTAAACATTATGTAGATTTAAATCTTGTGTTCATTATAAAATAAATCTAAAACTGACACCCCTAACAGTATCTAAATGGAATATTAAAACAAAAAAAAGACACATTATAATATAAAGTTAAATTTTAAACAATAAAAGACAATACATTAATATCAGAAAGATGAAATAACAACAAAATTGTACCAATGTATGCAAAAAAACAACATTAGGGGTGATACAATAACATACCCAAAAATTACGGAAGTCATCAAAAAATAAATTTGTAATGATGCAAAATTGCACACTATGATTGTTTTGTAACGAACCATGGTTTATTGAATTTGATGCAGTAAGCCATATGTCACACAACCTAAATCTATATATACCTTCGGAGACTCGGCAAACCTATATCACAGTAGATAATATTTCTACGAGTACTGCGCCTGTATACTATTTATTCAATAATCGTGAACAAACGTTTGAACTGTTTTTATGGTCGAAAAATTGGTTACGGCCACTTTTCGAGCACTAAACTGATCAAAAAGTAGTGCACAATTCATCATCAGCAACCCACACTCGTCCACTGCTCTAATGCACGCCACTGCTTCCGATTTTCGGCCACTCTCATCCAGCCCTACACCAGCCAGCCTTCGAATGTCATCATCCCATCTTGTCGCAGGGCGTCCAATACTACGCTTACCGAGTCGCGGTCTCCACTCAAGGACTTTACGGCTCCAACAGCTGTGAGTTCTGCGGCTAATGTTATCAACCCAGCGTGGTTTTTAGAGACCCTGAAGGTTTGAAATAATTCAAAATAGATCCTGTATAGTAGCTAAGATCCGGTGTAGTACCCGTTACTCCGTGACCATGGCGCTTGCAACAACGCCGAAATATCGGAAACTCAAAAATGAGGTACATGGTAGAAATCCCATAAATAACTTAATGTTAGTGACCAGGATTATTGGGCCTTCGGTATCCTCAATCACGCAGTGAAACACAGCACAGTGCTGCTTCACGCCGGTTTTCTGTGAGGCCGTGGTATTGCTCCGGTCGAGCAGGCCCATTCATGCCATAGCGTGGCTCTCCCACGGCTGAAAGGAGAGTCGTTGCCTCTCCTAGACCTTTTTATACTTGATTGAAATAAAGTATCCGAATTTTTTTGCACATTTACTTTGAGATTTGTAAATAAGAAAATGCCATCAAAATGCCAAATAAAACCCAGCACATGCCGCGAACGTCAAATAAAATTGAATAATAGATTTAAACACTTTTTATTCAATCCTCTCCAATTAGGGAAGAGCAATTTCCTGCCCTGACAATGATACGGAAGACAAAAACTCCTGCGCAATTACATAATTAGATAAGGTTGTAACGGCTGGCGATTTGGCGGGAAGCTTGGGACCTTGGGATATTGAAGTTGATGAGGTGAAAGAAATTATAATACTATGATAGCTTACCATGATATTACCACGATTAGAGTTCTTAATATCCTTATAGAGTTCTTAATATATAAGGGTCTATATAGGACATTTCAGATATTAGTCTATGGTATTATACTAGTACTATGTAGGCGCAGACAACCTCAGGCAGAGGAAAAGTATAGCGAATGAAAAAAGGGTAAGACAGTGCAAGTCAGTAGAAGAAAAAAAGTGACAGTGTATACATTATATTAAATAAATGTATACCAGCTATAAATACTAATATAATGTGTAATTAAAAAATCATAAATAGTAGCCTATTTTTTTTATGGGCATAATCCCGCGCACGGTGACGGCCGCACGTGTGATTCCGCCAATGTCAAGTGTTTAGGGAGACATTTTATATTTAGATATTTATACAAGCCTATGCAAATAAAGATATCTTTGAATTTGAATTGGACGCTTCATAATGACACTTTTATTAGCTTTAAATAAAGACATTTTGATTGTGATTTGTTGTGGCTCTAAAAATTCAAGCCGAAGTTTTTCTCGTAATTAATATGTTTTTAGCTAACCTAAATTTTCTACGGGATAATTTATTTTAACGGTCTTACGGCTACTGTATAATTCCAAGTATCTAGCACTTTTTACAATTGCAACTAACAAAAAAGTAGGAACAACCACTCTCTTCCTTTACCGCAAAAAGCCGACTGTATTTCCTCCTACAATTGCATTTTGAACTTTATCCACATTACTATAAAGTCAAAGATATTAGAAATAATTACACAACCAGTAAAAGTATTCTTACAAAGTTTCGTCGGTAAAAAGTCAAGCAATTATGAGTCTAATGAAAAAAGGAATACGTGTCAGGCTAGTGTTTTAAGGGGTAAACAGCTGATTGTAAGGGTTGTGTGAAAGGGAAGACCTTTTTGTTGGTAACGGAAAAAGAGCCACCTGTCGGGGGGTGATGACCCTGTCTTAGAAAGCTTGAAATAATGTTAGAAGTGTCACGGGAGGGGTCTTTGGACTAAGGGTGGGTAATTACTAATTAGTTACCGGTGTCTAAGGTCAGAGAACCGGTCTTGCGGTTATTTCTGGTAGGTAAAGGAAATGGTAGTTTGAAAGTGAGAATTTAACTGATAAAATGTATGAATAGCTTGGTATGATGATTTATTTATTATTCAGTCACCTTACAAGCTAACAGAAATTAATCCAAAACGCAGTATAAGGTTAGGATACATTATTACATTACATTCATGTTCATTGGTCAGTTACGGATAATTTACAATAAAAAGGCAGAAGAATACAATCCTTGTCAAATTAATTACAACTAAAAAAAAAAATTAAGCGCGACAGATAATATCAACATAAATAGTCCAAATTGTCAGTATCTGAGTCAAAAGACGCAAATTAAAAATACACAATAGAAGAGTAAAATCAAATAAATAAAATAGAGTTAAATTATTTTAATTTAAATTATTAGAATTAATACGGTACTTGTAGCAGATTTGACCAAAACTGTCTGCAAATAGGTATATTTCATCGTGCCGAGCAAGTATGTCACCGATGATGACACAATATTGTATAAAATGGCGAGTCTGGTTTATTTCAGCTACTTTCATAGCATCATGTCATATGGTCTATTACTATGGGGATCAGCTGCTGATATACATACTATTTTCGTATTACAGAAGAGAGCCATCCGCGCCATTTATGGCCTAGATCGCGCGACTCCCTTAGAGATTTGTTTAAAGAAATCAACATACTTACCGTGGCTTCTCAATACATCCTTGATTGCCTTATGTACGTACATAAGAATCTCCATCTGTTCTCGAAGAAGTCTGACTGTCACAGCCTTAACACCAGAAATAAGCACAGACTGGCCGTTCCAAATATCAGGCTCCATAAGGTTAGCAGTTTATTTATAGGATTGAGCATAAACATGTTTAATAAGTTACCTCAGATTATTATTGACTCGCCCACACATAAGTTCAAATTGTATGTAAAAAACTGTTTAATGAAGAAAGGCTATTATAAAATAGATGATTTTTTTAATGACAATTATTTAGGGACATATTAGTAACACAAAAATTGTACTTTATTTTTAAGTCAATGGTGACAATTTGTGAAAAAACTTTTTTTTTTAAAGAGTAACTGCTGAGTTTCTTGCTGGTGTCTTCTTGGCAGAAAACTACATTCCGAACCATTGGTAAACATGTTGACATTCATAAGTGTATGGACCTAAATTGAATAAACTATTTTCATTTAATTTCATTTCATATGAAAGTTTGGCGGTTAAAAAGAGTAACTGGCGAGTTTCTTGCCGGATCTTCTCGATCAGAAACCACTTTCCGAGCCGGTTGTAGAATCGCATTATGTTTATTTAAATTTTTGGTATATTTTATGTATCAACATATATACCTTTGTATAATCATGTAAATTATACATCATAAGTACATATAAATTGTTTTGAAATACTCAAATGTATGACGATTTATCAGTGTTGTATACAAGCCTATGCAAGGAAAGATTTTTTTATTTTGATTGAATTTTTGATTGAGGTGCATAAATTATCATAGCTTGTTCTTTTTTTACATTATAGCGGACAAACGAACAGACGGCTCACCTGATGGTAAGTGATTACCGCCACCCATGGACATCTTGTTCTACGACAAGTTACGTGACTGACTTTGTATGAGAAGTTAAAATTTTTTTATGCGAATTTCCAAAAGTCGTAGAACAAATGTTGTTCAGAATGGTTGATAGAACACGTGGTTAAAGGTATGTACATGTTCACAGATACACCCTGTATCTGCCATAATTTGAAGGTCAGTCAATAAACTTGTATAGGAACACTTTTCTCTAAGAAACACAACGCAATATATTAAAAAGATATGCCTTTCCATACTCATTGTATCAATTAGATGATCACTTTTCTATGAGAAGGTGAATTTATAATTTCACTAAATTTTTAATGTTTCTTAAAAAAACCTTTATGTTTAAGTATAATTATTTACTACTTTTAAAAAATGAATGCTATATACCTAAAATGTTTGTCTTTTTTATGTTCATATGGGTTCATTTTTATCAAATTTAAATAGTGTGGTGACTTTTTTCTTCTTAAAGGACTTATACATCTTATTGTGTCTAGAAAAAAAAGGCAATTTTGTTATACTTTGTTTTGTTTGCTTTAAACATTTTCGAGAACCAGATGAAGAACAGTAAACCTTTCAGGTTAGGTACGGTCAGCATCAAAAGTAGCTTAACACATTAGTACCATGTCGAAGTAACATTTTGTACGTACCCTTTAGAAACTGACTATAATAGGCAGAACATTTATTTTGACATGGTACTAAAGTGTTAAGCTATTTTGGATGCTGACCATACCACAAACATTAAAAATCTTTCATAGCAATCTCATACTATCAGGTGATTCCGTCTGCTCGTCTGCCACCTAACACGAAAAAACGCGCCAACACATTAAAAAAAATGACAACTACCACTATCATTGATCAAGCTGGTCGGTCAGGCATTATCGACCCGCCATTGAAGTCTAAACAACTATAACAAAAGGAGTGAGTCCCCGCGGCTAGGCCGGGTCTGCATTATGTCTAGATTACTACCCGGGACTGAGTAAACACGGAGACAGCCACTTTCCATTCTAAAGGCATCAGTGGTTTCAATATTGAAAGTTGGGGTCACACATTCAAAGCAACTGTTTTGTTGTTTTGCTAATTAACGGCCGCACTCAGAGACGTCATTTAAGATAAGAAAGAAAATTTAGTATCGGCAGTCTTTATAACAGTATCAAAATAAGTTAAAATAATGACGGTACACAGTAAAACACCGAAAAGGCACATACTCAGCATGTGTCGGGGTGTCGCGACACCCCGACGCTGGTATTCTGTATGTACCCATAGAAAGAGCACTGCTATAAAAATAAATACAATAAACTAGCGTTGGTGTTATTATACATAGAATTATCATTATAATAGTATTTTATATACGTGTGTTCGTGGAACGAGCAATGCTCGGCGTCTCTCTCCGAGATCGAATCCGAAATGAGGTGATCCGGCAGAGACCCAAAGTTATCGACATTGCTCACCGGATTAGCAAGCTTAAGTGGCAGTGGGCTGGCCATATTAGCCGCAGAACCGACAACCGATGGGGTAAACGAGTTCTGGAGTGGAGACCGCGTCTTGGCAAACGTAATGTAGGGCGCCCTCTGGCTAGGTGGGAGGACGATCTGCGCAGGATGGCTGGCAAGAGCTGGATGCGAGAAGCCATGGATAGATCACAGTGGCAAACAATTGGAGAGGCCTACGTCCAGCAGTGGACTGCGATAGGCTGATGATGATGATGATGATGATGATATAACATAGAAGAAACTTAAAATCATATTTTGGAAAAAAATCATATATTTAAACAGTTACAGGGTGTACTCCACTTTGCACAGCCCCTTATCTTAGTAAGAGCGACTTTCAAAAGCATCCTGAGGTAAGCCGTAAAAGTAACGGAAAGGATTCATTATAACTGCGCCCTGTCGTTTGCCTTGGTTTATTTTGATTAGAGGCACAAAGATATAGGCCTTATTTAAATAGGCTTTTGTACTAAGCGAACTGTACGGACAACCACACGGTAAGTATCCGAATTTGTACAATGAGACTACGATTAGAAGGCACTTAAGTGTCATTGACAGAGAAACGTTGTGTACAAACATTTTTTACAAAAGTTTTGTCAGTCACATGTAAAAATGTATTTGCATGTTTGAAAGTTTAAGTAATAATTAAAAAAAAAATGTCAACAACACTGTCACATACCGTAGGAGAACTTCGCTTCGACATGAATAGGCCGGCTCGACCGGAGTGATTCCACATCCTTATAAATAAATATAATAATTTTATTTCAGATAACTTTGATCCATAACTTATAAATAATTAGTATTAGTACAGCTTAACCTAAAGTTGTTAGTACTCATAAGTGTCATGAATTGAATTGAATTGAATTTTGTAACAATAACATTAAAATTGAATTTAAAAATTCATTGAAATAAAATACCTACATTATGTCAAATAACAATGAAATTTAAATTAAATCAAACCAAATTTAAAATATAATAATAACACTAGTAAAATAAAATAAAATAAAATTAAAAAATATAATTTAAAAATAAAATAAATAAAATTAGAATTAAAATTAAAATCAAAATTAAATTAAAGAGGTATGACTTGAGATATTTATTTATTTATTGAATTACATACATGTTACAATTGCATACCTTATAGAAAACCGGCGTAGAGTAGCATTGTTGTATTTCGCTTCGTGAGTGAGAGTATCGGTGGAATAATCCGGGGGGAATGGGAGGTTCAAAGGTTGGCAGCAATCAATTTTTCGCGTACAAAAACGGACCCAACATTTGTGCATGGCTATTAAATAAATAGTATAAGTGTTTGCGTAGAGGTTGTAACCTCGAAATTATTTAAAATAGATCCGGTTTAGTAGCTAAAAATTAAAATCGATTGGCATCGCTAGTGTACCCTACCCGTCACCTTAATACGGGCAGCAACGAAGGAGTTCACTATCGTTACAGAACCTAATAAGAAATAAACTTTAATCTTTCGAGGATAATAAAACAAATCTAAACCCGGAACTGGCCAGTCCAGACTGATTACCAACTATTCGAATGTGGTCAGATAATCCCAGTGCGACCATTAAAACTGGCAGGTGGCCACAACCACTTCCGAACAGAATGACCCCGGGACGAATAAGTGGGATAGCTTGGAAACTGGATACAATTGATGGTTTTTTTATAAATTCATACAACATCGCATACATTGATGTGACTTCGTTTAAAAGGATACGGGTTAGGCACACTAGCCACGACAATATAAAAAAAACAAAAAAGACAACTAATGCACTAACTCAACTCAACTAATGCGATACAGGCTCACATGCCTGTATCGCTTTAGTTGAGTTGAGTTAATTAATTAAAATTGTTACCAACTATACCAGATTTCTTTTTAACAATTTCGAAGCTCCAGCCTCTCGGAAATCACTTATGTACTACTTATTTAATACCTTATTTTTCTGGTCTGCATTTATATTATTTGTGAATTTGAATTACAGCCAAAAACGGGCAGTTGAATTAACGCCATAATGGCGTTAATTCAAATTTTGAGAGCAAAAACGGATCAAAACCTACTGCAAATTTTTTAAATAAATAGTATACATGTTTGCTTAGAGACTAAAGCAGTGAAAGTAATTGTTTGAAATAGATCCGGGTTAGATCAACAAAATAAGCGAAAGAAAAAATCTGCTGTTCCATACAAAATAGAATACCCACCCGGCAATAATGTATGGAATAGTTGATTATTTTTCGCTTATTTTGTTGACCTAACACGCTAAATGGACTTTATTCACGATACATACCTATTATGAGGTTTTCGGGATGTAAACGATAAAAAAATGGCGGTGTATACGTAGTTCATATTTAAAAACATAATATCCTTCAACCGATTACGATAACGGCGGTCGATCGTGTGTGCGTAAACACAAGCGCACTCTCTATTCCTTTACCCTCATAATCCGATGGAACACCAGTGTGACACGACCGGAGAGGTATCGGACCAACGGCTTAACGTACTTGCCAAGGCACGCGGGTACAGGACCGCCAACTTCCAGACTCCGGGCTGACATTAAAAATTTCTTATCAAAAACTAAGGTACAATTTTGTTGCTCGACCGAACCCGGGACTCATGCGCAGCAAAGTGCGACCCAAGTATGTAAGTAGTTAGTATGTATGTATATAAGTAAAAACACTTCACAATGATTTGACATGAGTACACTAGCAAACAAAGTCACGGACCTAAAGTCTGTGGATTAAATGTAACAAATAAAAAAAAAGGGCGACCTACTACACACTGCGCCATTTTCGATTCGTAAACATAAATACACCGTGAATTGAAGAATCTGACTACTGACTAGCCATTATGTGGTGAAGTCGAACCTTATATTTCATAGATATAGATTGCTTCATCGAAAAATCAAGTCGGTAGCGGCCTATACAAATAAAGAAACGATACAACCTCATTTTCTATAATAACCCGACAGCTTTGTTTTGGAACGAATAAAATTATTAAGGAATTACAGACAGAATCGAACTACAATATTGTGTTTTCTAGTGCCGCGGACCGCGGCTTCAATTGATTAGTGATGTTCTGGTTGATGGTCTTATCGATTAAAAAGTTGTTGTTGATATATGAGATGAGTAACAAATAACACACGTATTATAACGAGACGTGTAGAGTCTGTGGGTAGACCCTATTTAAAATATAATTGGACAAGCTTTAAGGTTTAAGCTCTGACTGCATGATTGATAGCATCAAAATTATCAATCATTATTGACACTTACCTACTTATAAACTTGAAAGTGAAAATGCTCATGCATGTTCTATTTAGCTAGGTACATAAATGTTAAATAATTAAAATTAAGTCTCACTGAATTATAGTTTAAAAAAATACCGTATAGCTTTATGGACATTGTGATCTAAAAATGCTGTATACACCAAGTGAATACTTATTAAATAAGAACGAGTATTCTTAAGTTTTCTAAAATTATAAACAATACCAACAAACTGTACGTGTATGTATTAAATAATATTAATTACAAGACTTTAGACACTTAAGCACAACTTGTTGTATAGATAAACTGACCATATGTCTCGCTTTGAGCGGGGTTGTCCTGATTTTCGGTCACCTATTATCGTTGTCCTCAAGCAAAGCTCTGGGACGCAAAATTGTCCTACTTGGCTACCATACTTGCCTTATTATAACATAATAGTATAGGAAGCAGCTCCATCATTTATTTATATAACTTCATTGACTTATTATAACAGGAGTCGTTCTGTCGTTCGGCACGTATAACATTCGGTAGAATATTTCATACTTAATGAAATAATCACCAACGGCCACGAGTATTTGACTCGAGTATAACAGTTGACTTTAAACCGACTGACTTATTTTTTTTTATGCTAGAGGCGGACAAACGAGCAAGCGAGTCACCTAATGGAAAGTAATCATCGCCGTCCATGAACATCCGCGAAATCAGAGAGATCGCTAATGTGTTGCGGGCCTTTTTAAAAAAGAGTACGCTCTTCTCTTAAAGGTGCCTAAGTCGTAGCCGTTCGGAAATACTCCTGCAGCCAAACCGTTCCACAGAACTGAGGTACGTGGTAGAAAGGTATTTATAATGAATAACTTAAGATTTATCCAATTTGTTTTAGTTTAAGTATCTATAAAATCTATAAAATTTGTTCCTCATGGTGACTACTGAAAATAAGCGTCGAGGTTGTCTGCTCCGGTAACCACGACATTATGCTGAGTGGGAACCTTTTTAGCACATTTAAGTTGTTTAAGCATTTATAACAAAATTTTTTGTACGCTAAATAAACAATTTCTATATATATTTTTATCTGAAACACTACCGTTTGCAGCGTGTCTCTGTGTGTAGTATAAACACTGTACGATACTATTATCGATATTTTGCATTCACGGTACATCACTAGCGTTAACCGCACAATTAGCGGTTCGTTTACCATTTCCAGCTATTATGGAGATACAGGCTGCCACCGGCGATTTATCTTTTTATACTTGTATTAATATTACATACAACTCATAGTATAGAGGAAGAGATGATGTTTACAAGCAATCTAATAGATAAATTTGGATCAAGCTTGTAAAGTTCTCTACCTACCGGGTGGTCTAGCGGTACTTATCTGGAATACTTTTATAACAAGAAAGTGTTTACTTTGCTATAAAATATTTTCATGTGAATGTTGCCAACTCAAGCCATTATGACTCACAATCTTAAAAAAAATCTGCATAAAAAAACCCGCCTTCAAAAACTACGAACTAAAAAGTATAAAATAATATTTTTAACACTTTATACACTTCAAATAACCTTTTATAACAGTACACTCGAGAAAAGGTTTTACCGAAGTCGGCGCCCAATACTATCTTGTAATTTAATACAACATTCAATTATTCAACAGGGATTACAGCACTGTGCTGTGTTTCGCTGCGTGATTGAGGGTACCGGAGGTCCATTCCGGGGGAAAGGTGGTGTCGCGGGTGGCCATGGGCGGCGGTAATTGCTTACCATCAGGTGATACGTCTGCTCGTTTGCCACCTATCACATAAAAAAAAGAATACCCAATATACTTATCTCTACCGAGGACACTTTTATCCAAGAATTTGAGTAACTGTCTCAAACTTTCAGATTTTTTCACACTATAAGGTATACCGGTAGAAATAAATATAGATTTGATAAACCTAAAAGTGCTTCTGCTTGCTCAGATTCAAACCAACGATCAACATCATCATCATCATCATCATCAGCCCATTTAAGTCCCCACTGCTGGGGCACGGGCCTCCCTCAATCACATGAGGGGTAATTGCCATACTCACCACGCTTGGCAGACGGGTTGGCGAGGGTTTAGATATAAATGCAGAGTTTTCCTTCTCTGGGTGCTGATGATCATGCCAGCAGCTTTACCTTAGTCGCCTTTTACGACACCTCGGTAAGAGTGAGGGTGGCCTATTCTACTCTGCCGGGGACCACACGGCGAACGGTTCAGATATGCCCATTCTAATCTACTGAACTATCATAGCTTTTCTTTTCATTATTTACATAAACAGAGCAAATTTTAAATCTACTACATTGTTATCAATCGTTACGGTGAAGAAAGTAACATGGTAGAGTTTTTTTAAGCTACATTAGCTAAAACGGACCCACTTTGCAATTTAAATAAAAGAACTAAAATCCACACAAAACAATCCGGAAACAGCATTCAGGACCTCACTCATCCAAATCGATACATCGATTAAAATCCCCCCAAAAAGATAAAACAATAACCGATCTATAACGATCGTTCGCACGCGCACTCACTGTAACGTCTTCGCGCGCCGGATGCGCCGCCATTGCTCGCTCGACCGTTCCAAATTCAAACGGAGCATTTCCGGTGACGTCAGCGGCGGCCATTTTGTCGTCTGCGTCTGCGCCATTGTCGGCATGGGAAATGGGAGCGAGTAAAATGGATTTCCCGTAGGAAAGGATGTTGGGGATAGTTTTTGTGGAATTTAATGGTAGTTTCAATTTGTATTGTTTGTTTGTGATTGTGTTTCTAGTATTT
This sequence comes from Marasmia exigua, assembly GCA_019059595.1. NCBI lineage: Eukaryota > Metazoa > Arthropoda > Insecta > Lepidoptera > Crambidae > Marasmia > Marasmia exigua. The sequence continues at coordinate 6,967,771 of CM032488.1, read as the reverse complement.
TGTGGTCTTTTTGTGAGAAACACTTCCTGTTTTGTGTCCGTCTTGGTGTATCTTGCGTGATTTGGCTACATCCGTAGTTATTAGGTTAACAGTTTGTACCAAATAAGATTTGATTTTTATTGATCTTTCCATCAGTATGTCAAAAAATTTAAGGCTTTTTGTGTGATAGGTGGCAGACGAGCAAATGGATCACCTGATTGTAAGCGATTGCCGCCGCCCATGGATGGGTTGGGACCGGACGCCCACCCTCGCACACGCAGCGAAACACAGCACAGTGCTGCATTGCTTGTATGGCAGACAAACCAGCAGACTGCTCACCTGATGGTGAATGATTACCGCCGCCCATGGAATCCTTATCCATTAAGCAACTATCCGTCTTATCACCGTCATGAAAAAATGTCTCAAACAGTTTTCATAATTTTCTTTTAATTTTACCGACCCTGGTAAAGGACAGTCTAGTGACGAAAACTTTTAATAAACTTTATAACCTACCTAACCTACAAAAAACATTTTTTCCTATTTCATGCAATTTACTTAACTTGTTATTGAAAGTAAACAAACGAAATCAATTATATAAATTAGACGAAAATAACTCAATGGCAGTACAGGGCGCAAAAACCGAGGCGTGGAAGATGTGGCCTTCTGATAATCCGAACTTGGCCTAGCCTCGCTCCGGCTTCGTTACTGAACAAGTTTGGGCTGAGATGAGCAGAACTCATTCTTGACAATTGATTGACAAGTATTTTTAAGCGGGTGGCTATGCAAGTACTGTTCTGACCAGGAGCCCAATTCTCGGGCTCATGATATTTTGAAAACATGGCGGATATCACCTAAAAACCACACAAAAAATGTGTTTTAGTGATATATGTCGTATGAAAATAAATGTCACGAACACGAGAATTGGGCTCCTGTATCGCTACGACCAGTTTTTTTACTGACCAAATATCACTACGAAAAGTGTTTTTTTATTATTTTTTCATGTGATAGGTGGCAGAGGAGCAGACGGATCACCTGATGATAAGCGATTGCCGCTGCCCATGGATACCCGCGACACCAGTTTAGTCACAAGTGCGCTGCCAACCTCTAAAGCCCCCTTTCCCCTGAATTGGGCCTCCAGTACCATCGATCACGCAGCAAAACAGCACAGTCTTCACGCTGGTTTTCTGTGAAGCCGTGGATCACTCCGGTCGAGCCGGCCCATAACGCTCAGTCACGCACGCAGGTTATATTATAGTGCTAAAGTGTGTGCATCAACAGAAGTGCACTCTCTATTCCCTCACCCTCATATTCTGATGGGACACCAGTGGTACACGACCGGAGAGGGATCGGTTGTTCAGAAACACGCGGGTACAAGACCGCCATCTTGTAATCTTTCTACTCCGTGCTGACATCAAAGATTTCTTACCGAAAATTTAGGTATAAATAAGGGACCTCTTGCACATTCGTCGTATTGAAGTGCAAGCCACTTACCACTGCGGTAAAGAGACAAACAGTATTGGTACTTTTTGTATGATTATCTATTCGACGTAAAACGCGCGTCTTCGGTGCCTCAAAAAACATCGAATACATACTCCGCCGGACTAGATTAATTAAATATTTAATGAAAACCTGTTACAATAGAGTCATGGCCCCCACCCTGCCCCACAAAGACTGACCCTAAATCCTAAATTGCCGCAAAAAACGACCATTGCTGATGATCCCAAGTGCATAAAAAGTAAGGTCGATTGATCAAGAACTTTTTGTCGCAGTATTCGAGGTCGTATGTACCTTAGGTTTGTGTTGTAATGTTGCCCTGAAATCGTTCTTTAGTTCAAATCAAATCTTTATTTGCATCTCCGTTATTGCTTTTAGGTTAGTAGGTACTAAATTAAATATTAAATGTTACATAATTTATATGAACAGGAAAATTGTTATTTTTTTTTAATATGTCTCTACCCGAAGATAATTTCCCAATGTCAACTTATTGAGACAAAGTAGTCAACAGTCGAAGTCAGTCAAAGTCACAGTTACTCAATAAAACGATGGTGTTTTACGTTTTATCGACCTATGGATTCAGCGGATATCACTCTAAAAGCAATCTCAGGTTTTAAGACTCTATTAGGTCCAAGCAAGTTGTCACGAGACAACGCACTCGACACACAATAGCAGTGTTAAAAACGATACAATCCAACGATTCTTATTATTAGGATCACTTTGCGGCACTTCACTGCACAAATAAGCACCAAATTTCTACACTAAAAACCACTAGACACTAACTTAAGTCCTTAGAATTGCATCAGCCCACACGGCTTGTTTTAGCCCTACCCGCCGAATTCATTATTTTCATTGTTAATTTTAACAACGATGCCAACGATGTCACACACATGACACTTCCAAAAAGACAGATCAATTTTGATTTTTGGCAGCCAGTAATAATACATCTGATTCTGGCGGTAGGACTAATAGGCACACTCCGCGTGGGCTGATACAATTTAAAGATCTATTTATAGGAATAGTTGAATTGTATCGTTTTTAACACTGTTATTGTGTGTCGAATGAGTTGTCACGTGACAACTTGCTTGGACCTAATAGATTCTTAAAACACGCGATTGTGTTTAGAGTGGTATCGGCAGAATCCGTATTATTGAGTGACTGTGACTTTGACTGACTTCGACTGTTGACTACACACTTATATCAATAAGTTACTTGACATTAGCAAGATATCTTCGGGCAGTTAAAATATTAAAGAAATTAAACACCTTTGTCACACAATAGTTTATTAACAGTGGGAGAGCCACGCTTCGGCATGAATGGGCCGGCTCGACCAGAGTAATACCACGTCCTCACAGTGCATGCACTGTGTTTCGCTGCGTGAGTGAGGGTACAAGAGGACCAATACAGGGGAAGGGGGGTTAAAAGGTAAGCAGCGCACTTGTGACTCCACTGGTATTGCAGGTGTCCTTGAGCAGCGGTAATCGCTTACCATCTGATGATCTGTCCGCTCGTCTGCCACTTTTTACATAACAACTTTGTAATGCAAGAAGTTTAACCTGGTAATAGGTAGCTTAGTACTAGTACTACTACCTACCTACCTGTTTAGTCTCGATTGAATGCAATAAACTTGTAATCCAATCCAGTCCATTGTGAACCTTCGTAATATTTGATCAACATCGTGACGAAGATGTCATAACGAATTAAACGGTAAATTACCAGATTGTGACCTTAAACACTTTGTTGTTCGAAAAATAAGGCTCAAGTTTGTGTGGCAGATAATTCGCATAGTTTGTCAAACTGTAAGTGGTTACACATTGCTGAAATGATGTATCTGAACTTGTGACCGTGATCCATTTGGTCTCATTCCTCTGGCTAAGGGTTGCAAAGATCACCCTCTTTCTTGTTTATACCATGGGAGAGCCACGCTTCGGCATGATTTATAATTCTCACAACATCTCATACGTTAACCTGATTCCGTACTAAGTAGCTTAAGCACTTGTGTTACAGATATCAGACAACAGAGGAACACAAATATATACTTAAATACATATATTACACCCAGACACTGAACAAACACAAGTGTTCATCGCATGAATGTTAGTCCTGGGTGGGGATCGAACCCGCGACCTTTGGCGTAAGAGGCAGGGTCACTACCAATTGCGCCATCCGGTCCGATTGGGCCGGCCCGACCGGAGTGATACCACGGCCTCACAGAATACCGGCGTGAAGCAGTGCTGTGCTGTTTTTCGCTGGGTGAGTGAGAGTACCGGAGGACCAATCCGGGGGAAAGGGGGATTTAAAAGTTGACAGCGCACTTGTGACTCCACTGGTGTCGCGGGTGTCCATGGGCAGCGGGAATTGCTTACCATCAGGTGATCCGTCTGCTCGTCTGCATATCTCATAAAAAAAACAGAGACAGAATTAACAAACATCTGGGCGTCTTTAAGGCAAGAGTGAACAGTTATATTGTCTACGCAAACGCGTTACATCTAGACCTCATCGTCACTTTCCATCAGGTGAGATTGTGGTCGAACGATATAGTTCTTAAAAAAAAATCAAAAAGGTTTTGACCATGTTACAACATGGTCAAAGCCTTTTGTTCGCTTAGAGACTCTAAATGAATACGAGAAAGCTGTACTTAAAACATAATTATCATGCCAACAAATTGGTGGAATTGAATTAAAAAAATATATGGTCACGATGATACACATACTGGAGTCGTATTTTTTTTCTCGCACACTCCATCATGAAAGGTAACTAAATCATGAAAATTATTATCAGATAGGTCTTTTAAAAATACTATGATCTTCTTCATGAGACAGGTAAAAAAGAACGAGCAGGCTACCTTATGAAAAGTGATCACCGGCTACCGTGGACACCAGCTCCACCAAGAGGAATGCCGGCCTATATTCCTCATATGAAATGAAATGAAAATAGTTTATTCAATTTAGGTCCATACAGAACACTTATGAATGTCAACATGTTTACCACTGGTTCGGAATGTAGTTTTCTGCCAAGAAGACACCAGCAAGAAACTTAGCAGTTACTCTTTTAATAAACTCATATCAAAATCAAAAATCAAAATCAAATAATTCTTTATTTGTAAAGGCTTGTACACAGCACTTACAAATTGTCATACATTTGAATGATTTAAAACTATTTATAAGTACTTATGTAATAATTTACATGTTAATACATATATATGTTGATACATAAAATATACTAAAAAAATAAATAAACATAATGCGATTCTACCACCGGCTCGGAAAGTTGTTTCTGGTCGAGAAGATCCGGCAAGAAACTCGCCATAAATAGGCTCATCTCTTAAAAATTTAAATACCGCATCGCTTCCTCGTTTCTCACTCGAAAAAACTCTAGAAAACAGGTCAAAAGCATCCTGAACGAACCGAAGAGGGTCAATACACCAGCAGCCTGAATGGGAGCATACTCCCCCAAGCGAGACACACGCAGTATGGGGTGACCACTGACTCGCGTCGCGCAGCAGACCATGATACGTTGGCACTTTTTGTCCGCTCTTGACCTTGAAAACTATACTCTTCATCACGCGAGTTTTGCGGCGAAATTGGGATCGCGTTTTTTTAAGTTCCGTGTGGAAGTGAGAAAGAATAGTATAGTATATAGTAGTATAGCTAGTAATAGGAATAGATACTTCTTATAACATAGTGGCGTTGCATCTTGAACTCCACTGGTATTACGGGTGGTCTATGGGTTGTGGTAAGTGCCTACCATCAGGTAATCCGTTAGTTCATCTGCCCCATTATTATTACATTACACACGCACACACAGTTAACTCACAGTTTATGACAATAAATGTTGTTTTGTCTTTTCTTATGAAAAAAGTAACTAATGTAGTGAGATAACTCACAATACAAAATTTATCCGACGACAAGAAAAAATAATTAAAAAGTATGTTCAATATAAACGTGTCAATTACCCACAATATGCCCAATTTCGTGATTGGAAGCCGCGTATAGGAGGTCGAAGCCGTGGCAGCCTCAAGGTGGACAAACTATCTAGTGAAGATCCCGGGAATCACTTGGATGCGGGCACAGGACCGATCTGTGTGGAGATCATTGGGGGAGGCCTATGTCCAGCAGTGGACGTTTATTGGCTGAAATGATGATGATGATGTGTAATTTTCAATAGCGAAACTAAAAGTAAACTTAATACATAATACAAAAAATAAATGAAAAAAGGTTCAGGTCAGGCAGGTCATCCAAAGACAGGTTCCGCTCGCTATGAAAATTCGTTATATTCGAGTAACTGCCAGCCTCTTGATCTCCATGTAACTTTTACGCTTAGATACAGAGTAGGATTCTATACACCTAGGTAACGACTTAAGCTATACAAAGCCTAAGAATGGACCCATGTGAAGTTCTGCTCGCATCTTTGCTTATCAGCTCGACTGATTTGACGCCTTGCAGAGACAAGTAGCCGTGTGGCCCCGAAAGAGTAGAATAGGCCACCCTCACTCTTACCGAGGTGTCGTAAAAGGCGACTAAGGTAAAGCTGCTGGCATGATCATCAGCACCCAGAGAAGGAAAACTCTGCATTTATATCAAACCTCGCCAACCCGTCTGCCAAGCGTGGTGAGTATGGCAATTACCCCTCATGTGATTGAGGGAGGCCCGTGCCCCAGCAGTGGGGACTAAAATGGGCTGACGATGACGATGAAATCATGAACATTATTATCAGATAGGTCTTTTAAAAATACTATGATCTTCTTCATGAGACAGGTAAAAAAGAACGAGCAGGCTACCTAATGAAAAGTGATCACCGGCGCCCGTGGACACCAGCTCCACCAAGAGGAATGCCGGCCTATATTCCTCATATGAAATGAAATGAAAATAGTTTATTCAATTTAGGTCCATACAGAACACTTATGAATGTCAACATGTTTACCACTGGTTCGGAATGTAGTTTTCTGCCAAGAAGACACCAGCAAGAAACTTAGCAGTTACTCTTTTAATAAACTCATAAATAAGCTCATCTCCTAAAAATTTAAATACCGTATCGCTTCCTCGTTTCTCACTCGAAAAAAACTCTAGAAAACAGGTCAAAAGCATCCTGAACGAACCGAAGAGGGTCAATACACCAGTAGCCTGAATGGGAGCATACTCCCCCAAGCGAGACACACGCAGTATGGGGTGACCACTGACTCGCGTCGCGCAGCAGACCATGATACGTTGGCACTTTTTGTCCGCTCTTGACCTTGAAAACTATACTCTTCATCACGCGAGTTTTGCGGCGAAATTGGGATCGCGTTTTTTTAAGTTCCGTGTGGAAGTGAGATAGAAGAGTATAGTATAGAGTAGTATAGCTAGTAATAGGAATAGATACTTCTTATAACATAGTGGCGTTGCATCTTGAACTCCACTGGTATTACGGGTGGTCTATGGGTTGTGGTAAGTGCCTATGGTAGGCACTTACCACAACCCAGGTATACCGTTAGTTCATCTGCCCCATTATTATTACATTACACACGCACACACAGTTAACTCACAGTTTATGACAATAAATGTTGTTTTGTCTTTTCTTATGAAAAAAGTAAAGAAATAACTCACAATACAAATTTTATCCGATGACAAAAAAAAAAACATTAAGTAAAAAGTATGTTCAATATATATATATTCACGACCCGCTTGGAACAGTGGTAGTGCACGCTGCCTCTGGTCCAAGGGTTGCAGGTTCGATCCTCGCACAGTACAAACATTTGTGTGTATGAACATGTCTGTTTGTATTGGTCTAGGTGTTTCTATGTATTATAAGTATGTATTTACAAAAGATAAGTATTATATGTATATATTTGTAATCCCACTGTTGATTTTTGACGCCTTGCAGAGTCGAGTAGCCGTGTGGCCCCGGCAGAGTTGAATAGGCCACCCTCACTCTTACCGAGGTGTCGTAAAAGGCGACTAAGGTAAAGCTGCTGGCATGATCATCAGCACCCAGAGAAGGAAAACTCTGCATTTATATCAAAACCCTCGCCAACCCGTCTGCCAAGCGTGGTGAGTATGGCGATTACCCCTCATGTGATTGAGGGAGGCCCGTGCCCCAGCAGTGGGGACTTAAATGGGCTGATGATGATGATGATAATGTAAAGTATCACCCTATAAACTGTCCTACTGCAGCGCAAAGGCCTCTATAGTAGAATTCAAGTCATCGCTACTATGATGGGATTAGGCTTAAATTTGCAGAACTTGAAACATACTTTTTGCTCGACCCGGGAATCGAACCCAGGACCCCGAGATCATGGCTCGGTACTTGAATAATTAGACCAACAGTTTCATACGTACTATCAACTATTTGGAACCAATTCCTTCCAGTACGCTACGCTTCCAACGCCCATTTCTTAAAAGCTAGTGCAAACTCTGGAATGAGCTGACTACCTCGATGTTCTCTGATCGCTACGACATGTGATTTTTTGAGCGAGATTTGAAGAGTGCTTCTTCCACGGTAAGCAGTGGCATGACTGTGTCCCGGCATTGTCAACTATGAGCGGCGATTACCTTTTACCACCAGGGCCGAATGCTCGTCGCAGGAGGATTTTACCGTGGGAGAGCCACGCTTCAAACCTCGTTAAAAAAATCGCATGTCATAGCGATCAGAGAACATCGCGGTAGGCAGCTCATTATTAACGCTTCGGCATGAATAGGCCGGCTCGACCGGAGTGATACCACGGCTTCACAAAAAACTGGCGTGAAGCAGCAATGTGCTGTGTTTCGCTGCGTGAGTGAGGGTACCGGAGGCCCAATCCGGAGCAAAGGGGGTTGGCAGCGCACTTGTGACTCCACTGGTATCGCGGGTGTCCATGGGCGGCGGCACTCGTTTACCATCAGGTGATCCGTCTGCTCGTCTGCCACCAAAAAAAAGTTTCGAAAGTGTGAGCGGGCTAAATCCTATTAATATTATTAACTTGAAATTTTGTAAGGAATAACTATGTTTTTGTTCTTTTACGAAAAAAACCACTCAAGGTGATGGGTAGAGGGCACACTAGCGACGCCAATCAATTTTAATTTTTAGCTACTAAACCGGATCTATTTTAAACAATTTCGGGGTTACAACCTTTCGGCAAACACTTATACTATTAATTAAATAACATGCATAAAGGTTGGGTCCGTTTTTGTCCGGAAAAAAAATGATTTGGCGTGACTCAATTTTTCAAGTACGCGCTGGACCCACCATTTGTGCATAGTTATTTAATAAATAGTATAAGTGTTTGCCGAGAGGCTGTAATCCCGAAATTATTTAAAATAGATCCCGTTTAGAAGCTAAAAATTAAAATCGTCGCTAGTGTGCCCTACTCGTCACCTTAATGGATTTTGATGAACTTTTACAAGAAGCTTAGAATAACAGATGAGCTATTCGCATACGCGAATGGAACCTCGGATCGCCACTAGTGGATAGGTACAACCTCTTGTGGGGTGCGAGTATAGACGCAAATAGTGTGCGAGCGAGGAGTGAATAGATGCGCCGCCATTTCTGATCCCATTCTTAATCCGCACAGGTTGTATATTATAATATAACCATATTCATCAGCTGTTACTAAACCATCTGACCAGCTAAATCCTCATGAATGAAGCTTCCTATAGTAAGACGTCACTGTTTGATTCGCACGATGACTGCCCCGGGCACTGTTCCATGAATAACCACACTCCACACCGGCTGTGCTTACGGGATGGAACAGGTGGCCTTTCAGCTTGACCGGTATCTTACGTTCTCAATGACCCTAAAACCCGGAAGGCGAGGGTTCAAATTCCCGGACCAATTTTTTGAAATACTGTTTGGAAAATTGTAGGTAAATTACGTTAGACTGGCATGCCGCATTTGGTAGTAATCCTACCTCGTACGCCAAAGGTCGTAGGTTTGATCCTCACCTTGGGGTTGTTCAGTGTCTGGATGTATTTAAGTATCAATACGGACTACTACTCCGCTCGTGACCGCGGCTGCTGTAACGTAGCCGAAACGTCGAGCCAAATAATGTGTTATTTGTCATTCCGTTGTCTGATATGCGTAACACAAGTGCTTAAGGTGGCACCGCGACGATACCACTGCCGCCAAGCGATTGAAATTGATTGTGGCGAATATTTATTTGTTTTTATTTTATTTATGTAATAGGTAGGCAGACGAACAGACGGATCACCTGATGGTAAGCAACTGCGCCGCCCATGGACACCCGCGACACCAGTGGTGTCACAAGTGTGCTGCCAACCTTTAAACCCCCCTATTCCCCGGATTGGGCTTCCGGTACCCTCACTCACTATTTAATAATAGATATTTAAGAATAGGAATATTTATTTAAGAATAAGAGATTTTTTAAAAGTGATTAGAGTTTGAGGAAAGTATTAAAAAATTATATCTACCTACCTTTGTAATGATTTCTTCCTACAAGTAACAATAATAATATTGTATAGATATCTTTAATTGCTAAAAGTGGTCACTTTTAGCAGTATCGTCGCGGTGTACGGATTCAATGTACGAGAAATTGTAAGATTTTTTATGTGACAGGTGGCAGACGAGCAAACGGATCACCTGAGAGCAAGCGATTGTCGCCGCCCATGGACACCAGCGGCACCAGTGGAGTCACAAGTGCGCTGCAAAAATTTAATCCACCCTTTCCCCCAGGAAATCCTTTTTTCCTTTCTTTTTTTTGATAAATATGATAATGTCAAGTTAGAGACGGGAGGACGGGCTAGTTTATTCATCAATATGAACCTAACGGGCAATGAACCAGTTATCCGCGCCATGGTTTCAGAGGTAGCCTGCGTCACGGCATGCTACACTGACCTAGGCCATCGTGCGAGACAAGCATTGGGCAGCGACGCGTCACCCACGTGGTCACCATCAGACTATTGGCTATTGAATGAATGAGTGAAATTCTTTATTTGAAAGTTATAAAGTATACGTTCTGGTACCTACTACTTTGTAGCTTTCAATGTTAAAAAATTTAACCCAATTCTCGTGACGTGATATTTTGTCATCATACCATACCTATACACTATGCTTTTTTAACGGTCTTACTCCCTTATTGAGGTCAATATACTGATGAAAATAAACATTTTCCCTCAAGGAACATAGGGTTTTATTCTCAGAAAATTTTCTGCGAGAAAAAACCGCCACTAACTAAAAAGTGTAAGAGAATATAACACTTTATACACTTCAAATAACATTTTATAATAGTACACTCGAGAAAAGGTGTTACCGAAGTAAACACTGGTGCAGTTTTGAAAAAAGATACAAAAACATTACGTGTGCCTTTAAAATTTGGGAGTTCCTTCAATTTTTCAGTATCCCATCATCAGATCCTGATATTCTTATCATGGTAATCAGCTTGAGATTAGACCCTATGTTCCTTGGGTAAAAATGTCTTTTCTTACATATTAGTGTTTGCTTTTTTTTTCAACTAGCGGTCCCCCGCGGCTTTGCTCCCGTGGAATTCAGTTTGCCATAACAGTAGCCTACGTCACTCTCAATCCCATCAACTATGTTCACTTAAAAAATCAGATCAATCAGTTTCTCCGTTTTGCCGTGAAATACAGACAGACAGACACACACAAAATTTTACATTTATAATATTAGTACGATCACGGTTATTTGGCACGTGGCAAAAGTCGGAACAAATGCTGTTTTGACATTTGCCCATAGAAAAAACGTTTTAGAACGCCCCCATGTCAATGTCATTGATGCGCCTTCTGATCGTGGTCGGTTTGTATGGTAAATAAAGGTAACACTTTACTTGTTGAAAACATACATAAAAAAAATTATATATGCTTATAACATCCTCTTTTTTGCCAAATAGATCGTAAGTGATTCATGAAAATCATATTTATTATTGGCTTCACTTGGATAATAGTGGCCAGCTCGCCAATTCCCAAGCCCTGTGCGCGTGCGCCGTTTAGAAAGTGGTGCGCGCGCCGTCTTGTTTTTGTCTCTTTTTATCAGCAAAAACCGATCGAAAGGTGCCGGTCGTAGACAGTATGGACGGTCTGCGCATGCGCTTGTCAGTCAATCAATTGAGTCTTTGTTGATGGTAGACGAAATATCGATTTGCCAATTTTGGAGAATCGACAATCTATAATAGAGGGAGTTGGGGGAAATAGTGACATATGGCGATAGCACATCCTAGTCGTACTATATATCATCACTACATCCTTTCTATTTATAAAGAGGTAAATACTATGAACAACAACCACTTACGTTATCGGTCATGTTTGGAACTAATAGTAAATCCCGAAACGAATAAGAGAGTGATAAAGCAAAGCCGTTTTCACGCCGCCATAGATGCGCCGCCATTTCTGATCCCATTCTTTATCCGCACAGGTTGTAAAGTCCATTGGCGGCGGTGATTACTTACCTATCAACCCGTATGCTTCCCTTTCTCATAAAAACGATCAAAGCGTCATCTAGTACACCAATACAGTAGAGCTCGATGATATTTAAACAACACTCTGTGAATGTTTTTATGATGCAACTTTTAATAGAAAAGCTATGGTCTTTTTTCTTTTTTTTATTAGAGAACGTTGTATACAAATTATAATTAAACCTGCTTATAATTTCACTATGGACGCCAAATGATTTCATTTGTTAGTAACTAAGTCGGATCTCAGTCCAAGTCCAAGTCTCCAAAGGTGGGTTCGATCCCCACCCTGGACAAACATTCGTGCGATGAACACTTGTGTTTGTTCGGTGTCTGGGTGTAATATGTATTTAAGTATATATTTGTGTTCCTCTGTTGTCTGATATCTGTAACACAAGTGCTTAAGCTACTTAGTACGGAATCAGGTCAACATATGAGATGTTGTGAGAATTAAGATTTAGATCTATTTTTAATGAAATCGGAGATCCAGCCTTCATTGGCAAGCACAAATTATTTATTTATTGATCTGTTTTTGCACTCGAAAAATAGTTTAACGCCAAAAGTGGCCATTTATGGCGATAAACAAAAACGAACCAAAAAGTGTAGTATAAGTATTAAATAATTTGTATAAGTGCTTTCCTTTGATATTGTTGAAAAGGGATCTGGTTTACTTTCTAACAATTTAAATCAATTAGTGTCGTCGCTAGTGTACCCTACCTGTGACCTTAAGCAAGCGACAGCTTTGACCGTGGGAGTTCCACGCTTCGGTATGAATGGACCGGCTCGACCGGAGTACCACGGCCTCACAGAAAACCGTCGTGAAGCAGCACTGTGCTGTGTTTCGCTGCGTGAGTGATTGTACCGGAGGCTCAATCAAGAACGGGGTTTAAAGGTAGGCAGCGCACTTGTGACAGCACTAGTGTCTCCAAAAAAAGCTTGGGACGCAACCGGGAACATAACGGTTAGGTGATGATGATGGATTAAAGTCATCAGATTAATTATAACTAACAAGTGAGCCAGAGATCCGACAGAGAACCAGAGTCACCGACATAGCCCACCGAATTAGCAAACTGAAGTGGCAGTGGGCTGGTCATATTAGCCGCAGAACTGACAGCCGTTGGAGCCGTAAAGTCCTCGAGTGGAGACCGCTACTCGGTAAGCGTAGTGTAGGACGCCCTGCGACAAGATGGGATGATGACATTCGAAGGCTGGCTGGTGTGGGCTGAATGAGAGTGGCCGAAAATCGGGAGCAGTGGCGTGCATTGGGGGAGACCTATGTCCAGCAGTGGACGAGTGTGGGTTGCTGATGATGAAGTGAGCCAAACTCGAGTGAAATACCTATTGAAGACTTCCATTATATTTTAGTTCCACTGAACAGGTAGCTCAATGTTGCCAACTTTTGTATCGTCATCATGACTTCGAGTTGTTTCGATTTAAAACTATTACAAGGCTTTAATTGACTTCAGACATTTGATTACAATTAGTTTTTTTTTCTACTACATATTTGCCCTGCCTGATGAAAGTGATAGAGTTCAGGTTGCTATGGCAACAATTTTTTTTTAATAATCATCATCAGCCCATTTAAGTCCCCACTGCTGGGACACGGGCCTCCCTCAAACACATGAGGGGTAATTGCCATACTCACCACGCTTGGCAGACGGGTTGGCGAGGGTTTTGATATAAATGCAGAGTTTTCCTTCTCTGGGCGCTGATGATCATGCCAGCAGCTTTACCTTAGTCGCCTTTTACGACACCTCGGTAAGAGTGAGGGTGGCCTATTCTACTCTGCCGGGGACCACACGGCGATTTAATAATAATAACCTTTATTGCCATGAAGCATGTTACAGTTTTTGTTCTTAAAGCTAGCGGCTCTGCACTAAGCAAGATCTGCTTGTGTCGCAGTAGCAAATTACACAGTTATTTTATGCACATTATGTTTCAGGCTTAAGATTAGGGCAAATAAAGATACTTAGGGATAAACGTTAAAGTAAAAAAAAAGTAATACAAACTTAGGATTAAATTAAAATTAATACTTCCTTCCTACTTCTATGTCTGTGTTTAATATTGCACTAATAAATGTTTAATAGTGAATGGGTATGTGTGCGTGTGTCTTCATGTGTGTGAACGAAGATAGCCATAAGCAATCATATTTTATCTTTAGCTATTTTAACTTTTATTTAATCGTGTTTTATCTAAGTTTATCTTCTTTTGTTAATTTATTTATTAAATCATGGCATGTCACATAGTAAAGTAGTAAAGGTGTAACATTAGGGTACAGCGTTTGTGACACCCTGTAAGGGCGTAATTTCTTTTCAGTTGTAGCAATTATCTAGCAATATAGAACACGTTTCATATTTCAATGTTTAGCTATTTTAACTTTTATTTAATTGTATTTCATCTAAGTTTATCGTCTTTTCGTATTTTTATCCGTTGTAGTAATTTCACAGAAGAAGATTCACATTTTATCTTTAGTTATTTAACTTTCATTTAATTGTATTTTATCTAATGTTATCTTCTTTCGTTAATTTCTTTACAGTTGTAGCTATTAGCCAGAAGCAATGCTGAACAAGTTTCATCATTAATGTTTAGCTATTATAACTTTAATTAATTGTATTTTATCTATGTTTATCTTCTTTTAGTAACTATCCAGAAGCAATACAGAAGAACTTTCACATTTTATCGTTAGTTATTTAACTTTTACTTAATTGTCTTTTATCTTATTTTATCTTCTTCCTTTAATTTCTTTTCAGTTGTAGCAACTAGCCAGAAGGAATGCAGAACAAGTTTCATATTTAATCTTAAGCTATTTTAACTTTTATTGAATCGTATTTTATCTAAGTTTATCTTCTTTCCGTATTTTTTTCAGTTGTAGTAATTACCCAGAAGCACCGCAGAAGAAGTTTTGAATTTTATCTTTAGTTATTTAATTTCTATTTATTTGTATTTTATCTTCTTTTGTAAATATTTTTCTAGTTCTAGCAATTTCTTTAAAGTAAATGATACATTTAAAAAGCGAGCGAGCGATCCAACTATGTCTTCGGTAGTTCAGTTTGTTCAGAGCTGTCACCCGGTTAGTGAAATATAGTAGGGTTGGATACTGTTCGAAGACGCATCGAAGGTATATTTATTATTTTTATGTTGATGTTTAAACATGTTTTTTTTTTATTATTTCGTCAGTAAGTCGCACTATCAGGAAATCTGCCATCATCAATGGCCCCCAATCTATTTTAGAGCTTAAAGTTTTAATTGTATGTGTTATAAATTTCCGTGTTGGACATACTTTTACTGTATTTACTCGCTTTAACGTAACGCCGTGTGGTCCCCGGCAGAGCAGAATAGGCCACCTTCACTCTTACCGAGGTGTCGTAAAAGGCGACTAAGGTAAAGCTGCTGGCATGATCATCAGCACCCAGAGAAGGAAAACTCTGCATTTATATCAAAACCCTCGCTAACCCGTCTGCCAAGCGTGGTGAGTATGGCAATTACCCCTCATGTAATTGAGGGAGGCCGTGCCCCATCAGTGGGGACTTAAATGGGCTGATGATGATGATGACTGGCTTTAATCAAAAACCTAATTTTTTTCTTATATTTCAACAATAAATAATTTGGTGTAGGCATTTTCATTTCCAGTTAGTTCCCTGTCTTGAGCAGTATAGGTAAAAATTCTGCCATCGGCCATCTTTACAATGTCATAATTCTCATCTGTGTTTTTTTGATTTGAGGCTATAATAATAATGTATTATTATTATGTACACTTTTTATTATCTCTTTATCATGATATCAGTCCACATCCACCCACTGCTGAGTGCCTCTTCTTTATTTCGCCACTTCTCTTGGTCATCCCCAACCTTATCCACTGTTTCCCCGCCACCTTCACAATATCAACGGACCAACGAGCTGGTGGCCAGCCCACAGGACGTCATCCTATTCTTGGCTGTCATTCGGTAATTCCTTTTTATACAGACATCAAATAACATCAATTTCGTATTTTTTAAATAATATCCTCCAACCGATTACGGCTACGGCGGCCAATCTCAACGATCAGCCACGTACGCAGGATATATTATAGTGCTCAAGTGTGTGCGCAAACACAAGTGCACTCTCTATTCCCTTACCCTCATATTCCGATGGGACACTACTGTGACACGACCAGAGAGGGATTGGGCGCAGGACCAACGGCTTAACGTGCTTTCCGAGGCACGGGGGTACAAGACCGCCAACTTCCAGACTCCGGGCTGCCACTAAGAATTTCTTACCGAAAACTTAGGTACAAATTTTTGGCCCGACCCGGGGATCGAACCCGGGACCTCTTGCACAGCCGTCGCTTTAAAGTGCGACCCACTAACCACTGCGCCACCGAGGCAGTTATATTTTTTAAATATATGTTACATGTATACCTATTTCCTCACTAAAATGACGCATTAAAACCCATTCAAATTGTTCCCCAATCACAAAATACCCACAATCGTATTTTATTAGCTAATAAAGCCTATCCCATAATCTGACAATTAAAATTATGTAAACTTCGGTAAAGTTATGGGAAAACACAGACAAAGGAATAACCTAGACCTCTCTACAATAGTGGGTTCCCACACTTGGCTCCAAGATTAGATAAAAAGCTCGTTTTCACTTGCGTGAGCTTATGTAAGCTTTGTTATTGAGCTTTAGAGGGCAAGTTTTGGTGCGTCTTGTGTTATAGAATTTTAAACTTCTAGTTTTAATTAATCCCAGTCCACGTTTCTTCTTAATGCTCATTTAATAGGTCTAGGAGCGACGCCATTACATTTTTAATTAAATGTAATATGTACAGTGGCGGACAGGTCAAGCTATACAAAACTGTCAAATTTCCTCAATCGATTTCGAACTCAACGTGTAACAATATAAGGTTTATAATCGAATGAAGAAATTTGACAGTTTTGTATAGCTTGATGTGTCCGCCACTGTACATTTAAGACATTAAAAATACTATTTCTTTGTGTTTGGTCTGGGTGTTAGTGTTACCGTCATTTTTTCTGGTTTCCATAGTACAAGGGAAAACCTTACTTTGAGGCCAGGACGATGATTTGCCATGTTGTCTTAATTTATTATTATTTATTTTTTACTCAAGAACGACATTCTAAATTAACTAACATCGACTATTGTGTAACAATTACCTGGAACAATAATTATGTAAACGTCATCATCATCATCAGCCCATTTAAGTCCCCACTGCTGGGGCACGGGCCTCCCTCAAACATGTAAGGGGTAATTGTCATACTCACCACGCTTGGCAGACGGGTTGGCGAGGGTTTTGATATAAATGCAGAGTTTTCCTTCTCTGTATACGTATATAGGTAAAAAATACGTTGTACACAAAATTTCGTTAATGCCTAGTACTTAAGGTGACGGGTAGGGCACACTAGCGACGCCAATCGATTTTAATTTTTAGCTACTAAACCGGATCTATTTTAAACAATCTCGGGGTTCGACAAACACTTATACTATTTATTAAATAACCATGCAAAAGTGTTGGGTCCCTTTTTTACGCTAAAAATTGATTCACGCTAAAATTGGCCGCTTTTGGAGGTAATCAATTTTTCGCGTACGCGTTGGACCCAACATTTTTGCATGGTTATTTAATAAATAGTATAAGTGTTTGTCGAGAGGTTGTAACCCCGAAATTGTTTAAAATAGATCCGGTTTAGTAGCTAAAAATTAAAATCGCTTGGCGTCACTAGTGTGCCCTACCCGGTCACCTTAAGATTGTGTATTTGGTGCAATAAAGTACCTATATCTATCTATCTATAAATCTACGTTTATGATGGTTGTGATATGTAATTAATTACATTCATAAGATAGCCTCAGAAATTACAAAATCTTTTCTCCGGTAAGTACAAAAAATTTTTTTTCTTTGATGCCTATTTCAAACAGTTTATCGAACAAAAAAGAAAAACTGAAGAAAATTAAAACAATAGCTGAGACCCAAAACGAAGCTAAGAGTAAGTAAAAAAGGAAAGTTAAAACAAACTAGGTCCCTGTGGCAGTGTCCCCAAAATGATGGCTGCATTACCCTGCGATCACGATGGAAATTCGCTGGGTGAGGTAGCTACCAGCCTTTGGCTCTCCCGTGACTTCGACTGAATGCTTAGCTTAGTCACGGGTGGTGCCTTAAATTCGACATAAATAATAAAAATCAAATGGCTGCCCTACTGGACTAAACGATTGAATATGATGAATTTAAGCCATTCAAATATTATTATTGTAATGGACGGGAGAAAACTATTCGTTAAATTTAAGATTTATGTTGTACGCGTGGTCCCCGGCAGAGTAGAATAGGCCACCCTCACTCTTACCGAGGTGTCGTAAAAGGCGACTAAGGTAAAGCTGCTGGCATGATCATCAGCGCCCAGAGAAGGAAAACTCTGCATTTATATCAAAACCCTCGCCAACCCGTCTGCCAAGCGTGGTGAGTATGGCAATTACACCTCATGTGATTGAGGGAGGCCCGTGCCCCAGCAGTGGGGACTTAAATGGGCTGGCGATGTTGTACGCGTTATGTACTTATGTAAAAAAAATATAATCATAACTTTAGATTCTTACTAGGGTACAAGATTGTTCTTAAAGATATAAAGATGTCTAATTTAGTTAATGTATTACGGACGGCTATCCGTTTATCTTACTTTTTTATATACTCTTTTTAAGGTTGGCTCATCGAATTTTAGATGATTTTTCAATCGAATATTTATATTCATATTCTTTATTGTTCCATGTAGGTAAAGATGAAATCTAGGTTTTTATTTATCTTTCAGTTTTTCTTTTCCTAATTTTTTTACTGCTGTAAATACATTCTCCTCTGAATGACTCATTTAATAAGGTTAGCATCTAAACTGATGAAAGTATTAGGAACTTATTGTCTGTGCTATTGTTATGAAAATTAACTTCAACAAAATCATCCAGTCTTGAAGTTTTTATCCAATCTTTTTACTATTTTCCAGCTCTGTTCTTTCATAACGAAAAAGTAGTTTTACTTAAAAACACCCGAACAACATTCCGACGAAAAAAAAAACAGTTCGCTTACGTAAAATCGTGCAATCGGCTACTTTCGCAAAAGGTGTACCAACCAATAAGATTATAAAACATTTATTAAAGGCATAAATAGCAATAGGAATCAAGTTAGAATCTTATTGCATGAATCAAACTATAAATCGAGACACTAAACATCAGATAGTAAACAATTTAGTCTAAAATGTCGATCTGTTGCATACTGTGTCTGAAAAAACCCGAACGTTTCTTTTCATTGAATTTACAAGTACGTTTCCACAAAGTCAAATCAAATTGAACCTTGAAGTAGGTAAAATAGGAATTAGATGAACAAATAAATACCAATGCATTAAATAGCTACGATTTATCTTTGATCGAATGCTACTTTTCAATAACTATATAAGATTGGTAGCCGTTACAAAAGGTATTAGGCTAATTTAAAGACGCGAAACTAAATTGTAGAGTCATTTCAGTAAATTAAAGTAGTAAATTCGAGGTTATATATTATTTTACAAGTAAACACCAGTAATATACACTTTAGCACTTACAGCCATTAGAAATGCGTTCATAAATCAGAATTTCTTCCTCAAACTGGTACTTCCTACCTTCCTAACTCAATTATAACACCAATTAAAAGGCTTTCATAACACGAACAATGTTAAAATATTCACTAATAAAAAAACCCACATACCTCTACCGGAAAATCGTGGCTAACAAAATCACGTAACTAGTTTTTTTTTCTATTTTCGAACTGAACTTTTTATTGGTATTTTAGATCACTGAATTCAAGTCACAGTCAGGCACATATACAGCACTGGCACTTAAGAGTTTTTCTTTAACGAGCGCGCGAGACGTCCGCTCGGGGGCGCGTCTCAGACTCAAATGCGGCTGAGTGGAACAAGCCTGCGCTCGCGCACCGACTCGCGACGCTCGCACACACATACGGTGCCTTATGTAAGTAGCGTCCTTATGTAAAACGTATATAATTTGAACGCAGGACGGAAAAGCGTGATTACAGTTGAAATTTTGTGTTGGAGCTCTGATGATGGGACTTTTATTAAATCCTATTTCGGATGGTATTTTTGTTTGTTTCTAGGTAAGTTAGAGTTGCAGTATTGATCTTAATCTTTGCTTATAAATTAGTTGAAACATACTTTAACTTTGTTGGTTGGTAAAAGATAAATTTGTTGAAATAATTCCAGCATAACACAATAATGTTTTGCTTTGATGCAGTAAATGCAGATTTCTACTCATTGCTACTGATTTGTAACCCAGTGCCCTGTCACTCGTTAGACTGATGTCCTAAGAAAGACTGCTTGCAGACTGAAAGTCTTGAAGTTAGCGACAAATCTTAAGCAATTAAATATTTCATAACATCACATACATTGATCTGACTCCGAGATAGGTAACTCAAGCACCTGTGTTACGGATATCAGAATCAACAGTGGGATTACAAATATATACATATAATACTTATTTATTTTTGTAAATACATACTTATAATACATAGAAAACACCCAGACCAATACAAACAGACATATTCATGCACACAAATGTTTGTATTGTGCGGGGATCGAACCCGGAACCCTTGGACCAAAGGCAGCGTTCACTACCATTATTCCAAACGGGCCGTCAAAGCATTGAATTATTGAAGCCAGCATCAAATACTTCGTTTAGAATTCATTCTAAGTAGATACCTTCATATTAGCTTTATGTCTTGTCTTTTTGTTTTATGCCTAGTAGTGTTGTACGTCAGAGACGCAGCCAACTCTGCCAATGTCAAGTGAGTAGAGCCACATTATCACGAATTGAATTGACCAGTGATTTCAGTTTATTTCTTAGTTAATTGAGTTTTCTTTTTAGAAAATCACCACCTATAGCAAAACAAAACGTACAACACAGTATTTAATGGGAGGTTCATTTTAATTCATTTTACAGTCTATGTCTTGTGTTTTTAAGCTTAATTAAAATTTGACGATCCGTTTGGAACAGTGATAGTGAACGCTGCCTTTGGTCCAAGGGTTGCGGGTTCGATCCCCGCACAGTACAACATTGTGCCCCCGCACAGTATTACATTTGTGCGCATGAACACGTCTGTTTGTATTGGTCTGGGTGTTTTATATGTATTATAAGTATGTATATATAAAAGAAAAGTATTAAATGTATATATTTGTAATCCCACTGTTGATTCTGATATCCGTAACACAGGTGCTTGAGCTACCTATCTCGGAGTTAGATCAATGTATGCGATGTTGTAAAATATAAGAAAAAAGTGAAAATTTTTTTGGGAACTTTGTATAGATATAGAAGAAATTTGGAGTAAACATTTTATTTTCAACTTTTGATTTAGTGGGTTTTATAGCTTCTTTTTCGTAGATTTTTTTAATAAACCATCATAGACTTTGTGGCAAACCGACCTCCTTAAGTTAATCATTTTATTTTCGTTTTTGTTTTGTTTCTCAATTTGACGTTTTCATATTGTCATTGATTTGTTTTGGTGCAATCGGTACGTTAATATATTTTATTTCTATATTTTTATTGTTTTCTTGCTATTTTTACCCATCTCCCTCGCTCGCTAACAGGGCTTCTTCCCCATTTTTTTAGTGCAAACGCTATAAATATGTTTCTGTAAAGAGTACTGGTCCCCGGCAGAGTAGAATAGGCCACCCTCACTCTTACCGAGGTGTCGTAAAAGGCGACTAAGGTAAAGCTGCTGGCATGATCATCAGCACCCAGAGAAGGAAAACTCTGCATTTATATCAAAACCCCGCCCCAACCCGTCTGCCAAGCGTGGTGAGTATGGCAATTACCCCTCATGTGATTGAGGGAGGCCCGTGCCCCAGCAGTGGGGACTTAAATGGGCTGATGATGATGAAAGAGTACTCAAATTCCATTTAAATAAAAAAAGAAATATTTTTTTTTGCACCGGTCGGGGAATGGAATCCACGACCCGAAGCGCAGTAATCACTACGTTACACCTATAATCCAACTGACTGCGTTAACGAAGGCTACTAAAATTGTACTTTCAAGCAATTGAAAAAAATATCAATTATAGCTATTAATTAACTACTTTTAATTGAAGACCGCGAATGAAATTGTAGAATCGATAGTATCGATGGCATCTGGCGGAATCGATTAGGGACGGGATCGTCCGTATCAAGGCTGGTTTTGAAAGTAATTAACTTGGTACTTAATAAGGTACTTGTTTATATTAAGGTAAGCTCAGTGCTTTCGGATGCACCTCCCATAGGGGGTTCGCAGTTCGAATCCGAGCATACGCATCTTGATTTTTCAAAGCTAAGTTCGTATTTGTACCATTATCTCGGCGGTCCGAGAAAACATCGTTAGGAAACCATTTTTTATGTGATAGGTGGCAGACGAGTAGATGGATCGCCTGATGGTAAGCGATTGCCACCGCCCATAGAGACCTTTACACCCCACTTTGCCTTGGATGGGGCCTCCGGTGCCCTCCCTCAAGCAGCGAAACACCTCAGTGCTTCACGCCGCTTTTCTGTGAGGTCGTGGTATCACTCCGGTCGAGCTGGTCGCACGCATAAAAAACTAAATATACAAAAAAAACCGCTTACAACATGGCAATACACGTTTACAATTTGTTACCAAATTATATTAAAATGCTGGAAGGAAATATGTTTAGAAAGAAATTGTGTGACTGGCTCCTATGCAACTGTTCTTATATTATTAAGGAATTTATTGAATGTTGTAAGAAATGTAATCATTGACTAAGTCCTAATATCCTATTTGACCCTTAATCAGAATTTAACATTTATATAAAATCTACTCTGACAATTGACTATTTTTATATATTTCTTTTTAATCCCCGACGCAAAAACGACGGAGTGTAATAAGTTTGACGTCTCTGTTTGTCTGTCTATGGAATCGTAGCTCTCGAACAAATTAACCGATTTTGATTTTGTTTTTTTTTTGTTTGAAAGATGAATAAGGAGGGAGTGTTCTTAGCTATGTTGGATAAAAATCGATCCATGATGGCCGCCGTCACAAAGATTTGGATTTTATGTTTTAACACAACTCCCACAATATGGGTATCATATAAAAGGGCTTGAGTAGCAGAGTATATTAATTGTGAAAAATTTCAAATCCAAGATGGCCGCCGTCAGAAAATGACGAATAACCTATTTGTTGTTTGAACTGCCTCAAGTATAGGTATCAAATGAAAGAGCTTTAGTTGTGTCGGGGGTTTTTTTAATTTTCAATTTAATTTTTATATTATTATATTTACTAGCTTACTGACAAATATTTGCGCGTCTGCTTGCAGGCAGAATACTAACACACCAATTTTGTATATTTGTAACACCTTATTTTATTGTATTCTTGCAAATGAATAATTGATTGATTGGTAGATAAAAAAATAGCAGAATTACGAAACCCTATTGGTACCTACTAAACGCAAAGACTCACGACAGACGGTAGTGTATCTCATTCTTTGTAGTTATAAAGCTATACGAAAAACGCGACGCGAAAAATTGATTCACCCTAAAAGTGGCCGCTTTAGCGGTAATCAGTTTTTCGCGTACAAAAACTGACCTAACATTTGTGCATAGTTACCTATTTAATAAATACTATAAGTGTTTGCCGAGAAGTTGTAATCCCGAATTTGTTTAAAATAGATGCGGTTTAGTAGCTGAAAATTAAAATCTTATGGGCGTCGCTAGTGTCCCTACCCGCCACCTTAAATAACCATGCACAAAATATTGGGTTCGTTTTTGTACGCGAAAAATTGATTCACGTCAAAAACGGCCACTTTTGGCGGTAATTTAAAATTCGAGTGCAAAAGCAGACCAAACAGTGAACTATAAGTATTAAATAAATAGTATAGGTGTTTGCCGAGAGATTGTAGCCTCAACATTGTTTAAAATAGATCCGGTTTAGTAGCTAAATATTAAAATCGATTGACGTCGCTAGTGTGCCTTACCCGTCACCTTAAATATTACGTTTTATGATTTTTATTAAACGTATTAATTCATGGCATTTAAATTGAAATAAATAAATAAAATTTCTTTGCATTTATAATTAATTACTTATTAAAATTAACCAATCTATGAATTCAGCAAATATTTTTGCTAGTTATCTTCAAAACATTTGGAGATGAGGAAATTCCTTAAAAGGTTTTTCAAAAACTTTTTTTAATACATTTATATTGTACCATACCATAGCGACAGAGAACCAGAGTCACCGACATAGCCCACCGAATTAGCAAACTGAAGTGGCAGTGGGCTGGTCATATTAGCCGCAGAACTGACAGCCGTTGGAGCCGTAAAGTCCTTGAGTGGAGACCGCGACTCGGCAAGCGTTAGTGTAGGACGCCCTGCGACAAGATGGGATGATGACATTCGAAGGCTGGCTGGTGTGGGCTGGATGAGAGTGGCCGAAAATCGGGAGCAGTGGCGTGCATTAGGGGAGACCTATGTCCAGCAGTGGACGAGTGTGGGTTGCTGATGATGATGATGATACCATAGCATTCATACCATGGTCAATATCGTAATACTGACAGTATTTAGCTTAAAAACATTATTATTTTAAAAAATACAGCAGAACTAACATTTACAACTTTCATAACAAAAGACATCAACGAACCACAACTTTCGTTCAAGAAAGTGGCTGCTTCAAACTTGTCATTTAGCTAACTGTACCCCGGGGCAAACAAGCCAGATCGGTTTTATTAACCTTGGCTTAGATATGATTTCAATATCATTTTATGTCTTCTCTTCTTCATCTATTCTTCGTCTACAGACGACCCGTTTAGAACAGTGGTAGTGAACGCTGCCTTTGGTCCAAGGGTTGCGGGTTCGATCCCCGTACAGTACAAACATTTTTGTGCATGAACATCCCTGTTTGTATTGGTCTGAAAAGAAAAGTATTATATGTATATATTTGTAATCCGACTGTTGATTCTGATATCCGTAACACAGGTGCTTGAGCTATCTATCTCGGAGTCAGATCAATGTATGTGATGTTGTGAAATATTTATATTATATATTATATTTATATCTATATAATAATAGTGGGAGAGCTAAAAAATCAAGTTACATTAAAGTCATACATAACATACACTTGCGCGATGTAATAGACGCCCAGTGCCATCTATTGGTAATAAATCTGACTTTGACTAATTTAGTTTGACTTGACCGTGGGAGAACCATGCTTCGGCATAAATGGGCCGGCTCGAACGGAGTGATACCACGGTCTCACAAAAAACCGGCGTGAAGTAGCACTGTGCTGTTTCGCTGTGTGAGTGAGGGTACCGGAGGCCCAATCCGGGGGAAAGGGGGGTTTAAAGGTTGGCAGCGCACTTGTGACTTTACAACTTTGTCGCGGGTGTCAATGTGCGAAGGAATATTACTCAAACCAAACTTAAGATACCAACCTTTAAAAATTATTACGGAAAACGCTTAAATAGATACTTAGTCCCTACTCTTTTAAATGAAATTTCACATAGTATACGAGCAGAATTAACCGATGAAAACTATAAACATAAACTCAAAACATACTACAAAAATATACTTCAGAATATGTAATCTTAATTGAATACACCATGCGTATCACCCTGTATGTTGCCATTTTTTTATGAGCGCTGCTCTTGGCAGCTCAGTGCGAGCGAGATGCATTCGGCATAGGTACCTACGCAAACGGCTCGCAGCGCGTGGTCGTGTAGACAATAAGTATTAGAAGTAGTTATGTTATACTTTATTATTTTTATTTAGTTAAATAAGCGACACTCATGTGTAATCGTGTCAAGGACAAACCGGCAAGGTTTTTATGACACTTTTAATTTACATAATGTTATTGTAATTATTATAAATAAATTTAAAAAAAAAAAATCGATTACCATCAAGCAATCCGTCTGCTCGTCTGCCACCTATCACATAAAAAAAACATATGAGAGTTTTATTTTGTATACCAATGGTTTACAAAGATAATCACAAAATTAACAACTACGTTAGGCCAACGTATCTACACGTTCACAAAAGCAAAACAGCTTATGTAAACCGAAATTCTCGTACCATTGCAAAACTCGACAAAAATGAATAAAACCTCCCGATTACAAAAACTCAGTTCAATATTGCACCATTACAAGTAATTAAAATCGAAAAGTAGAAAGAACAAAAAGTGATGCCACTGCGCAGGTGGATGTGTTTTGTCCCGCTCTCTCGCGGGGTCGTGGTATAGCGCCGTCTCTGTCCAACGGAAGGCACTATCTAATGGACAACTGTAACGGCCAGTTGTTGTAACTGACTTTTATTAAGCAATGGTGCTCAAAGTTTTGTTTAATAATCCATCATAAAAGGGTTTTATTGCAATATGTAGAAAATAAGCCGAAAGATGACGTCATGATAAGTGATTGCCGCCACTTATTGTTTTATGCGTGGGAGAGCCACGTTTCAATACCAAGTTTCAATAGTATAGCTCTCATAATTTCGGAAAAAAGTGGCTGTGACATTAAAATGTCTTGATCTTGAATTTGGGGACATCGAAGGTGTGTAGAAGGCAGCAGGAAGTATCAGTAAAACATCTCAAGTCCAAGACGGTTGTTTATTGAATGAATCATTTTAAAACCAATATAATTCTTTTTTTTTTTTCACTGTAGATAGGTAAGCGTTTGACCATATTTCACCTGATGGAAAGTGATAATATGGTCTAAGATGTAGCACGATTACCTAGAAGATACCTATTCACTCGCGCTTTGAAAACCCCCAAATTGTAGCCACTAGGGAACACCTCCTCAGGCAACTGATTCCACTGTTTCGCAGTACGAATAAGAAAACAGGATTCAAACCTCTTTGTGCGGACTTTTGGTATTTCTACCATGTACCGGTGTCGATTGAGGGTCTTCCTGGTGGAGTAGGAGTATTCATAATTACTTTGGTATTGCTAACTATAAAAGTACTTACTAAGCAGAGCGCCAAACGTTACACGCGCGGCCTAATTTAGGTGTTTAAGGTGATTGCGCAAACTACCTACTTCACCTCCCCCGAAAAGTAAAGGGTACCGGTTGACCTCCCCTTCAAAAGAAAAAAAAAAGTTGGCGTTTGTAACATTTAGCTTCTTAACATATTAATTATAAAACCTTGGTGTTATTTTTATGTATTATAATTTCTTTATTATTTTTTACAACTTTTACGTTAGGAGATAGTTCTTGTAACACTTTGTAAGGACCATTATAAATACAGTCTAATTTAGAACCTGTCTGATTTTTAATTAATATTAAATCTCCTGGTTTGTACTTAATACTATTACAATTCTGATCATATTTAATTTACGGACGGGCGGGCAGACAGACAGACATGACGAATCTATAAGGGTTCCGTTTTTTGCCATTTTGCAACGGAACCCTAAACAGTTGGTCAAACTGTGAATGCCTTAAAGTTATTCTGATCATGACGCCATATTTATTTGTTAAATTATTTGTAAAAAAATAATATTATAATGGACAATCTTGTTATGACTGTACCCAATAAGAACCTAAGAGAGTGTATCGGAAAGGTACCTATGCGTCTAATTTATAATAACATTTCCCTTCTAGAAGTTTTTTTTTTTATAATTATGATAGCTGGAACCCCCAAGGAAAACGGAAACGTGGCCGCCCTAAACAATCCTGGCGGCGGACTATCACTGCAGAAGCGAAGACCTTAGGACTAACTTGGAGCGAAGTAAAACGTGAAGCTCAAGACCGTTCGAGATGGCGGAGCACTGTGGACGCCCTTTGCCCCACCTAGGGGACATAGGACATTAAGTCAAGGTCAAGTCATGATAGGTGGAAGACGAGCAGACGGATCACCTGATGGTAAGCCATTGCCGCCGCCCATGGACACCCATGACACCAGTAGAGTCACAAATGCGCTGCCAAAATTTAAACCCCGCTTTCCCCCGGATCGGGCGTCCAGTACCCTCACTCACGCAGCGAATCACAGCATAATACTTGCTTCACGTTGGTTTTCTGTGAAGTGTCCTAAACCCTAAAACAAAGTTATTTGCTACAAAGGTCAGATGGTGGTAGTTGTATCATTGTAATAATCAGACTTCTGAAATACTAGATCCTGGTCTTAGTGTACTCAAGCCTTCGAAAAGTCAGCTTTATATGTGGTAGGTGGCAGACGAGCAGGCGGATGGTAAGCACACGCACACACACACACACACACACACACACACACACACACACACACACACACACACACACACACACACACACACACACACACACACACACACACACACACACACACACACACACACACACACACACACACACACACACACACACACACACACACACACACACACACACACACACACACACACACACACACACACACACGCACACACTAGTGTTAATTTATAATTGGAATACTATGTATTTTATCAACATTTTGTACTTACCATCTATGTTTATTGTTTTGCAATTATGAAGTAGTAATGTACCTATATATTTTTGATTCTTAAATTTTTGGATCTAACTGTTTACAGATACCTACTGTTTCTCAGAATGGAAGAGCAGGCTATTTAAAGCTTAATAGGGAACACAGACGTACTTATAGTTCAAGACTGCTTCATTGTTAAAGCCAATAAAGTTATTTTATTTTTTATTTATTAATTGGGCCTTCGGTACCCTCACGCAACGAAACACAGCACAGTGCACATGTGATTGCACCCGGGCGCTTCTAGGGCTATAACTTTCCCTGTGTATCATATATTTCTAGCAAATAAATGTTTATTTATTTGACCTAAAAATGAAGTGAACCAAAAGTTTGAGTGCCCCAGTCTGATGGCGCGAGAGCGGCGCGCGCGCACCACGTTAGTTTATCCGGTACGTGCGCCGGCGACGCCTTGCATTAACACAATTTTGAGCTTGTCAGCTTATAATTTTTTTTTGTCTTTCTCCATTTCTTTTATTTAGTGACCGCCCGTGGCTTCTGTCGCGTGGAATTCGGTTTCTCGCAAAATATTTTTTCTGCAAAATAATTTCACGACTACACTGCCTACGATTTTATATAAGCGATAAGCAAAACGACAAAAAAGTTTCATTCATTCCATTTCAAGTAGTTTCTGAAAAAAAATTGGTCACGACGCATTGAAAACTTCCTCCGTTTTTTTGAAGTCGGTTAATTACCGCGTAATAAATAGAGAAACATCTTCCCCCTTTTTTTAAAAATGCGGTCTAAGAAAAGTTCCGGAACTATACTCATGCCTGCCTGTTTTAACATTGCGTTCTGGAACGGGACGGCTTGAGCTTTAGTACGGTAATAACTTTAGGTCGCGATTTATAATAAGGTGGTTTCTGTTTCTAACCACCACTTTTACAAAGCCAAATCTTTATGTTAACGAATAAGTATTATGTCCCTGACCGGTTTTTTTTTGTTTTAAATAATGTATTGTAGTCAATAATTTCCCCCGGATTGGGCCTGCAGTATTCTCACTCCGCAAAACAAGGCACTGGCACTCCTTCGCGCCAGTTTTTCTGTGAGACCGTGTCATCATTTTTTTTATGTTATAGGTGGCAGACGAGCAGACGAGCAGACGGATCGCCTGATTGTAAGCCGTCCAGCTCCACGCCCGACTCCTGCGCAGCCAGCCGCGCCTCCGCAGCCTTCTTCTTGGACACGAACGCCGCGCCAGACGACGCCTTGGCGATACGGATGCGAGTGAGGCGGGCTTTCTGGAATCAGGAAATGTGTCTTTAGAATAAATCCTACTTAATATTATAAACGCAAAAGTTTGTGCAGATGTACATAAGCATGTTTGTTGCTCATTCACGCAAAAGCTACTTTTTTAAATATAGTATGATAGGTGGCAGACAAGCAGACGGATTGCCTGATGGTAAGCGATTGCCGCCCATAGACACCCGTGACACCAGTGGAGTCACAGGTGCGCTGCCAACCTTTAAGCTCCGTTCAAGCCGGCCCATTTATATCAAAACGCTTACATTTCTTGAGTCTGTTACTAAAAGCAAACAACCTGTTGGAAAGAATCTCTCTAGTAATAATAAGTAAGAAGAAATTATTACTTGCTTATCGTGCGCTAGTGAGGGGAAGACGCCGCACAATTATTGTACTTCCGTTCCAGGATGTTAGGGATGGGACACCTGCACTTTCTCATCGACGTCGATGACTTTTTATCTGGACATATTTAAGTTAAGATTGGGCATGCTTCTTCTAAGCTTACGTGTGACATCGTGTAACATCGTTATTTTAGTTATGCGATAGCTTAAAGTCAATAAAAATTAAATTGAAAATTTAAAAAACCCCCGACACAACTAAAGCTCTTTCATTTGATACCTATATTGAGGCAGTTGGAACAACAAATAGGTTATTCGTCATTTTCTGACGGCGGCCATCTTGGATTTGAAATTTTTCACAATTAATACATTCTGCTACAATTGACCTCAATCCCATTTGATATTAATTGAAGATGAGGCCATGCTATTCTTGCCTTAAAGAGGTCCAGGTTATATTGTTCTGGAAATACATCGGCTGTTCGCATCAGAAGGGAGTTTGTGTAGCACTTAGTATGGGTGGCTGGAACCTCAACCATATAATAAATAAATAAATATTTCACAACATCACATACATTGATCTGACTCCGAGATAGGTAGCTCGAGCACCTGTGTTACGGATATCAGAATCAACAGTGGGATTACAAATATAATACACAATAATACTTTTCTTTTGTAAATACATACTTATAATACATAGAAACCACCCAGACCAATACAAACAGACATGTTCATGCACACAAATGTTTGTACTGTGCGGGGATCGAACCCGCAACCCTTGGACCCAATAGGGTGGTAACCCAATATTCGCCTCGTATCCCGAATACATATTGAAGAGCAGATGCACTAAGCCATTAGCTTAATAAATATGACGTTCATTGATTTCGACCTTGGGTCCAAAGATCTTTATGTAAATTTTGAAACAAACAATTATCAATACATTTCTTAGGTAACTGCCAAAAACTGCCTTGTTTTAAATCGCATAATTTAACTTTCTGCCTAAGTTATCAACCAATCTATCGACATCCTATCGTACTAGCGTCCACGTCGCTAGCCACCCCGTGCGCGGGCGCCGCTCGGCGGACCGAGACGAAGAAAGTACACCCGCCGTAACGGACGCCGGACCCTTCGCTGGCAACGTTTGTTTACGTTGCTAGTCTTGTTGCCGTCTGTCTTGAAAATCTTCTTTCTAGCAGTTAGGTTTGACAAGGATCTTTTGGCGCGTATATTGCATTGATAGAGATGCAGTAGAGCGATGGTAGAACAGTGGATAAGATCGCGGCTTCCATACGGTGGTTCGTGGTTGGATGCTCAGTATTCACCTCTGGATTTTTCAAATCTCTGTGCATTTTTCTACCATTATCTCGGCAGTGAGGGAAAACATCGTGAGGAAACTTGCACGTCTTGGATAGTCTCTCAAAATTGTGGATATAACCTACAACATTTAAGATAATGATTCTGGACGTGTAACCGTCGTGGACCTTGAAAAATTCAATGAGGCTTTTCGCGTGTGATAAATCCGCTAGATGGAGTACTATAGGTGTGAGGTCCATATACAATGTGATTGGTTATTTTTAAACGTGATCTGTCAAAATGTCAATTTGACAAACTAAACAACCAATGCGGTTGATGTTGGACCTCATTCCAACAGTACGCCATCTTGCGGATTGGTCAATATTCATAGTGGCAATGCCAATCAGTTCGCGCATAGCGTTTGGATATTGCTTACTTATTATTTTACGAGTGAGTTCAGTAAGTTTATCAATGTACGAAAGTGTGGACGCAAAATAATATAATTTATCTTCCGTTTAGAATCCTAAGACAGTTTATGAACTTCCTAGTAAACTAATAAACTTACGGATCTTGTTATTTTCCGGTGACTTATATATTTTTCTTTACCCATATAAGAAACAAATGAATTTCTTCAACAAACTCAGATTTACTCGTGTTAGACTCAGACACCAAACAAACAGACTTTCATCATACCAGACCAACCCTGAGCAGGAAACGACCCCATGACCTTCCAGCCCATGAGGCAGGTTCACAACAAAAATGGCGCCATCGGCCGGCGATGTGTATGCTCGGATTCGAACCTGCGACCGCTCGTAAAGAAGGCGCACATCCCAGTGGATGATGGATCCCAGAGCTCAGTAGCTATGTTCACCCTAAAATCCATTCGGCAGCTAGTCTTCGTCGTAAATGTCTAAAAAAAATTTAAAATAAGTTCATTTTTTATTACAATATTTGTTTTAACTAAATAAAAAAGGTAATTTTGACTTGAAAGGCGTCATCTTCTCATCTAAATTGCTATTCCCGTCAGGGTCCGAAATTGGGATCTTCTCGTCAGAATCAACTTTCGGTTTCTGGTGGTAGAATCACATTATATTTATTCATATCTTAGTATATTTTTTGTATCGACATATGTTTAATTGCATGTGTAATTTATATTTTTCATGTATGACGATTTGTAAGAGTTGTATATAAGTAGTCGCAGTTTGACTGCCTCGGTGGCGCAGTGGTTAGTGGGTCGCACTTTAAAGCGACGGCTGCGCAAGAGGTCCCGGGTTCGATCCCCGGGTCGGGTCAAAAATTTGTACCTAAGTTTTCGGTAAGAAATTCTTAGTGCCAGCCCGGAGTCTGGAAATTGGCGGTCTTGTACCCCCGTGCCTCGGAAAGCACGTTAAGCCGTTGGTCCTGCGCCCAATCCCTCTCTGGTCGTGTCACAGTAGTGTCCCATCGGAATATGAGGGTAAGGGAATAGAGAGTGCACTTGTGTTTGCGCACACACTTGAGCACTATAATATATCCTGCGTACGTGGCTGATCTTTGAGATTGGCCGCCGTAGCCGTAATCGGTTGGAGGATTAATATATAAGCCTATGCAAATAAAGTACTTTTGAATTTTGTTTTTTTTTTAATTTTGTGTCTAAATACTTATCTTTATTAACCATCAATGTATGTACATTTTGGAATGCAATAAAAGTTGAATTGAATTGGATTGGAATGTACCAGCTGTACTATATCGGTTTCATTAGTTCTCCTGTGGATTACTGTTTTAATAAGCAGGAATAGCTTAAGAGTTTTATTCTTAGAAGCATATTCAGTATGCGATTTCTATACCGTTATATCTTGGAACAATACCGGTAAATAGTACACGCCATGTTAGTTCTTACTTGTAGGTACAATGCACGAGTTGTAGTGTCTGTTGATTTTTATCTATAGCTGGTTTAATTTAAAAAGCTATGCAAATTTTTTCTTCTGTTTTTTAATATGGGTCCGAAGTGTCTTTTTCTTCTACTTGTAATCCCTGGCAAACTTCAGTCTGTCCTATTTGTATCTTGATTTTTACAAAATTGTTAAAGATGATATCTGGGAGATCTTTGTAAGATCTCCCAGATAACAGATGAATACTGAGAGAGAGCACAGAACTAGTGGCGCCATCAAGTAGAGCTAGATAAAGTTAAGTTAAGTATCAGCCTATAAATTGTCCCACCGCAGGGCAAAGGCCTCCATCATAGAAATGAAGTCATCGCTACTATGATGGGATTAGGCTTAATCACCACGCTTAATGTTACGAATATTAAGATGGATGCGTGGAGTGACGAGAATGGACAAGATAAGGAATGAGTATAATAGAGGAAGTATGAAAGTGGCAGGCAAATCGTCTTTCCTGGTACGGCCATGTAATGAGAAGAGGGGAAGAACATGTTACCAAAAAAGTGATGAGTTTAAATGTAAGTGGGTGGAGGTACAGAGGACGGCCGAAAAAGAGATGGATGGATTGTGTGACGAGTGACATGATGGAAAAAGGGGTGGATGATTCGATGACGAATGACAGGGACGTATGGAAAAGAAAAACGTACTGGGAAAAGGGCAGGAGGATGATGACCACGCTTGCCTATTGCGGATTGCGGACAAACCCGAGCTATGTTCGAAAAATCCGAAACGTAGTTTTCGCTCGACCCGGGACTCGGGCCTGGTACTTAAACCACTAGACCAACAGGGCGTCTAGAGCTAGATAAAAAAAGGTAGATAAAAACGAGCTTGATAAAAACTATAATTTTTTTTCCGATACAAGGCAAAGCCGGCGGTTCAGTCGTTCTTGAGTTGTATTACTTTCTTTCTTGAGTTGTATTAAGTTGTATTACTAACTTTCTTATAACGGAATTTTAAATCATCATGATATTATAAATCTAATTTACTTTTACCTACTTGTAGTTCGTTCGATTTTTCTGATACCCTTATCACAAGACTTGTGTTATGGGCATCAGAATAATCGAAGGGATCATAAATTTAATCGATTTTTTTTTAACTACCTACATCTCTCCTCTGAATCGGTTACAAGCGCTCTGTAGCTGCATCAGTAAAAACGTTGAGGTGGGTTTATTTAAAGATAGAATTTTTTTATATTACTTTTAAATCTAGGTAAGATTTAAAAGTAATATAAAAAAATTCTCTGAATCATAAACCTTCTTTTTGGACCACTTTTATATCATTAAAAAAATAATTATCCTTACTCCTAAATTGATAAAAAAAAATTTTTTTTTATTAAAAATATGATAACATTAGTTATTAAAATTTAGTTTTTTTTTGTTAGTTTTTAACTCAGGTATTCACTACCTATATATTCTGCAGATTATTTTGCTCCCAATCACTACTTTCTGTATTATACTTTCCGTGACAGACTATAAGTAAGGCAGCACTATGTACACGTAATCTACAAAATGTAACATTAGTTTGTAAGGTGTATGTCTTGTTGTTTGTCCTAAATAAATAAATATCAGTTCTTAACGATCTCTGTGCAGAGCATGCATGGAAAAGGAAGAAACAGCCGCTCATGCACTTTAGAGTGCATCGGGGTGGCCAACCACCGGGAACACTATTTGAGAAACCCAGGCAATCTCCAGGAAATCTTCAGCAACTCCAAGGCGCTGATAGATTTCCTTGAAGAACTCGGCTGGTTGGAGTGACACCGGGCGACTTCACCCTCCGCACGCGAAATGGGCACAACTGCTGCCTGATTGCGGAAAAGCGTTTTTTTTAATTTGTTGACTCAGGAGAAATGCGTTACGCATACCCATCCGTCTGTAAACAGATGGGTTATGTCGGACTCTCCTCCGGCGACGGCTTCTCCTAACGAGAAGCCAGCCAGAGGCATACCGATTAAAACTCCTGGGACTCTCTCTCATCTGTCCATGTGTGGGCGAGTGACATGGGGTTAAAGCTCGGAGCCTTTCACCACGTCACCCCCCGGACAGGGACAGGGCCTGCACGGCCCACGCGCTCGGGCACGGCGCTTCTCCTCCCGGGGTTGGGGGGAGGGATGGGGACAGCCGAGAGAGTCGTGCCGTCCCCACCAGGCGTAGGTGGAGGTCCGTGCAATGCCGGTGGTGGGATTGAGGAAAAGCCTGCACGAAGGAGAAGAACTACCTACATACTTTGGAGTAAGGTCTATGTACCCATGTCCTTTTGTCTGCTAAATTAAGTGATATTATTTATTTATTATTTGTTAGAAATGGGGTGAGCCCTGCGTCTCATAGCCACTGCGACCAGTAGATGATCTATTGTGGCAGCCCCATAACCTATTACAGCACCACATGTAGCTCCAGTTCCAGGATAAACCCGAGAATGGAGCTGATGGGGGAGCTTTTGATCTCGTCTGCTGAGATCATGTGTGCTCCTAGGTGCCGGCATCTGCACCGGTGCAGCGCTATGCACTCGCCGAGGACGTGGATAATCGTTTCCTCGTCCTCGCGACAGAACCTGCAGATTTTGGTATCTGAAAGGCCCATGTTGTGCAGGTGCTTGTTCAATTAAGTGATATACAATGAAAGTCTAATTTTGTATTTATTAATAGGGGAAATAAAAACTCTTTAGTAATAAGGAGACCACCATGTTTTATATGAACATTTGCCTCAAACAAGAACTGTATAGTTTACCAATCACGTTGCCTCTGAATCACTTTACCGGCCACATAGAGATACAGTCACGATAAACCGGTCCGAAACCCGTCATGAAGAATACATGGAAGTCAGCAATAAAATATATACGGCGATTAAATCGTAGCTAGCATAGCGCACATTAATTGTAAATGAAAGAGATGGGAATACAAAACCGTGCAAGAGTGAATGAGATGGATAGCGGCGCGCGCGCCTCGACTTTTTAGTCCGCGCACACAGAGACTCCTACGCACACTCGTCGTATGTTAGTGTGCGTGTGGGTGTATGTATAACGGAATTTTCTAGTATTCATGATTTATAACACACTTGACATTAAGATGAGATCAGAAAATTGCACCCGAAGATAAAAAGTGATACAATTATAGAAGTAATTACATGGAAACTACAATGACATCCAGGATCGTTCAACTCGTCTTGGAGTTCATGATCCTTGGGGCCCATCTTCGTTTGTCCCACCATACAACTCACTAACTAGGGGCAAGGAGTATTTTTTGCAAACAGTGGACAATACGACAATAAAACTTTTTCCGAAATGAAAAATACTATTTCTAGATTAGACTCATACCCCCTTATTACAAATCGCGAAAAAGTTAAAAGTCGCTCAGCGGGCTATGGAACGAGCAATGCTCGGCGTCTCTCTCCGAGATCGAATCCGAAATGAGGTGATCCGGCAGAGAACCAAAGTCATCGACATTGCTCACCGGATTAGCAAGCTTAAGTGGCAGTGGGCTGGCCATATTAGCCGCAGAACCGACAACCGATGGGGTAAACGAGTTCTGGAGTGGAGACCGCGTCTTGGCAAACGTAATGTAGGGCGCCCTCTGGCTAGGTGGGGGGACGATCTGCGCAGGATGGCTGGCAAGAGCTGGATGCGAGAAGCCATGGATAGATCACAGTGGCGAACTATTGGAGAGGCCTACGTCCAGCAGTGGACTGCGATAGGCTGATGATGATGATGATGACAAATCGCGAACAAAGATAGTCACGGAACAAAAATAGTGCCAGCTCGTTTTAACATTTGTTGCTCCACGGGATAACATGAGCTTTAGTACGGTAATACCTAACTTCAGATCGCGATTTGTAATAAGGTGGCTCGAAATTTAAGAAAAATAAGTTCAGTTTTTTCAAACATACTAAATATGTGAGTACACAATGTTGTATCACATAATAAATATCGCGTTAATTCCCGTCTTTATACATTATAGTTTTTAAAAATGTTTTTGGAGAAAAAGATTTAACGTAAACATCCTCATGTGACGTCAACACTCGGCATGACAAATTAATAACGCTTTTGCTCACTTTGATTTATGCAAAAAAAAGTAAAATCTCTGATCATAAAATGACAAGTCAAAATAATGACAGTGACAGTAAGTAACTTAAAGTTAACTAAACTTTTTTTATTGGACATACAGCACCAACATCACAATACGTTGAGCCTCAGGGCTACATCACTTCCGGCATATTCATTAATAATTTAAAAAATAAATATTTTCATAAAAACACACATTTAATGATAACTAAAAAATATAAGCCGTGTGGTCCCCGGCAGAGTAGAATAGGCCACCCTCAATCTTACCGAGGTGTCGTAAAAGGCGACTAAGGTAAAGCTGCTGGCATGATCATCAGCACCCAGAGAAGGAAAACTCTGCATTTCAAAACCCTCGCCAACCCGTCTGCCAAGCGTGGTGAGTATGGCAATTACCCCTCATGTGATTGAGGGAGGCCCGTGCCCCAGCAGTGGGGACTTAAATGGGCTGATGATGATGATGATGATGAAAAAATATGGGTCATCTTTTTTCTCCTTCTTTATTCGAAAATCGTATAAAAATGCATTTTTTTTAATTGTATTGTCCATTGTCAATCTATAAACTCCCCTACCCCTGGATTGACCCCCAGTAACCTTACTCACTCGATGAAATACAACGCAGGCTTCTTCACGCCGTTTCTCTGTGAGGCTTCTAAATATTCAAGATAACGCTTATCCCAAACCGAAATGAATACATACAAGCAATTCTTACCGAGTGACGCTGATGAATAGAAACTTTCCGTAGGCTGGAGTGCTAATGGATCGTGCTCTATGAAAACGGCCGTTAATAGATGAAATAATGTAAACCCGAAGAAGATAAGCACATGGCCACTAATAGGACTGAGCGACACTAGAATCTGTAGAATGTGTAACGAGATGAAACCTCTATACTTACATCATCATCATCATCATCATCAGCCCATTTAAGTCCCCACTGCTGGGGCACGGGCCTCCCTCAATCACATGAGGGGTAATTGCCATACTCACCACGCTTGGCAGACGGGATGGCGAGGGTTTTGATATAAATGCAGAGTTTTCCTTCTCTGGGTGCTGATGATCATGCCAGCAGCTTTACCTTAGTCGCCTTTTACGACACCTCGGTAAGAGTGAGGGTGGCCTATTCTACTCTGCCGGGGACCACTACGGCGATATACTTACATATGGCCACCGAATGCGGACCGCTAATGCGCAAACGCAGCATACATCTAAGAAAGCATATTGAGCCTCAATAGATAGATAGATAGATAGATATTCTTTATTGCACAAAAATAAAATACAAGCATGATACAACAACAGCAACAGACAGTACAATAAGGCGGTCTTATCGCTTGTAGCGATTTCTTCCAGACAACCTTTGGTTAGAGGAAAGAAATATCATATTCGTAATAAGGGAAGGCAGTGCAAAGTAGTTTTAACAAATGAAATTGAGAATGGCAGAAATATACATATTTTATATAGTAATAATATTAAATAAGATAAATAATAATAAACAATACATACATACCCAATAATATGTACATAGATAATTTATAACAAAAATTCAATAAAAATATTTCTTATAGATAGGTATAAATGACCAGAGAGCAGACCACATAAAAAAGGAAGAAGAGACAAGGAAAAAACAGTGTACCTATTTATAGAGATGTTTGACACGGGACTTGAATATAGGAAGGGATTGTGATTTCCTGATTGGAAGGGGTAAGGAGTTCCAAAGACGAATGGATTGAACAGTAAAGGATTGTGAATAGGATTCTGAGGAATAAGGAAGCTAAGATGGAGTTTGCGGCATGACCGCATTTCTCAACCGTCGGCGGGTTGCAAGAATTGGAATCGCTCTTTGAAATAAGCTGGAGCCAGAGGATTAAATAAGACGGTATATAACAGAGAGAGGACATGAAGGTTGCGACGCCGACGAATGGGGAGCCAGTTACGACCCGATTGGAACAGTAGTAGTGAACACTGCCTCTGATACAAGGGTTGCGGGTTCGATCCCCGCACAGTACAAACGTTTGTGTGCATGAACAATTGAACATGTTTGTTTGTATTGGTCTGGGTGTTTGCTATGTATTATAAGTATGTATTTACAAAAGCAAAGTATTATATGTATATATTTGTAATCCCACTGTTGATTCTGGTATCCGTAACACAGGTGCTTAAGCTACCTAACTCGGAGTCAGATCAATGTATGTGATGTTGTGAAATATTTATTTATTTAGTTAAGCTGTGCACGGAACTCAGAGACATGGACATATTTGCGTAGGCCAAAAATGATTCGGATGCAGAAGTTAAGAAGGCACTCAAGCTTATCGAGAAGTTTTTCGCAATGAAGGATAGCTAGGGATCTCAATCCTAAACAATTAATACACTTTCTAAATAGTAACTAGGGTTTGGGACTGACATGTAGCACAGTGGCGATCACAATAGATCAAACTGGTCGCAGTGATACTAGTTCTGAAAACGACCTGCATAGCCGCCCGCTTAAAAAAATCCTTAAAAATTACGCCTAAACACCGGTTTTAAGTTAAAATAAACTAATAATCTTCAAAATTATATATAAAGAATATTTCTTTAAGCCTTAATAATTGTTAAATAATTATACCTTAAAATTCCTAAGGAAACCTTCAAGAAAAGAGCGTAAAAAATACATTATTTTCGTATGCTAAATAAAAACAAACATAATATTATTCCCAACTGCTATTACAAAGGCATTCACCTTCATTAAGGTGACGGGTAGGACACACCTAGCGACGCCAATCGATTTTAATTTTAAGCTTCTAAACCGGATCTATTTAAAAAAAATCGGGATTTACAATCTCTCTGCAAACACTTATACTACCTATATATTAAATATACATGCACAAATGTTGGGTCCGTTTTTGTACGCGATAAATTGATTCACGCCAAAAGTGGCCGCTTTAAAATAGATCCGGTTTAGTAGCTAAAAATTAAATCGATTGGCGTCGCTAATGTGCCCTACCCTTCACCGTAAGTACCGGGCCGTGATCTCGGGTCGAGCGGCAAGTGTGTTTCGATTTTTTTTGGACATAGCTCGGGTTTGTGATCACCGATCCGCATTAGGCAAGCGTGGTGATTAAGCCCAATACCATCATAGTAGCGATGACTTGATTTCTATGATGGAGGCCTTTGCCCTGCAGTGGGACAGTTTATAGGCTGATACTTCTGGCTATCTCATTTATCTTAAATACAAAAAAATATATCTGCCGTTAAACTTAGTTTCATTAAAAATGACTCGCGGAAACCTCATCAACCTCCAACTGAAAACTGCCCACTTTATCTTACCTAATTTATATTATACTCCTTTAAACAAAGTTGGCTAATTACAACGACAGCCCGTGCCGTATGTAATTTCAAACAATTTCCTAGTGTGTACAGTTAGCACACACACATGCGCAGCGCGTGCGCACACTAGCGCACTGTAATTGTGGAGAGAATAAAAAAATCGCTTCGAGTGTGCCTTACTTGGAGTACAGAGGCAGGTGGCTGTGGATAGAGGTGAAATAGTTTTTGTTTACAAAAGATTATTATATATGACCCTAGGAGAGTCACGCTTCGACACGAATGGGCAGGCTCGACTGGAGTGATACCACGGCTTCACAGAAAACCGGCGTGAAGCAGCACTGTGCTGTGTTTCGCTGCGTGAAGCACATCCATGCCGAGTAAAGGGGGTTTATAGGTTGGCTGGTTGGTAACTCTACTAGTGTCGAGGGCGTCTATGGGCGTCGGCAATCGCTTACCATCAGGTGATCCGTCTGCTCGTCTGCCACCAATCTATGTTTTTTTTTATGCTAGAGGCGGACAAACGAGCAAGCGAGTTACCTGATGGAAAGTAATCATCGCCGCCCATAGACATCCGCGAAATCAGAGAGATCGCTAGTGTTGCCGGCCTTTTTAAAAAAGAGTACGCACTTCTCTTGAAGGTCCCTAAGTCGTAGCCATCCGGAAATACTCCTGCAGCCAAACCGCTCCACAGAACTGAGGTACGTGGTGGTGGTGGTGAGGTGGTGAGGTGGTAAGGTGGTGAGGTGGTGAGGTGGTGAGGTGGTGAGGTGGTGAGGTGGTCAGGTGGTGAGGTAGTGAGGTGGTGAGGTAGTGGGGTAGTGAGGACGATAAGATATATACTATATCGTATCGTCCTGTTTAGTTTTAACATAAGAACATACTACTTACCCGCACACCCTTTTTTTTTTTGTTGGCTCAGGGGAAATGCTGCCAGCCCTATGTGCAATGGGCTGACCTTCTTATGCATACCCTTCTACCGGGGGCAGACGGGTTATGTGGGGCTCTCCACCTGGCGAGAGCTTCTCCTGATGACTTACCCGCAGACCCTGGGCTGTAAAGCGACAGCTTCGGACACAAACGAGACAAAATGCATTGTGGGCTCTCTTCCTTGCTTACCATCAGGCTGAGGAGAGCCAACATACTGAGTCACTGTAAAAAAAGGTAAGAAGTGGAGAACGCACTACCTGCCCACGTACTTAAAGTTAAACTTTCTTATATGTATTGTCTTAACGAAGCAATAAACGTAGGTATTTGTATTTATCTTTCAAGCTTAGAACAATCTAGCACATTCGTAGTTCCACACCGCCGTCCGCTGTACATAGCGGGCACCGTTCCAACCGGCCACAGTTGGCTGACAGAGCGAGAAGTTCAGATCTCCAGCAGTCGTAATTGATAAATAAACGAGGCACGTGCGCCCGGGTCAACACACTTGTATGTGCTGAGATGGGGCTGGTGGATCCGGAAGATTATGCTGTGATGAGGTTTTTTTTTTCTATATATAAGACTACGTTAAAAAAAAGTAAAAAGTTATTTATTATCAATATTTCACAACATCACATACATGATCCGACTCCGAGATAGGTAGCTAAATCACCTGTGTTACAGATATCTGGAGCCCAATTCTCGTGCTCGTGATATTTTGAAAACATGGCGGATATCACCTGGAGCCCAATTCTCGGGCTCGTGACAGTTATTCTCATACGACCTATATCACTAAAACACAGTTTTTTTGTATAGTTTTCAAGTGATATCCGCCATGTTCTCAAAATATCACAAGCACGAGAATTGGAACCCTGAAAACCATACAAAAAAACTATGTTTTAGTGATATTTCGTATGATAATAAATGTCACGAGCACGAGAATTGGGCTCCAGGAGCCTAATTCACGTGCTCGTGATATTTTGAAAACATGGCGGATATCACCTAAAAACCATACAAAAAAACTATGTTTTAGTGATATATGTCGCATGATAATAAATGTCACGAGCACGAGAATTGGGCTCCAGATCCAACAGCGGAATTACAAATATATACATATATACTTTTCTTTTATAAATACATACTTATAATACTTAGAAAACACCCAGACCAATACAAACAGACATGTTCATGCACACAAATGTTTGTACTATGCGGGGATCGAACCCGCAGCTCTTGTCAATAACAGAGGAAACTATGAAATAAAGGTTAACACAAAAAAATACGGTGTAAAAATATTTAAATTATTGACAATAGGCAGACTAGTGCCTATTATGTCAATAATTTGAAATATTTTTACACCATTTTTCGAAAATTTTGTTCGGCCAAATTACCCAGCGCTGGTGTTCAGACTAGACCCTATAGGGTACTATAAAAGGAGAGGATGGGGGGCAGGGGAAGGGAGAAAAAAAAGAAATGTATAAGAGTGTTATTATGTGTGTGTGTTTATGAGTAGGAATGTATTTGTGTCAATCCGCTCTTCCTGGTCAATGCTATCTATTTCGGGAAAAGAGGCTTTATGTGTTGTTTCCTTAAGGTTT
Organism: Marasmia exigua; assembly: GCA_019059595.1. Taxonomy (NCBI): domain Eukaryota; kingdom Metazoa; phylum Arthropoda; class Insecta; order Lepidoptera; family Crambidae; genus Marasmia; species Marasmia exigua. The sequence continues at coordinate 6,924,790 of CM032488.1, read as the reverse complement.
CAGTCTGTTTTTTCCTCTGTTTCTCAATTAGAAGCAATTTAACGTAGCTAACACATTAACTGAGCACATTATCATCATAATAGCCCCACGACGTCCACTGCTGTATATGAGCCTCCCTAGTTGGCGTTGTGGGTTGTGTAAAGTACATCAGCCTATATACTGTCCCACTGCAGGGCAAAGGCCTCCATCATAGAAATCAAGTTATCGCTACTATGATGGGATTAGGCTTAATCACCACGCTTGGCAAATGCGGATTGGTGATCACAAACCCGAGATATGTTCGAAAAATTCGAAACATTCTTTTCGCTCGACCCGGGAGTCGAAACCGGGATCCCGAGATCTCGGTCCGATACTTAAACCACTAGACCAACAGGGCGTCATTCTTTTTAGTGGGTAGTGCGACGACCAAGTTAGGCCAAAATTTGTACCTGAGTTTTTCTGTTTATAACAATTATTATCCATAATTGCTAAAAGTAACCATTTTCAAAAACGTTAAAAAACACTCAGAACTAACAATTGACACTAAAAACTAAATAAGCAAATAGCCCCATAAATTTGCTTCTCTCTGTAGATCAGATTCAACAGAGAGCAAGTAGAGTCGTTAGCTGAATGGGGATATATCTTATGAGCTAGCCGTCCCTTTGGCGATACGAAGAGAAAGTTAGGTGTGTTATACCTACATATTTTACCGCTTATACTATTCAAATAATTGTTGGGACTGATTCCTGGCACTTTATTTCGCCATCGTCCTAATCAAGAACAGCCTGTCCTATTATTTAGACGGTTGGCAGTCCTCAACTGTGCGTTTCTCTTGAAATTTTTTGCCTCTTTAGCCCAAACTATGGATTGAACTATCGGACCTATTCGAACTTCAAAATTTGTAGAAAAGAGAGTAGGTATACCTTTTTAAAGACCGGCGGAGCATTTGTAAATTCTCTGATATTGCTGGTCCATAGGTATTCGCTAGCCAACAGGTAGTAGCTCTTCTACCATCTATCAAGTAAAAAAAAAGTTAATATGCTCTATGAAAACTCCCCTTACCATTTGAGGATGATAAGATAGGTACTGCGAATGGCATATGGTAATAATTCTATACTTTTTTCTTCCCTACAATGTATTCAAAGAAAGCTGAAAGGAAGAATAAGAAGATACAATATACTGGTTATTAAAGCAATCGAACCGATCGGCGCGGGCGCACTGGGGCGTCAAAATCGCTATTAATATGCACCTACTTCGACGCCGTTTCGTTTTTCCTACTTCCGAGTGGCATAGAGTTGAAGGAATACAGAGGGAGCAAGCCATATACTGGGATTATTTGTAACGACCTTTTGAGCGATGAGCAGTTTCAAATAGCTTATTACAGTAAAAAATCCTAACTGTAATCGATACATAAAATTCCAATGCCTACACATTCTCTAGTATTAAGAAAAATAGTCTGTTTGTATATAGTTTGACATTAGTTTAAACTGGTAATTTATATTTCTTAAATTATTAATCACTATGATTAACTATTCGCATGTCTTAAAATAAGGCTAAATAGGCATAAGTACGATAATATTTTCTGTTTAACACCTACTTTATGTAAAACAGGGTGTTTATAGCGAATAAATTATTTGATATTTGATATTTGATAAAATAGCTCTAGATTCTTTGAAGGGTGTACTTAATCGAAGTTTGGTCACAGAACTGCTAACATTTCTGGGCTGGAACACCTCAGTACGAAGTGGGTTCTTCCTTTTGACAGCATACAACGTAGAACTCGTCAATTTGACTCTCTCTGTGGTTTACGCTTCCCTCAGCATTCTTTACCGCATTGGGAGTTTTCTAAGGAACTGGTCGATCCACTTCCTTTCATTCCTACAGCTGAACTCTTACCTAAAGGTAGGGTAAAACGCAAGCGTTTTCATTCCATCCTTATCATCTAGATGAATAGATAATTTCTTTCTAAAAGGCCGGCAATGATTGACAATGGGAAAGCTACGCTTCGGAAAGAATGGGCCGGCTCGACCGGAGTGATATCGGAATGATAACAGCACTGTGCTGTACAGTACAGCACAGCACAGTGATGAACGGATCACCTGATGGTAAGCGATTACCGCCGCCTACAGACACCTGCGACTCCATTGGAGCTGCCATCCTTTAAATCCCCTTTCTCCCAGATTGGGCATCATGTACCCTCACTCACGCAACCACAAACAGTGTTCTACAAGTTACTTTTTCAAGGGATACTTTTTTATGCAGTAACAGAAAGTTGCAGTAAACTCGGTGGTAGCTCAGTGAATAAGATCGTACGTCCTCTAAACGGGATATTTACAGCTGATATTTTTTTAGCAATCTTGTAATTTATTCTTAAGTAACTCGGGAATCGAACCCACACCTTCCACAATCCGGGTGAATGTTCCACCAAATAAACCACTGAACGCGTTAGTTCATCGTCATCGTCAGCCCATTTAACGCGTTAGTAAGCCTACGAAATTTGAAACTGCTTGATTCGAAATAAGCTGTTGATAGTCTCACCAATGTTGTAAGTATATTTACAATATTCAGTGGAAATATTATTACGAATATTTGATCATCAGTTAAGATGAGACTGCTAAATCAATAGTTGATATTTTTTATAGCAATCTTTTGCAATTTATTCTTAAGTTAATAATACACTTTAACAAAACATTCATCCGGATTGTGGAAGGTGTGGGTTCGAGTCCCGCCTGAACACGAGATGAATTTTTAAGTGTGTTATTTACTTAGGGATATTAATGTTCGAAATGCGTTCACCACTGTATTTTTCAAATATATGTGCAAAGGTAATGGGTATTTTAGCACGGTGTTGAGGAAAACCATCATGAGGAAACCTGCACTTTTCCGATAGTTTTTGAAATGTGTAACCGTGGGAGAGCCACGCTTCGGCATGAATGGGCCGGCTCGACCGGAGTGATACCACGGCCTCACAGAAAACCGGCGTGAAGCAGCACTGTGCTGTTTCACGTGAGTGAGGGTACCGGAGGCCCAATCCGGGGGAAATGGGGATTTAAAGGTTGGCAGTTCATTTGTGACTCTACTGGTGTCACGAGTGTCCATGGGCGGCGGCAATCGCTTACCATCAGGTGATCCGTCTGCTCGTCTGCCACCTATCACATAAAAGAAAAAAATCTATTCTCGTTTCCCCTGGACGTGTGAGTTGTGAAGACGTGTCTTAATATTGTCATCTATGTCTTAGAGCGGCTACTGGAAAGGCATAAAAAGAGATATTTTTTCCTTCCTTAGTCTATGGCCAGTGAACCTAATTCAGCCATTTTCTTGCCGGAACATGGTTCAGTCATAATACTTACTTTTTACCTCTAGTTGATTTGCGAAGAAATGTATGATGCATAATGTATCGTCCATACTTAGAGCTCAATAATGTATCGTCCATACCTAGTTTTTTTTTTGTATGGATTTCATGTGACATCCGGCATGTTTTCAAATCAATTTTTCGCGTACACAAACGGATCCAACATTTGTGCATAGTTATTTAATAAATAGTATTAGTTGCCGAGAGGTTGTAGCCCCGAAATTCTTTAAATAAGATCCGGTTTAGTAGCTAAAAATTAAAATCGATTGGCGTCGCTAGTGTGCCCTACCCGTCACCTTAATAAATAGTATAAGTGTTTGCCGAGAGGTTGTAACCCCAAAATTTTTAAAAATAGATCCAGTTTAGTAGGTACAAATTAAAATGTGTGCCCTATCCGTCACCTTAATAAATAGTATAAGTACTTGCCGAGAGGTTGTAACCTCGAAATTGTTTAAAATAGATCTAGTTTAGTAGGTAAAAATTAAAATCGATTGACGTCGCTAGTGTGCCCTACCCGTCACCTAAATAAATAGTATAAGTGTTTGCCGAGAGGTTGTAACCCCGAAATTGTTTAAAATAGATCCGGTTTAGTAGGTAAAAATTAAAATCGATTGACGTCGCCAGTGTGCCCTACCCGTTACCTAAAAAGACTTGCACCGAGGTTAAACAATTGGGCGTCTCAATTATCAACAAATGATTACTACACTCTGGTTGTTTTTTACCAACTAGGGTTTTGGAACATACAAACATATTTACATACTTACGTATTTAGACTGCTAAAATCACAAACCTTCCTTATTGACTTTACCGCAGTCGGGTAAAAATCTGAGTTTAAAAAAGTTGTATCTACATTTTACATGTTAGGTGGCTAGTTACTCGTATTATCTCCGTAATGCGACATCTGTTGGCACTAACCTGTCTCTTCTCTCCATCCATGGGTTTCGAAACGGACAAAGGAAACAACTTAACGTAGAACACGTACTGCCATCTATGTGTTAGTAGCCGTAATGTTTACTTTGTAGATATCCTCCTGGGTTTTATTTTTACTGTCGCTCACTAGATGGCGTTGCACCTCTCTATATTGTTTCTAGGATCCTGTATAGATGGCATCCGTAGCCAAAAATATTCTGGTTGCGTTCTGGTTAAATCCTTAGTTTCGTGTAAGATGTGCGAAATACCTACATTATAATTGAAAATACCCATGGAAATTTGCTGAACATAGCTCGAAGTAGGTTTTTGGATGAATTATCCTTTTAGTAGGGCACACTAGCGACGCCATCTATTTTAAACAATTTTGGGGTAACAACCTCTCGGCAAATACTTATATACTAAATAACCATGCTATACTATTTATAACCATACTATTTATTAAATAACCATGCACAAATGTTGGGTCCGTTTTTGTACGCGAAAAATCGATTACCGCCAAAAGCAGCCACTGTTTCCGTGAATCATTTTTTCGCGTTCGCGTTGGACTCAACATTTTTGCATGGTTATTTAATCAAGTGATTGCCGATAGGTTGTAACCCCGAAATTGTTTAAAATAGATCCCGTTTAGTAGCTAAAAATTAAAATCGACTGGCGTCGCTAGTGTGCCCTACCCGTCATCTTAATATGAAAAACGGAGGTCTGGAAAAACTGCTCATATCACCTGGTGGTAAGCATGGATACCGGCTACACAGTGGAGTCTTAGTGCTCTGCCAACTTTTAAATTCCTTTTACCCCAGTATTGGGCCTCTAGTACCCTCACTCACCGGAGAACGTGGAAAACGAACTGAATCTCAATAAAATTCAGAGTATTTACACAATTAAGTTTATTCTTTTTCTCAAAATAACAAAGAATCGTTAAGCTAAAGGTTTAGAACCAAGGACCTTAAAATACAACATTTTAATTTCAATAGTCGAATAATCGATAGCTAAAACAAAAGTTATCGACACATACATCCCTAGTACCACAAACTACACTCGAAAGTACCCACATTGGTCCAACATACACTTCAAATTCCACAACATTATTTATTTCCGACAAATACACATTTATATTTAAACGATACAGTCTTTGGAACACAAAAAGTTAGATATTTTTGTCGCTATTAGGCCGTGGACACACTTGGTGAACTGTTTGCGAATTAACTCTGTATAATTGTTATTATTTAAAAGAATAACTTTACAATTGGGGAAAACCTTTTTAATATTATCAAATATAAACCCAAGGTTAAAAAATGTTAGGTATGAATATCAGTCATTGAAGGAATCGTACAGAAATATACCTGCCCTTAATTATCGACAAATCAATAAAAATCTTGGTTATGTTTGAGCCAAATATTTTGCAAAAATCCAACTAAACACGAACGAAACGATTTTTTTTAAATATTTCAGACATCGATTTAGCTCTTTTAAATGAGTATATGGCAATTTAGTTGATTTAGGTCGTTACAATACATACTACTTACTTTTTCGACAAAATAAAATTTACGTATGCATGTATGACGAATGCATACGTGTTTCCTTAGTTAAAAACACAAAACCAATACTATTCTGTATTGTTTTTTGCATAGGTCATAAAATAAGGTGGTTGTATTTATATATTTATCAGTAAAATAATACATAAGTATTACAACTACAGTTCCATTTTACTAGCCGAGAATATTGTACAATATTTACGTTTCTTACTATTACTTATAGGAACCATTTCATTTCCATTAGCGAACATGTTACCAAGTGCACACACGCCTTTATAATTATATTCGATTTATGTATTATATAATGCAGTTAAGAGTTCAGTTAAACTATTACTCGTAGAGTTTGCAACAGTTGTTTAAGAGTAAAAATAAACATAATTATAATCATGAATAGAATCTGAAACACAAAACTTAACAATGTTTAGGCCTATTTACGTATAATAGCGGTACGCAGAATAAAGACAATAAACATTTCTGTTCATTTATATAATTTTTATTATAATTATAACAACTGTTGTTATAATACTGTTAACAATAAGAAAATACGTTTTGTTCTCATTTTATGAAACGATAAAAAAATAATTCAAAGGATCAGATTTATATATTTTGTTGTAATATTTAGTAACAAAAATACTAACTTGTGATTTGGGTTAATATTAAAAATGTTGATCAATTTCTTCACGTATATATAAATCTGCAACAGTTTTCAACAACAGTTGTTTTCAAGTAGTATTATTATCTCTTCCAACATACTGCTTCCTTTTAAATAGACCTAGGTATATTACAATAATTTTCTCTTTTTATATACGCACAAATTAATCCATATTATATGAAAATATAATGTATAATTGTTCATTATATACAATATAATATTGTCACTCGTTAAGAATATATTATTTTCAACCTTGCTTATAACGCAGGAGATGGTTTTTTCATGATCTTTTTGTCATAGCTTTGATTTGAATCTATGCGTATATAAAAACAGATTACAGGATTACAGCCTTAAGAATCACAGGGATACTGATATATCTCTAAATAATTATATATATAAATTCAGTTTGATATAGACGCAATAAAAATAACAGACTTGACGGAAAGGATTTGAGAAATACAAATATTATAAGATTAAATATTTAAACTCGATTCTTACATATTTACTTTTAAACATTATTACCAAATTTATTGAATACTTTAACCTTTAATAGAAATTGTGGCAAAATTTGGAAGAGACTTTCAACATCGAATTCGGTTTTATAACAACTACAAATAAATCTATATTAACGTTATGATCATTGCAAGATGCCACGCATTCAGTGCAGCAGGACACCCATTTAAGTAATTATACATACATCTCGTTTCCTTACTATAGTATAACGTATTAAATTAATATCTATTTCAACCACATAAAGTTCTATCTATTTAACATTTTCCAAACTATTGCATTCATAAGTCGTCCATAACTATATCTATACGAACAAGGGATCCTACCAAGTCCAAAAGACATCCAAAATGGCTGTCAAGGTTGAGCTTGAGCACATAAAAAGCGAAGGAGTGATTGCTTACTTATCATTATTAAATAATAGTATACATCCCCCCTTTTCCCCTTATTTATATAGTGAGCAAACGCCGAGCTCAAAACCAAAATGTAATTAATACACAAAATAATAATAAAAAAAGGCACAAACCAAGAGTCTGTGGACGAATCTTAAAAAAAAGAATAATAATTTCATAGGATGTCGTTTAATTATTTAAAAGAGTCATTAATTACGTATTTTTACATGCATAACGTCAACGCTCTCTGGTTTCAAAATATTCAAATATAATATTTACAAATATTTTACATAAATTTGTCCCAAATTAATGGTTCTCAGTTAATGTAACCATGATGATAAAATTACATTTTCATAAATATATTCAGTTGATGAATTTGTTGTTTTTCAACTCTTGTCTTAATACTGACTGGATTTTTTTTTCAATGTGTATAAGTATTGTTGCTTTTTATGATTTTGAAAATTATTTTTACGTATATTATAGAAGCTTTTTCATCAATAGGTATAGGTTTGTATTTGCATTTGGCGTCCTTTTTTCACAATTTATTTCGTGATATGATTTCTCTTTTTATGTGCTCCAAACTTTATTCGGTTGCAAAATCGCAACTACACATCTCCAATAGTGACCTCAAACGTCACAATATTCACAATCCACATTTTAGAGAATACTACGCCTATGTCTCACTAACACAGAGCAACAATTTAATAATGATTATCATTGAAACAATTAATTTCGAAGGCACTAGAGTACTAGTGGGTTAAAAAGGAAATAACTCAAAATAGTGTTACGAAGTTTATGACAACTGCAATTAGGTTCAAAAGTGTCAGTTTCCCACAAATTAAAATAAAAAAAAATCGGATAAAATTTGAAAAATTCTTTAATTTTTTTTGTATTAACTATTTATATCTGCCTTAATATGATATGATTTGAATAACTATTGACTATATTTGAAGATCGAAATTAGTTGTCTTTTTATAACACTTCGTCATCTCGACTCTCGTTGTCAAATTCGAGATTCGTTAATCGTCCGTCATTATCATTAAACTCTTAAATTACTGTTTCCATTTTATTCTAGAAAAGAAATCTACCTGGAGAGGACGACGACTTTAACTATTCGAATAGAAACACTGCATAGAAATTTAGAATATCATTGATCCGTTCTGGTATTCGTAATCTTGTTTTTTATTTGCACCAGAATCGTAACCCTTATAATTAAGAATATGGTAGGGTATCCTCTTCGGTCGTAAGAATAGAATATTAGTCTGCAAAATCATCTGCGCACCTACAGTGGAAAATAAGCATAGTGGTCTTACTTCGAATCATGTATTTTATCATATTTGAAAAGAACTCTTAAAGATACGAATGTTGAATTTTTAAATCTTTTTTTTCTTTAATTTGACGAATTAAATTAAAAAAAATATCTTTAAACCTACTTCAAATATGATAAAACAGAAGATTCAAAGTAAGACTACTTATGCTTATTTTCCAATGGGGTGCGCTATATATCTTTTAATTATCAGACTCCCTAATCCTGAATTATGGTCTAAGCGTACCCCGGGCTCCAGAGCGACAGCTTTGGACGCAACCGGGAATAGCACGCTAAAATAAGGATGAAGATTGAACTTAACGTATTTTCTTTATGAATACCTATTCAACCACGCGAATTGTACGCATAATAAGGATTATTTGCATATTGTGGTAGGTAACTATGTTTCGTACGCAAATTTTGTTTTGAAAAGTAATTAAAAAAAAAAATTATACGAAAATTGCGTCATCTATGCGAGCTAAGGCAAACTTAGCTCATTTCCTAGTCATAGAATATTATAGACGGCAGTAGATTTCAAATACTTTTATACCGTCTCCTTGAAAAAGTTTCCTAGCTAAAAATTAATAAGGCAGTTATTTTTCAAAACATTTACTAAGCGATTGGATAATTCAGGACAAAGAGTATAGGTACTATAGGAACATGAATCATAGTGCTGTCTTCCATAAAAAATGTTGTTCAACAATTTTACTTATTATGAAAACCAAGCTAACACCATTTTTGTCAGAGCTGATTAAAGCTAGTCAAAATGACAAGGCTTTAGTCTAGCTTCTATCTGTTGATAACTATTATTAGATCTAATAAACATATTTAACAAGTCCTTATAGTGCATGTTATTCACATAATTCAAAGTTAAAACCGACAGTTTCAAAATGATTAATTCAATCAGAAAATTGTAGTATGGCAATTACCCCTCATGTGATTGAGGGAGGCCCGTGCCCCAGCAGTGGGGACTTAAATGGGCTGATGATGATGAACACCTTAAAAATACCTTATTACCTTCTTCGTTGTAATCATACAACGTTGTCACAACACATTCTATACAATTAAAATATACAAGTGTTTCCATTCAAATGTTTCTCAATACCTTGTTACAAATCGGATATTAATGTAGGCAGTATCGTGTTAGACTTAAAAGACATAAGATTATCGAATAACCTAATAATTGTATCATGAATGTAAACAGCCTTCCTTTGGCCTATGAGTCCTGTGGCGTACCACTGAGTCGGAGAGACCTGTGAGAACAGGGCCTGCGCTAGGCCTGGGGCCCAAGCATCAACACCGGGGCTTGCTAGTCCTGGCTCTTCGCTCAGGGGATTCGATGGATGGCGAGGCCCGGGCCTTGTGGGATCTCGAGGCCCTTGAAGGCCCAGGCCCGCGTTACACGTAGCTCTCCATGTGCGTGCTAGTGGACGGGCCCTAGAAGGATGCTTCAACTAAGTAAGTCCCGTCCATCGCAACACCAGTCTGGTTTCCCTGGACTGTGCTTCCAGCAGGAATGTACTTTCCGCACGCTTGCTGTAAAATGTAAAAATATATTTGAGAAAAATGTACATCATTAAATGAATGACGTGGTGTGATACTAGAAGGCATTATTGTCAAAATTATTATAAAAATGAGCAAAATCATAAAATAGTTTTTATATTTTGTGTAAAATTTATATTTTAACAAGAATACCTTTTTATTTATAAATGTGATTCGGTTCAGATTGATTATTGTTTTAAGTTTACTTTTATTATATTAACAAAGTTGGCTGAGAGTACTACCTACATACGTCTCAAATACGATTATGATATATTTTTACCGACCTAGGTACAAGATCTAACTACACCACAATATTTTTACAAACACATTTCAAAATAAGCTGAACATCAAAAAGCTAGCTTACATAAAAACCATTATTGGTGAAACCTTGAATAAAATTAAAACACTTATACGTAAATAAAATGTAGAATAAATTGTGTGTTGGAAAAATAAGTGATAGTCAAGTAGAGTTGCCACGAATATTTTGCCGAATGCCGAATATTTGGCGAGAGTAAAACATATACGGCCAACCACTTTGACCTGTCGATATTTTTGAAACTGTTCAATTTGCAGTTATTTGCGTATTCAATATTATATTATAATCAAGTATTTTTGTTATCTTATAAGATAAACAATAATCGGCTAAATTAAAAAATGGGTAACCTATTTAAGTTGCTGAGCGAACATCGCCACGTGAAATTTTCAGAAAAACATGATGACAGTGATTTCTTAGCAGAGTTATACTTGTATTTTTTTATGATTTTGTGCTCAGTAATTAATACAAATTATTTGATCGAATACCGAATAGTTAAAAAAAACACCGAAATGCCGAATACCGAATAAAAGCCGATTATTCGTGGCATCTCTAATAAATAGCCAATAGCGGACGAATACGAGTATAGTGATTGTGTGATGTAGAAAAATTTCGTGTGCATCATGCCAGTTGAATATATACGAGTATATTCGTAGACCCAATAGCGTGTAATGTAAGTGTGGAAACATGTATGAAGCCGTTTTATGTTAGTTGGTTAATGATGTGTTTATGGATGTCGAATCATATCTATTGGCGTTCGTTGAATAATATACTTAGGTAAACGTTTGAGCCTATATTGATTTGATACCAAGATAATCTTCACCATTTACAATTTGTGTTGAAAAGAATATCTCAGAGCGGCTACGACAAAATAATGCCAGATTTATCTGGCGTTTCGACTGCTAGAAGCAATTCATATGTATTTTTCTATCTATAGTATGTTATGTTTCTGCTTAATTTTTAATTAGGTACTGCCAATTAATTGTACAAAATGTGTGCAGTGTGTTGGCATTTTCGTTGAAACATTATGTCATAGTAATATGTCCCAACATATATATATATTTATCTCTCTAAACATTCCGACGACATCCTTTTTATATTATGTTCTATATACATTATCAACACTCCTGGATCTACTGTGGCATAACGCCGTCCCATTCTTTCAAGTGCCATAAAACGCAAAGAATAAAACGGCTTAATATTAATACACAGATATATAGATAAATATAAACAGACCTAAATACAGAAATTGCAAATTTACCTCACACTAAAAATAAAATGCTTTACTGTACAGCAATATCATAGCGCAAGCTTCAAATAATATGACATTGAAACAACATATAGTTACAGAGACATACTCCAGTAGAGACAACTTTTAAAGCGGTATATATTTTTTGCAGCCAACACCCTGCAGACATTTAAAGCCTCAAATTTTGTATATTTCGGATATTATCACACAGTGAATAAAAAACCCTATCCATAAAATTATATTATATTATTCTAAAATATCTACAATTATATAAACTTAACTATCTCAAAATAAAAATGTTCAGTATTAGTTTATTAACTAAAACATTTATATAAACCGAATATGATCTATATCACCTCCTATTATTCTTTAAGCTAAGAATATTTCCCTTTTATACTATTATAAAAAACATAACACTACATAAAATAACATCAAAACGTAATATAAATTGTTGACACTAAAAATATAATGGACATCGAGTGTGATTTGATTTAAAAATCATCTATTTTTTATATTCAATGTGTAAAAAAAATGCGCAATAATACTTAATGTGAAAGCTTTACTGCCAAAATGTGAGCATCATCAGCTGAGCAAAAAAAAAAAAACAGCTGTTCCATACACTATTGACGCGCGGATATTTTATTTAGTATGGAACAGCTGATTTTTTTTTTTGCTCAGATGATACTGATATTTTGGCAGTGAAGTCCTTACACTGCATATGTTCTCACGCTAAGTATTACTGCTCTTTTTTTCACGTTTTATATAACTTAAATATCCATAATAGACGAAGTACCTACCTAAAGCTTCGAAAGAAAATTAAAATATTGTTTAATCCCTCGGGAACATCACTGCGTGATAATACCGACAAACATACTGGTAGGGGATCTTCACTGGGCGCGGCCGAGACGGACGTGTCTGACGGCCGGGAGGTGGCGGTGTACCGACGGACGCCCTTCAGTCGGCCTTTTCTACTCGAGTCTAAAAGCAGGACCTGTCAGAGCCAATTCGATACTGAGCTGTGTTTCCAAAAAAAACGATTTTAGGGAAAAAATGCGCAATTATTTTTTTTGTTTCCAAGAAAAAAGTGTTTTTAAATAAATGAAAACATTACATATTATTATAAATACTCAGCTGCAGAATTTTTTGTGTAAAATAATTACCTACAAAATGAGCAACTCCGAAGCTTTAAAAAAAATTATATTAGTGTTTAATTTGTTGTGTATTGTGCGAGATTATTATTAGTAATACCATTTTAGCAAAATATGTGTTGTATATTTTTATATTAATATACCTACTGTTGTGTAGTGTAATAATTAATTTAACATAATAATATTGATATCTCCTTATACATTATTTATATCTGACTAAACATAAATATAATATCATAAAACTGTGGTCAAGTTTGTTATTATTATTACGAAATACTTACCATGGTACAGTTGGCTACTAAAAGATTTATTATGTAATTTATAATTAAAAATAATAAAATATCAAATAATTCCGTCCATCTTTTTGAAGCCAATGAAACTAATATTTTATTGAATAAAATAATTTAATTTTTATTTGTTTAGTGCAAAAAAATATTTATTATTTCACGACTTAAAATAATACATAAAATTATATTAAAGTACACACATACATTTTAGAAATAGCCACAGAACGATGGGTTTTTTGCCTTTGGGGGTTATGACCTAAACATGAACATAATTGTTTTGATAACATATAATATATTTAGCTTTTCTGGCGAGATAGCTTATATACAACCCATAAACAAGCCGCAATATTCTTGTTCCACTTACATATATTTAATAAGTTTTGAAGTAATGTTAGCATAATATCTGGCCACACATAATTAGCCACATTCTGCATATAAGCAACGATTATGACAATTATTACGTATTTACTTTTTTTTTTTAATATTTTACGTAATAATGTCGACAGTGATCGCTGACTTTCGGCTGTGAATACAAGGTACCTCTCTTATAGGACACGCAGACAGCCCTAAAGGGCTAAGAGGGCTTATGCACCGCACTGACCGACGGCGCCTCTGGTTACCAAAAAAAAATTAAATGAAAACTAAATGAACAATACGACAAAAAAATATTTTCTGCATTAAAAAATACTATTTATAGATTAGGCTCACAGAAAGTTAAGAAAAATAATTTCTGAATTTTTTAAACATACATTTATAAAGAAAAAAAAATGTAAAATTACAATTAACATCGTTTTAAAAAAATAGTTAAATCTCAGGAGCCCAATTCTCGTGCTTGTGATATTTTGAGAACATGGCGGATATCACCTGAAAACCATACAAAAAACTATGTTTTAGTGATATATGTCGTATGAAAATAAATGTCACGAGCCCGAGAATAGGGCTCCAGGAGCCCAATTCTCGGGACGTGATATATTGGACGTGAGGACGTGATCATACGATATATATCACCAAAACATAGTTTTTTTGTATGGTTTTCAGGTGATATCCGCCATGTTTTTTTCATATCGAAATCCCTAGAATTGGGGTCCAGGAGCCCAATTCTCGTGCTCGTGACATTTATTTTCATACGACATATATCACTAAAACATGGTTTTTTGTATGGTTTTCAGGTGATATCCGCCATGTTTTCAAAATATCACGAGCCCGAGAGTTGGGCTCCTGATCATAAAATGACAAAACAAAATGATGACAGTGACAGTTAATAACTCAATTTCACAATTTTTTTTTATTGAACATCACAATACGATGAGCCTCAGGATTACGTCACTTGCGTTATATTAATTTATAATTTAAAAATAAATTGTTAACCTAAAACATATACTTAATGATAACTAAAAAATATGGGTCATCTCTTTTCTCTTTCTTTATTCGAAAAGCGTATAAAAATGCTAATATTTTTTTGTCGTATTGTCCATTCAAGTCAATAAAAAACGGGTGGCGATACAATGAAGACAGGAATGCAGTATTGTAGTATATTAAATGTAATAATGCTGCCACCGTTATGTAATCACATATAATAAATTTATACTCTCTTACGTGTGTCCTGAACCATGAAATGTGACTGGAAAATTTGGAAAATAGCTTTTTAACCTGACATTATTTAACGGATTTTAACGTTAGGTTTTCATTTATTAATTTATGAATGCACATATTGATGGGTATTTTTTTGTCACTACATGTACTATTTTGAAGTAGACTGAATCGTTTTTCAGTTGGTTTCACATTCACATAAAAAACAATATTATTGTTTTTATAATGTGAATAGAATGTACGTTTGATTAAAAAAAGTAGCTAAAAATTTAAATCAATTGGCCTCACTAGGGTGCCCTACCCGTCACCTTCACTTAACTGACTATTCTACGAATATTTAACTCAACTAAAACCAGAAGTCAGTTTTTCATGTTTACAAGCACGATTTTTGGTATCATTTTTATACTTAGTAGAATAAAGTATAGGTACCCAAATGCTTTTAAATTAAAAAAATACGCATTCGTATTTTATACTCTTCATTAGACTCATTTTTTTCTGAAAAACTATCCGACACGTTCCTAAACGTTGTCCATTAAAGCACAGTTAATTAGGAAGTAGTATCATTAATAGTTACTTCACAAATTAAAAAAAAAGTTAGTATGGAAAATACAACTTCTAAGAAAATCGCCGTAAAAATGGCAAATTCATAGTTGAAGACCTAATACATACATCTTGGCAGGAAGTACCAGTCAATTTCCTTATCTTTTTACTGCATATGCAGCTGAACTAAGTCTTCCTGCTAAGGCAGCAATATGGCGGCTGCATTGCAATTTGAAATCCAGGGTGTTATCATATAATTATATCATTATTCTATTATATGTCATGTCTATTTTACTTATGGCTGATTTTTCCATCGTCTGATAAAATTTAACAGATGGATAAAGTATTACCCGGCAAAATTAAATGATTGTAGTCTTATTGTTACTTACTTGCATGAATGTGACTATTACCTTTAATGGTATTTCATTTTATCGATTTGTTAACTTTTAACGGGCCATTGAAAAAACAGCCCTTAGTCCCGTAAGACCGATATTTATCTGAAGATATCTATGGTATAAACGTCAGAATTATATATAATGCCATTGCCATTTTGAATGGTTTACAACCTTTCGACAAACACTAATACTATTTATTATATGACCATGCACAAATGTTGGGTTCGTTTTTGTACGCGAAAAATTTATTCAAAAGTGGCCGCTTTTGGCATGAATCAATTTTTCGCGTACGCGTTGGACCCAACATTTTTGCATGGGTCTTTTATAAATAGTATAAGTGTTTGCCGAGAGGTTGTAATCCTGAAATTGTTTCAAATAGGTCCAGCTTAGTAGCTAAAAATTAAAATCGATTGGCGTCGCTAGTGTGCCCTACCCGTTACCTTAAAAGCATTATAGGTACTTTATTCTACTAAGTATAAATGATACCAAAAATCGTGTGTGTAAATATAAAAAAAACTGACTTCTGGTTTTAGTTGAGTTACAATATTTAAAGAATAATCAGTTAAGTTAACAGGGTTTCCAATGTTTGTGATGACCAGTACCGCTGGTTATTATTTAACTTAACTATTAGTGCCCGTTTTCGTAACTGTCTGTTATCGAAAATTTTGATGAACTGCGCCCTTATGGTGACGGGTAGTGCACACTAGCGACGCCAATCGATTTTAATTTTTAGCTACTAAACCGGATCTATTATAAACAATTTCGGAGTTACAACATCTCGGCAAACACTTATACAATTTATTAAATAACCATGCCGGGTCGGGTCCGTTTTTGTACGAGAATAATTGATTACCGCCAAAAGCGGCCACTTTTAGCATAAATAAATTTTTCGCGTACAAAAACGGACCCAACATTCGGGCATGGTTATTTAATAAATAGTATAAGTGTTTGCCGAGATGTGGTAATTCCGAAATTGTTTAAAATAGATCCGGTTTAGAAGCTAACAATTAAAATCGATTGTCGTCGCTAGTGTACCCTACCCGTCACCTTAAGGGACACCTGATGGGTCCTTCCTGAACACGAGATGAAATTTTTAAGTGTGTTATTTATTTTAATGTTAGTGACCATGGAAGTTTAAAACAAAATAGGTTATGGTTATTTTTAGATGACAGATGATGTTACCTGGTACTTCTGCGGACAGCAGCCGCACCGCGCGCAGCAAGCCAACAGCGCGGGCGCATGTCCCGAGTGCGCGGGCGACGCCAGCGGAGACGGCGAGCCTGGCCGCTTCGCAGCTCCGTTGAATGGGTTTTCTAACTCGACGAATTCTCGGTCCTGGAATCATAGTGGGAGTCTTTTAAGTGACTGTCAGAATCATTTTTTTTTAAGTGATAGGTTGCAGACGATTAGACGGATCACCTGATGGTAAGCGATTGCCGCCTTAAACCCCTTTCATCTAGATTGGGCCTCCGGTAACCTCACTAACGCAGCGAAACACAGCACAGTGCTGCTTCACGCCGGTATTCGGCCGTGGTCACTCCGGTCAAGCCGGCCCATTCGTGCCGAAGCGTGGCTCTACCACGGTTGAATGAACCGTATAATACCTATATGAACCCTAACTGGTTAGAGAACTGTTAATAAAAGCCATATGTATGAGCCCTTGGTTGGTTCATTCATAGACTTGAAGTATCTTGAGGTACCTATCTTGATAATTGACAACGCTCGAAGACTTAAAATAACTTGATTTATTGATAACTTATAAATGTGTGCACTAAAAGTAAAGGCTGCTATGAAGTAACGTGATATAAACAAAGCAAATAACTATGACTCGTATGAGGTAATACACTTAAGAATTATTCTAGCTTGCAGTAAACTGTACTTTGTACATATTCCCCGGCGGGAGATAAAATAAGAATACTTCAACTTACTTGATGAACCTCGCAAAGCTTTTGTTTCCATTTCTAAATTGACCTGCTCGGGCATCGAACCCGAGGCTTTTCGCATTTGATTATAACACCATCTCACTGACTCGGTGGCGCAGTGGTTATTGGGTCGCAATTTAAAGCGACGGCTGCGCAAGAGGTCCCGGTTTTGATCCCCGGGTTGGGCGAAAAAAATTGTACCTAGGTTTTCGGTAAGAAATCTTAGTGACAGCCTGGAGTCTGGAAGTGGCAGTCTTGTACCCCCGTGCCTCGGAAAGCAGTTGGTCCCTCTCCGATCGTGTCACAGTAGTATCCCATCGGAATATGAGGGTAACGGAATAAAGAGTGCACTTGTATTTGCGCATACTTAAGCACTATAATATATCCTGCGTACGTGACTGATCATTGAGATTGGCCACCGTAGCCGTAATCGTTTGGAGGATATTATTATAGCACCATACCCACGGCGCTATTGAGGTCAAAGTGTTTAACTTTATGCTAAAGCTATCTTTCTATGACTAAGCCGATGGCGTATTTGGAAATGTGACCAACCCTGCCTCATACGCCAAAGGTCATGTCACCTTGATTCTCACCCATAACAAACACTTATGGTAATGAATTGAATACTTGTGTTTATTCAGTGTCTGGGTGCAAACATTTTTTGTAATTCTGGGGATCGAACCCGGGACCTCTTGCGCAGCCATCGCTTAAAAGTGCGACCCACTAACCATTGCACCACTGAGGCAGTCAATAGAGACAATAGTACGGAGTCAGATCAATATATGAGATATTGTTTGAATTTATTGACTGACCGGATGAGACTGACCGGATGGCGCAATTGGTAGTGACCCTGCCTCTGACGCCAAAGGTCGTGGGTTCGATCCCCACCCTGGACAAACATTTGTGCGATGAATACTTGTGTTTGTTCAGTGTCTGGGTGTAATATATGTATTTAAGTATATATTTGTGTTCCTCTGTAGTCTGATATCTGTAACACAAGTGCTTGAGCTACGTAGTACGGAATCAGGTCAATGTATGAGATGTTGTGAGAATTATTTTTATTATCATTTACTCACAGTAGTGCGCTCGAGGCACCTCAGCAAGTGATGGTGCTGCAACTCGAAAATGTCCTCATCCCGGCCCGCGTCGTCGAGCTCCACGCCCGACTCCTGCGCAGCCAGCCGCGCCTCCGCAGCCTTCTTCTTGGACACGAACGCCGCGCCAGACGACGCCTTGGCGATACGGATGCGAGCGAGGCGGGCTTTCTGGAATCAGGAAATGTGTCTTTAGATTATTTTTTTTTAAATGAAGAATGTGAAGATGTCCATAAGCATGTTTGTTGCTCACGCATTAGACCCTTTTTTTTAATATATATATGATAGGTGGGTGATGGTAAGTGATTGCCGCCGCCCGCGACACCAGTGGAGTCACAAGTGCGCTGCGAACCTTTAAAACCCGTTTTCCCCAGGATAAGGCCTCCGGTACCCTCACTCACGCAGCGAAACACAGCACAGTGCTGCCTCACGCCGGTTTTCTGTGGGACCGTGGTATCACTCCGGTTGAGCCGGCCTATTCATGCCCAAGCGTGGCTTTCCCACGGTCAAACTTAAAATTTAACAGGTAAGATTATTATTATTATGTTTGTCGTTCGATCCATAACCTAGGATAATTATATCCCGGATTTCTGGGAGGTGTTCGTGGGGCTGAAGCCAACACGTAGAGTTTTTTCATAGACAGCTTACTCTACAAGTGATGTGGCACCAGCCAGCGATTATCCCTGTATACACTATGGAGTGTAGCCCAAGACAGTCCCTGGTTGGTGTAAGAAGCAGTGGAAACAAAAGAATCTGGGCTATTGGGTTGAGGTGCTGATGGACTTTGTAACTGGGATTATTGAAGGACTATGGCTCCTTATTTGTTTACATTATGGCAGACAAACGAGCAGACGGCTCACCTGATGGTAAGTGATTACCGCCGCCCATGGACTGCGACACACGGGGCATCACAGATGCGTTTCTGGCTCTTAAGGGAGGAATAAGCTCTTTCCTTGAAGATCACCAGGTCGTATCTATTCCCGATCACTGATGAAAATCACGAGTTAAATGGGCAGGCGGTGACTCGCACGCTCACTGGATGGGCTCCCTAAGTGGTCGCTCTCGCAAGGAGCGACAAGGGGGCAACATTGTTGTGTGGTGCTCAGGAGTGGTGTGGGAGGTGTACACCACTTTCAACCTAGTGTCTTTAGCAGACACTGTGCCATCTCCCGACTTATGCATCTTTCACTTCCACCCTGCGGGCATATTGATGGTGTAGTAGAGATCACGTTCTTAGGGCGAAAAGTCCTTGGGCCAAATATTACGTTGGGGAAACATTCATAGATCAAATGTTTGTTGGGAAACCGTTACAAAATTCATCACACCTAAGCGGGTAAAACGGGGTTTGAAAGTTTGTATGAAAGTCATATGTTTTCAAAAAGTAAGATACTTGAAGTAAATACACAACTGTCATAATATCTGAAAGACCTGTGGCCCTGAATGGTGTTTCTCTCGAGGTTGTACAATAATATGTTTACCTGGGCCAAACTATTCAACTTGGTCAACGCAACTTTGAGAAGGAGGCGAACAGAAGAATATGCTTGGGTTGGGCGGCGTTCGGGAAGCTGCGTCATATACTTGAGTCGTCTATACCCCAGTCACTTAAGATCAGGGTCTTTAACCAGTGCGTTTTACCAGTAATGACATATGGAGCGGAAACGTGGACATTGACTGCGGAGCTGATCCGCAAGCTTAAAGTAGCTCAGCGGGCAATGGAGCGTGCTATGCTTGGAGTCTCTCTGGCGGATAAAATTCGTAACGAGGTTATTCGTCAGAGAACTAAAGTCATGGACATAGCACGCAGGAGATAGGCCGGTCATGTTTCTAGACGCACTGATAAAAGATGGAGTCGACACGTACTGGAGTGGAGTGGTCGACACGTGGGGAAACGCAGTGCTAGACGCCCTGCGGCGCGATGGACTAACGAATTGAGGATGGCTGGTGTGAGCTAGATGCGGACCGCTCAGGACCGGGTTGGTTGGCGCTCTTTGGGGGAGGCCTACGTTCAGCAGTGGACGGCGATAGCCTGATTGATTGACTGATTGAAATAAATCATCTACCAATAGTGTTCCCGATTAGATACGACCTGGTGATTTTCAAGAAGTAACCTTATTCCTTCCTTGAGAGCCGACAACGCTATGTGATGCCTCATGTGTTGCATGTCCATGGTCGTCGGTAATCAATTATCAGGTGAGCCGTCAGCTCGTTTGTCTGCTGAAATGTAAAAATAACTTGGAGTAAGGTTAATCAACTAGTACCCATGTCAACGAGATGAGAGGGCGTCGCTGGAGTTTTGAATGCTTTTGGCCGCCCCCGTAGGAATTCCCGCTTGCCCCCCAGTAGCCCCTACTGGGCATGTATAATGAGTCGAACTGCATAGTCCTACTGGGCATGTATAATGAGTCGAACTGCTATGTCTTCCCACATCAGCTCGGCGACATTCCCTAGCGTCAAAAAAAGGCTAAATATTGATGCGAACGGAGATCATTAGCTCGGCGGTGAGGGAAAACATCATGAGGTAACCTGCACGTCTCGGATAGGTTCTGAAAATTTTGTATACCTAGAACATTTGAGATAATGATTCTGAAACGTGTTGGCGTGATCCAGTTGGTCTTGTTACCCTGTCGAGGGTTGTGAAGGTCAGACGACAGTCTGATTTATTTCAATTATATGGGGAGTCCCAAATCCTGAAGCATGGTCTAAGCGTACCCTGGACTCCAATATGACAGCTACTGTCTTGCGTTCAGGGAGAAATGGAGAAATGAAAAGCCCCGACATACCCTCTGCGCCTTCCTCTTATCAGCTCTCTGGTTCTGATGGTAGATCCTGGAGAAGTTGGACACGATCACAGGCACGGGCAGGGCGATCACCAACACTCCGGAGAGGGAACACACGCCCCCCACTATCTTGCCGGCTATCGTGCCAGGCACCATGTCACCATACCTGGAATAAGAAGGAGGATATTAATAAATAACATACAAGTTTACAATAAATAAATAAGGCAGGACGAGAATATACAGGCACATATTTAAAAAGAAAGAAAGAAAGAAATAATATTTATTTAGTGACACAAATAAAGTATCAAAATTACAAAACATTATTACATCTATAAAAATATTAAGGTTAGGTACAGTAAAAGAGATAAGGGCAATAAATCAAAAATGTGTCACCAAAAAGGTTTGTACTCAGCATATGCCGAAGAGACGCTTCGAGGCTGGTCTTCCGTGCAAGCCTCTTTTAAAATAATTGTTGTGATTTGTGAGAGACTGAGCATACTTTTTTTTATCATGGGAGAGCCACGTTTCGGCATGAATGGGCCCGCCGTGAAGCAGCACTGTGCGTAAGTGAGGGTACCGGAATACGGGGGAAAGTGTTAACAGGTTGGCAGCGCACTTGTAACTCTATTCGTGTCGCGGGTGTCCATGGGCAGCGGCAATCGCCTACCATCAGGGGTTCAGTCTGCTCGTCTGCCACCTATCACATAAAAAAGTACTTGTGTTACAGACAATCAAATGTGTTTCAAAAGTGAAAATAAAAAAATATTGTATTTTCATAGTTTTACAAATTGTCATACATTGAAGTAATTTAAAACTTTTTATAACTACCTACGTACGTATAATTTACATTTTCTAATTTATTTCTGGTCAAGAAGATCCGACAACAAACTCGTCAGTTACCTACTCTTTTTAATCGCCAAACATACAATGTTATATCATCTTCATAAATACTACGTCTTACAGTTTAATTGACACAAAACAAAATGAAAATACTTAATCAAATAAATCTATTTTTCCAAAAAAAAAAACTTTTATGGTAATGAACATATTCATCTTGTTTCAATATTCAAGAGCGTTGTCTCTAGAATACAATAGTATCTAGGTTAAAGTTTAAGACTGCAATTGTAACATGTATTGAATAAATAAATAAAGTTTCAAGTCCCATGGTAAAATAAATATCGGAGAAAAACTTGCTGTTCCATACAAAAAATCATATCCACCCGGCGATAAAGTATGGAACAGCTTTTTTTTTCTCGCTTGATTTGTTGATCTATCATGCCAAATGGACTTCATTCAGTATACCTATTATGGAGATTTCGGGATGTAAGCGATAAAAAAATACCGGTATATAATGGGGCCTTTGCATCTTAGCAGATCTTTTAAGTTGCAATCCGTGTAGGACCACAGCACCTACCGACTCTACCTACCTACTCAACTAGATATTAAGTTTTTTTTTATTGCTTATAATAGGTAGACGAGCTTGCGGCCCATTTGATGGTAAACGGTAACAGCCGCTCATAGACATCAACAATGCCGGAGCACAGTATGCCGCTGCCGTGAAAGAAGAACTCTTTTCAAACCTCGTTTAAAAAAGGACATGTCCTAGCGATCAGGGAACACCGCGGCTGGAAGCTCATTCCAGAGTTTGCTAGTCGTGCGATTGTAGAATGGTGACCCTGGTATGACATTAAACAGCTCCACAGAGCATTCTCCATGGAAGAACCTATAGAAGACGCAAAGAGAGTCAAAATCTCTTCGCAACTCCCACGACTGCAATTTGTCCGTGAGATATTCATTAAACTCAAAACTAAAGACCGCCTCGGTGGCGTAGTGGTTAGTGAGCCGCACTATAAAGCGACGGCTGCGCAAGAAAGAGATCCCGGGTTCGATCCCCGGGTCGGGCCAAAAATTTGTAACTAAGTTTTCAGTAAGAAATTCTCAGTGTCAGCCAGGAGTCAGGAAGTTGGCGATCTTATACTTACCCTCGTGCCTCGGAAAAGCACGTTAAACCGTTGGTCCTGCGCCCGATCCCTCTCCAGTTGTAGCATGCTGGCTTCCCATCGGAATATGAGGGTAAGGGAATAGATAAGATAAGAGAGTGAGTGCACTAGTGTTTGCGCACACGCATGAAAACTATAATATATCCTGCGTTATCCTGCGAGATTGGCCGCCGCGCCGTAACCGGTTAGAGGATATTATTATTAAACTAAAAATAATTCAGATCCGTATCTTTGGGTACCGCAAACTAAAATATAGGCGCTTATTATTTTAATTAATGCAAACATGGACCTTAATTACCTTATCATAATATTAGAGAGATGGTAATGAAACACGCTCAGGTGCTTGCAGATGGTAATGAGATCAACTCCGGTTAATAGGTCACTCAAAATGTGGACTAAAGGCCAATTTTACCGCTGAAATTAAAAACGATTAAATCAGTTGAACTCGGTTTACTCGCAAAAGTTTACCAAAGAATTATATACAATTCGATAACGCATTTCACTTATATAGCTACATTTGTATGTGTATTTTAATGACCCTTAAAATCCTCCTCACCAGAACGCTAACATGTTTGACTCCTACGACACACACACTCTTACTCACTCATACACAAACACAAACACACGCTTTTTTTATTTTGGGGAATGTTAATTTTTATTTTATTTTATGTCATAATTTTAATTTTAATTTCGATTTAGATTACTTTTACTTTATTTTAATTTAAATTTTGTCATTCTAATTTTTTTGAAAACCTGTAATATTAATTTATAATATTTTGTTGGTCTGACCCCGGCACCAAATGTTTTAACATTTTTAGTAAATGTCACCTGACTCCTGCGCAGCTGCGATACAAGCATGCATGCTTAGTGCAGAAGTCGCCAAATTGTAAGATCCTGTAGCATGATGTTGGAAATAAATAATTTATTTATTTATTATTACTTCATTTGTCATTGAACCATTTTCATATAGTTATTATTTAATATAGATATCGAATAAAGCTCTCCCGCTATGCGAACCATGCGACACGACGTGACGTCGAGGATTCTCGTTCAAAATTTAAGTTCGTCATCCAAGTCATCACTGCTGATACACCGGTACTTTAGCACTGAGTTTTTGCGCTTTATTTTTGCACTGCCTCGGTGGCGTAGTGGTTAGTGGGTCGCACTATAAAGCGACGGCTGCGCAAGAGGTCCCGGGTATGACCCCAGGGTCGGGCCAAAATTTGTACCTAAGTTTTCGGTAATAAATTCTCAGTGTCAGCCTGGAGTCGGAGTCTGGAAGATGGCGGTCGGGTACAAGACCGCCATGCCTTGGAAATTATCTTAGCCGTTGGTGTTCCCAATCCCTCTCCGGTCGTTTCACGCTGGAATCCAATCGTATTTTTTTTTATAGAAAGGCCAATCAGGATGACCTCACTCCGCCTGACGGTAAGCGGCCGTGAAATCCAAATATGAGATACTTGAGCACTATAATATATCCTGCGTAAGTGGCTGATCATTGAGATTGGCCGCCTTACCCGAATCGGTTGGACGATATTATTATTAAAATGTTGAAGTGGCAAAGGCATGCCCATTGGCTATTTTCAGCAGTAGACGCATCTCGGCTGATGAAGACAATAACCATCAAGTTCGACGAGGATTTTTGAAATAGATATTCTAATGACATTTCTTTCATCTCAGTGTGTAATATCCGATTGCGTCCAAAGCTGTCACTTTGGAGTCTGGGTTACGCTTAGACCATGATTCAAGATTTGAAGAGTCTGGTAATTACAATGAAGCGACCTTGCTGTCTGACCTTCGCAACCGTTTAATAAGGAAACCACACTATTTCTCTTTTCCACACTTTTCAGGCGCAGATGTAAAAGTTACTATTTAATTTTAAGTTTTCATTGTCCCTATTGTTTGTAAGTGCAAATAATATGTAAAATTATGTATATATACTCCCCTAAATCATGGCCTAGGCAGGGGCCCCAGAGCGACATAGCTGAGGACGCAACAGGGAATTCATTGAATTTAGATCAGATATTTTACGTTTCGGTGGCGTAAATCTATTTTGATTGTAACTAAAGCCTATGAACTATCCCACGCCAGGACTAAGGCATCCATCATAGAAATCAAGTCATCGCTACTATCAAAAAAGCGAGTGTTGTGATTAATCACCATTCTTGCTATATGTATTGATTGAAATAAAATAATAAAAATTTTAAATATATTATTGTGTATTTTCTGGTATAATTTGAACAATTATTTATACTGAAATAAATAAATAACAAATATATATAGACGTTTCAGAGACTATCCGAATCTTATAAATATTTATTTATTTATTTGGAAAACAAACAATTTAGTTATTTTGAATAATTTACACACTTAAATAATACACAAATCAGCAAAGTTTTCACAGAAAATTAAATGTCCAACGTAAGTTATAAAATAAATGCCAAAAAACAATTAGACGAATAATAATAGTTAAATAAATAATAACAGTCAAAATATAATAGAATAAAATACAATATAATTGGCCTTTGCATCTTGTCACATGTAACCATTCAGGAAGGGCACTGCATCTACGCTAGTGGCTGTACAAGCCAATTCATGAGTGTACTCTTTCGATTTCGTCCGTATTTGCGGCAAGCGAATCGAAGTTCGACGGTGGGGGGTATTCAGGATGACGTTTCACTCGCTTTACCACTAGCTGATCCGAACCACGCAGCAGTTGTAATGACGTGTTCTAGGAAAGCTTGTTAAACTCAACGTCTATTTTGTCTGGACTACACTCAACACCTGCTCGTCGACGCGGTCAAGAGGACACGTGCGATTCTCACGGCCGTGAAATAACGATATAACATTAAAGTTTCATCGTGGGCTGGGTTCAGTGTGTTTTCACAAGGTAGCGGCGACGCACGGGCTGGTAATGAAGCTGTAAACGCCGCGTCTAATAAGTGACATAACCAACAGCAATTTTGTTTTCATGACGCATCTTTTAATCATTATCCTGTACCTATTATCAGGTGAGATTGAAGTCAAATGATTCACTATTGTAACGCAATTTTTTTTTTTTTTGGCTTGCTGTTGCTCTTACGAGACAACTCTGCCAATGTCAAGTGATTAAAGAGACACGTTCCTTAGAAAATTTGTTGAGAAAAGAGCTGGTTCTCTTCAGATAATTGAGTTTGGGTTATTATTAAACATCACCTAAAACAAACAAAACGTACACTGACATACTAGAAAAGCAATATAGTCGCTTATTTTCAGATGCCAACGTCAAGATCCCATACATTTTGACACATAGCATCTGTCATAAGTAGCAAAAATTTATGGAAATGACACATTGACTCCTGTCAGCTTAGTTCACATAATTAAAAATCATAAACATTCATTAGAGCTTAAAATCGTCATTGGACAGTGAAGATCGCGAGCATAGTTCTCGTGCTCGAGACATTTATTATCATACGACATATAAATAAATAAATAAATAAATATTTCAGAACATCACATACATTGATCTGACTCCGAGATAGGTAGCGCAAGCAACTGCGTTGTGGATATCAGAATCAACAGCGGAATTACAAATATATACTTATAATACTTTTCTTTTGTAAATACATACTTATAATACATACAAACACCCAGACCAATACAAACAGACATGTTTGTTACGCGGTGCTAATGTATAGAGATCGCCGACGCGGCATCGACCCAAATCAATATTGCACACGGCCCCAGCGCACAGCGCAGCGTCAGCATAACGTGCAGCGCATTGACGTCAGCGGCGGCTTCGCAACATCGGAAGTACGGAAATTGTTTAGCATTATTGATTCACACTTCGATCAATGTCAATCTCTTAGAAATAATTAACTTGTAACTTTTACTTTAATTAAATTTTATTAAATAAAATTGCTTTTTTTTGGATCCTCCGGCTGTAGCCCACGTAATTGGCGCAGTCGGTAGGATACCTGTAAAGTAGAGTCAGTGTCGTATCGAACGATCAGTCTACGGGTATCCAGAACCTACGGGAGCTGCAGTCCAGAGGTGAATCCGGCCATCGATTCGTCAAGAAGAAGCAATGCTGTAAGTCCTTGAATCTTTCAAGTCCTTGCCTATCTAATCCTTAAGTATCCTTGAATATCTCAAGACCTAAATTTAATCCTTAGTATAATCCTATATCCTGTCCAATCATTGTGCATGATATTTTCTTTACTTTTATTTCTTTTGTGTGTGTGTGTAAGTTAAGACATTCAAAATTTTTCACCCTAGGAAAGATCGACCCAGTAGGTTAGTTAGTGTTAGAAATAGGCTCGCGGCGATAGACGAAAACAGGAATTTAGACGCGATGTCGACGGAGGGTCATTCAGGCGCGATGTCGTTTCAAAACGTAGACCTTGATACTATCTATAAATCACTAAGATTAGTGCCAGAGTTTGACGGTAACCCGCACGTATTAACGCGCTTTATTAGTATATGCGATCAGTTAGTAGTCACTTATTTTAAACCTGGGCAGGGTTACGAATTACCAAACTTAGCTCTCATTAACGGAATTTTGAATAAGGTTACGGGACCCGCTGCTAGGCATATTAATTCAAATGGTATCCCGGATACCTGGCAGGGCATTCGATCTGCCTTGATTAATAATTTTGCTGACCATCGAGATGAGACCGCTTTATATAGCGACCTATCTTTGCAGACCCAGGGTTCTAGTACCCCTCAAGAGTTTTACGAAAGGTGCCAAAACTTATTCAGCACCATAATGACTTATATTTCACTTCATGAGACAGTTGCTACTACCATCGAGGCTAAACGAACCCTTTATAAAAAGCTAACCCTCCAAGCCTACCTGAGGGGTCTTAAAGACCCGTTAGGTTCCAGAATACGGTGTATGCGCCCAGAGTCTATGGAAAAAGCCTTAGAATATGTACAAGATGAGTTAAATACACTTTACTTGCAAAACCGCAATGAAGGAGGACCTAGTACCAGCAGAAAGGACTGGCCTCAATCATTACCACATACTAACCACCAGTTTAATCTGCCATTGAATAATTTCAATCCCAAAGTTAATTCATTTAGCGCCCCTGTCATGCCTGGACCATCAAGGCCATATGCTGTTAACCTGCCTGGCCCCCAACGACAGCATCCAATGCAGCCTTACGCTCAAGGATGGAGGCCTATGCCTACGCAACAGCCACCCCGAGGTTTAACTCGAACGCAACAAATGATGCGCGCCCCATTGCCAAATTATAATCCACAAAGTAACGTTTTTAGAATGCCTCCCAGACCTCAACCGCAACCGCCATCTAACTTTAACAGTGCGCCGAAACCCATGAGCGGCGTTAGTCCCTTCGTGCCAAAGACCTTACCACCATCAGGTCGTGATTGGAGACAGTTTGGAAATCCACCTCCAAGCAACTATTTTAAGACGCGTGAAGTAAATCTAAATGAGTTTGACTACGACTACGATTATAATAATTGCTACTATGTAGATTACGACCAGGAATACTACTATACTAACGAGCAATATCCCGAACCCGGATATTACGAGGAGCCGTATCATTACCAGGATACTCCTGTAGTAGAGGAGGTCGATAGAGATGCCGCACCAACTGAAAATTTTCAGAAGGTGTCCCAATTAGAAAAACCAAAATAGAAGTAAATTTTCATATCCAAAGGCAACTCGGATTTATTCAAATTAATAATCCTCCACTTAAGTTACTGATTGATACAGGAGCTAACCAATCTTTTATAAGCCCGGAAGCTGTTAGCAAATATTTTAATTATATACCACTTAATTATGAGCCATTTGAGGTAACGAATGTTCACGGGACGTCTAAGAACGATCACTCTATTACCTTGCCATGTTTCCCGGAATTCCATGAGAATACAGATATCACATTATTTGTCTACAAATTTCATAATTACTTCGACGGGCTTCTAGGCTTTGATCTACTCGAAAATTGGGGAAGTAAAATTGATCTTAATCGTAAATTGTTAATAACACAGAATGCACAATTACCTATACAGATGTACGACTCACGCAATGTCAATTTGTATGAAGACATCGTATCCGCTAATTCATCAAAGTTAGTTAGGGTGCCTATTAATACAGTAGACGGCGAGGTATTGATAGAAAACCAGGTAATTTGTAATTGCCTGATATCTAATTGCTTAACCAATGTTAAAAATAACCGCGGGTGGGTAGAAATTACTAACCCTACGAGTAACGACGTAATCTTTTCTATGGACCGTCCGGTAGAAGCAGAACTATTTAACATTGAAACTGAAGGCACTGAAATTCCACCAGATCGAGTTGATGCTGTACTTTCTCGTCTCCGGACTGACCATCTAAATCCAGAAGAACTTGCCAATTTACGTAGCCTTTGTGCGAACTATGCCGATGTATTCTACCTAGAAGGTGAATCATTGACTTTTACAAATAAAGTTAAACATCGCATCCGAACAACTGATGAAATTCCAGTGCATACTAAAACTTATAGATATCCTTACGTCCACAGACAAGAGGTCAGAGATCAAATCAACAAGATGCTCGAACAAAATATAATACGACCTTCAGATTCTGCCTGGAGCTCTCCCATATGGATTGTACCCAAAAAGGCAGATGCTTCCGGCAAAATCAAATGGCGTCTTGTCGTGGATTTTCGAAAGGTTAACGAGAAAACGATTGACGACAAGTATCCCATACCTAATATTACAGATGTACTTGACAAATTAGGTAAATGTCAGTATTTTAGTACCCTGGATTTGGCTAGTGGATTTTATCAGGTGGAAATGAATCCTGAGGATATTCACAAGACGGCGTTTAACGTGGAAAACGGCCATTATGAATTCCTTAGAATGCCGATGGGACTTAAAAATTCTCCATCGACATTCCAACGAGTAATGGACAATATCCTTAAAGATCTCAATCACATCTGCCTGGTGTATTTAGACGATATTGTAGTATTCAGTACATCCTTACAGGAACACATTAATAACCTGGAGAAAGTATTCAAAAGATTGCGAGAATCTAACTTTAAAATTCAAATGGACAAGTCCGAATTTTTAAAGTTAGAGACTAGCTTTCTAGGCCACATCATTTGCAATGATGGTGTCAAGCCAAATCCAGACAAAATAAAGGCTATAGAAAATTATCCCCTACCTAAAACAGCAACTGAAATCAAACGTTTTCTCGGTCTAATTGGGTATTACAGGAAATTCATTCCGGATTTCGCCAGATTGACTAAGCCACTAACTCAATGCTTGAAAAAGGGTAGCAAAATAACATTAGATCAAAAATATATTAACTGCTTTGAACATTGCAAAAAGCTTCTTACAAACGACCCTATCCTCCAGTATCCAGATTTTAATAAGGAGTTCATCCTCACCACTGATGCATCTAATGTAGCGATCGGCGCTGTTCTATCGCAAGGAGCAATAGGCTCCGATAAACCCATAGCGTACGCTTCACGTACTTTAAATTCTAGCGAACTAAATTACAGCACTATTGAAAAGGAGCTTTTAGCCATCGTTTGGGCCACCAAATACTTCAGGCCATATTTGTTTGGTAGGAAGTTTAAAATAATCACGGACCATAAGCCCCTTCAATGGATCATGAACTTAAAAGAACCGAACTCGAGACTCACAAGGTGGCGATTAAAACTGAGCGAGTACGATTTCTCAATAGAATATAAGCAGGGTAAATTCAACACTAACGCAGACGCTTTATCGCGGCTTGAAATTAACAATGAGGAGCTTATGTCAATCGTAGCTAACCCTTCAGAAAAAAACCCTGCACTCGATGACTCCAGGACCATAACTGCTACAGAACCCATAGATAACTCGGGTACCGCCACAGTTCACACAGATAATGAGAACCCTATATTAGAGGTCCCTATTTCAGACGATCCTTTAAACAAATTCACAAAACAAATCATTTTAAATATAGTAGGCGATATAAAGGGTAGGACAATTGTAACAAAACCATTTGATACTCACACACGAATTAACATCCAGGTGTCAGAATCAAATTTAGAAGAGGACGTGGTCAATGCTATCAAAGAGTACGTCCATCCTAAAATTAAAACAGGTTTATTAATCAACCCAACTTTAGGAATGTATTCAATAATTCCTATTATTCAAAGGAATTTTAAAAATTCATCTATGAATTTAACACTGACTAAAAAGGAATTAGATAATGTCAGAGAATACTTGAGGCAGCAGGAGATCATTAACAAACATCATGACGGCAAAACTAACCATAGGGGTATTAACGAAACTTATTTGGCTCTATCTCATAAGTACTTTTGGCCAAAAATGCGCGAACACATAACTAAATTTATAAATGAGTGTACGATCTGCGGCCAAGCAAAGTACGACCGCAACCCCATTAAACAACAGTTCAAATTAGTCCCACCAGCAAGCAAACCATTTGAAACAGTACACCTCGATTTACTAACTATTCAAAGCGAAAAGTTTTTAACCATAGTAGACTCATTTTCCAAATATGCTCAGGCGTATTACTTAAGAGATGGAACAGCGATAAGTGTTGTACAGGCTTTGCTTAGTTTTTGCACTCATCACGGGATTCCAATCACAATTGTAACCGACAACGGGACGGAGTTTACTAACCAACTAATAGCAGAATTCATGAGATTACACAGGATTCAACACCATAGGGTAGCACCGCATAGCCCTAATGAAAATGGTATAGTTGAAAGGTTCCATGCCACCATACTAGAACACCTTCGCATTCTCAAATGCAGCCAAAAGGGGGAATCCGTGATCAATCTTATGCCTTACGCCCTTCTGGCTTATAATAGTAGCATCCATAGTTTCACAAAATGTAAACCTATTGAAGTTATTACAGGACATTTCGATCCTCGCGACTCCTTTGATATAGACTTAACCGCTCATCTATTACAGCAGTATATGACTAATCATAAAGAAAAAATGACTAGAGCTTATAATGCAATTCACGAGTTATGCAACGAAACCCGTAAAGAGCTTATGGATAACCGTAATCGTCATCGCGAACCAGAAGTCGATTACTCGCCGGAGCAACAGATTTTTATTAGGAATCCATTTGCTTCCAGGCAAAAGTTAGCTCCTCGTTACACTCATGATGTTGTAATGGCAGATCTCCCCATCCATATCTATACAAAAAGGAAACGTGGTCCTGTTGCAAAATCTAGGTTAAAAAGGGTTCCTAAAACCGCCCGATTGTTACAGGAAGCTCCTGATTCTCCAACTGTTCCTGGGGACAGCTCTATCTCAAGAAATAAGACTTGAGAGTCTTGATGATGGACCCGGCATCTTACCCTTTAAATTAGGCCCAGCTAAAATTTTATCTTATCACCACTCTTTTATTCAATACGTTAATTTAGACATCTTACAGGATAAAATTAATTCTATTGACAGTCAATTGTTAAATAGTAGCCCTAATCTTAATAACCGAACACAATCCTTATTTCAGCCTCATATAGATTACCTTAGATCTAAACTTAATAGCGTATCAGAACAACTAAAATCTTTTGAGATTAATCGCGTAAAAAGAGGTCTCATAGATGGTCTCGGTAGCGTTGTAAAAAGCATAACGGGCAATCTAGACTATACCGACGCACTTCATTATAACCAAGCTATAAAGTCTCTTGAAGACGATGAACACAGATTAGTTACTGAATTTAACCAGCATGTCAGTTTAACAAAAGATATTACCGCTCAATATTCTAAGATTATAGAAAGTATCATAGATAATCAAAATAGAATGGCAACTTTACTGAATAAGATTAACGAGAGCTACGCAGATAGAGATAATGATTTAATAAAATACGCACACTTAGCCCAGACACTTATTATTCTTAGCGACAATGTAGACTCGGTTTCCCAAGAACTTAATAGGTTACAGAATGTTCTAGCATTTATAAGAACATCTACTATGCACCATTCAGTTCTCAGTACAAATGAAATCCGCAGTATATTAAGCAAATTAGTAAATTTGTATGGCAGCGATAAGGTTATAGATATAGATATAAGAGAATATTATAATATAGTTAAGTTGGGGTCATATTATGTAGGTAATAACGTAGTTATAGTATATCAATTTCCAATCTTTCTGGAGCACACATATGATTTATACAAGCTCTCTATTATACCCAATAAGTATCATGAGGTCCTCATTCCTCCTTCTCCATTCCTAGCCATCTCCCAGAAAGATTCTAAGAACATAGAGGCTGAATGCCCGAAGACCAGTAAATGGTTCATTTGTGAGGAGAAACGAAGTCTGCAGAGATGGCCATCCCAAGACTGCATACACGAGCTCATCACCACTCAGAGGAAAAGTTCATCATGCAAACCCGTCGCTATCTCCTTGGACCAACCAGCATACGAAGAACTCGACGACAGATACTATACCATAAGCTTCCCCGATACCACGAAGATACATCTCTCCTGTGGACAAGACCTATACAAAGAAATCCAAGGTAGCTACCTGCTCACCATCCCACAAAACTGCTACATGGAAACGCCACAATTGACCATCGCCAACATGAAAGATCGTCTAAAAGGTCATGTATTGAAAATCATGGACTTACCGTTGGAAAACCCGGATAATAAGTCTGTAGCTCCGACACTGAAATTAAACTCCATAAACCTGGATAACCTGCACGCAACCAATATGAAGATAATGCAACAGCAGCCACACATTATGCAAGCTACGAATGACTACGGAATTTACCATACTACGATTCCGATGTACGTAGCACTATTCGGTGCATGCGCACTTATTGGCTACTTGACTTATCGACGGTACCGGCTAAAACATAAGAAGTCATCAGACGAAGATCCAGAAAGTCAACCAAGACGTCCAGACAGAATTTACGCTATCCCTGAACCCAAAGAGAGGAATAGCAATAACCAACCCCCACCTCAATTTACTACGAAAATCATCGGTGGTGTCTGTTCTTCGGGGGGAGGTGTTACGCGGTGCTAATGTATAGAGATCGCCGACGCGGCATCGACCCAAATCAATATTGCACACGGCCCCAGCGCACAGCGCAGCGTCAGCATAACGTGCAGCGCATTGACGTCAGCGGCGGCTTCGCAACATCGGAAGTACGGAAATTGTTTAGCATTATTGATTCACACTTCGATCAATGTCAATCTCTTAGAAATAATTAACTTGTAAACTTTTACTTTAATTAAATTTTATTAAATAAAATTGCTTTTTTTTGGATCCTCCGGCTGTAGCCCACGTAATTTGTTCATGCACACAAATGTTGGTACTGTGCGGGGATCGAACCCGCAACCCTTGGACCAAAGGCAGCGTTCCCTACCACTGTTCCAAACGGGACATATCATTAAAACATAGTTTTTTTGTATGGTTTTCAGGTGATATCCGTCATGTTTTCAAAATATCACGGGCATGAGAATTGGGGTTCTGTTCTGCTACAAGCTACAAGCGATAAAACCGCCTATTTTGTACTGTCTGTTGTTGTTTTATCATACTGGTATTTTGTTTTTGTGCAATGAAGAATATCTATCTATCTACCTGTCAGTCTCCTCAACTCATACTGAGTTCTAAAAATCTCCTTGCGTTCCTTGGAAGGTAACGTAAATCTAGTCGTTAACGAAACAACCACGACAATGTTATATTATTCATTGTAACCTTGTACTTGCTTTACATTTGAAACATTTGTGTCAGTGATATCGTTTTGGCCGTGTGGTCCCCGGCAGAGTAGAATAGGCCACCCTCACTCTTACCGAGGTGTCGTAAAAGGCGACTTAGGTAAAGCTGCTGGCATGATCATCAGCACCCAGAGAAGGATAACTCTGCATTTATATCAAAACCCTCGCCAACCCGTCTGCCAAGCGTGGTGAGTATGGCAATTACCCCTCATGTGATTGAGGGAGGCCCCTGCCCCAGCAGTGGGGACTTAAATGGGCTGATGATGATGATGATATCGTTTTCGTCATTCAGATTAAAGGATTATATTTGTAATCCCACTGTTGATTCTGATATCCGTAACACAGGTGCTTGAGCTACCTATCTCGGAGTCAGATCAATGTATGTGAAATATTTATTATTATTTATTATTATTATCAGAAATTCTTTTTACCATCATTAAGAGGGGTAAATAATCAATAGTGTAATATAGTAGGTATTGTCCACTTAAAAGCCAAAATAAAAAAGGCTTAGCCTAGTGTAAGGACCAGCTTAATGCAAGTCTACTAAAAATGTGATTTGGTAATAAAGAATTTACTTTACCTTATTTAAACTCGTCGTGACCTCACCAAAAAACGCACCGTGTGTTTCCACAGCTATCAATGCCTAGCCAAGGCTAAGCCCTTCCCCCGCCCAGTGTAAAAACGACTCTACTCTTCACTCAATTAGACACACAACCGCTTGCACTATTAGCCAAATCCAACAAGTATTTGAACTAAATACCACTTTGTTTATTTACCTAAAATCGCTTCCTATATTTTCTCTTCGATGGTATTTTAATTTGATATCCTGTTTTCGACGAATATTTAGTGGATTTTAAGAAAAAAGTGTACTTGTTTAAAAAAATATTTTCCTGTAGGTATATTGCTAAATAAATTCATACTTCAGCCGAATTCTTACATCGAACCACTCGCAAGCGATTGTCATTCCATCCTCATCATCTCGATGAATGGCGGTCTAATACTGTGCGTTTCTCGCGGAACTTTCTACCACGTACCTCAGTTCTGTGGAACGGTTTGGCTGCGGGAGTATTTCCGGACGGCTATAACTTAGGGACCTTCAAGAGGAAAAGCGTACTCTTTTTTAAAAAGGCCGGCAACACATTAACGATCTCTCTGATTTCGCGGATGTTCATGGGCGGCGTCGATTACTTTCCATCAGGTGACTCGCTTGCTCGTTTGTCCGCCACTAGCTTAAAAAAAATACTACTTTCATCTTCGTACTGATTCATACTGATTTCGTACTAAGTATAGACGTGTAAGTATAGACTATTTACTGGAACGACTCAGTGATCCGACTCAGCCAAATGATACACTGTTCCGAATCTGTAATGTTCGCTCCGAATGTATCATTCGACTCAAATGGATCTCGAGTTCGAGTGAACCGAATGATCCGAATGAGCTGAATAATCCCATGAGCTGAATGATCCGAATGAGCGGAATTATCCTATGAGCCGAATGATCCGATGAGTCGAATGATCCGAATAAGCGGAATGAATAACGGATCTATCAGAGAGTCGATGTTCCAAATGAAGCGTTTCACTGTTCCGCATCTCTGCACTGATACAGATTCGAATGTTCTAATCTTTTAAAAGATACTTTTTTGCCAGGTCTAACTAAGTAGCTTAACCACTTGTGTTACGGTGTGACGTCAGCAATGCTATACCAGGTCTAACTAAGTAGCTTAATCACTTGTGTTACGGTGTGACGTCAGCAATGCTATACCAGGTCTAAGTAGCTTAACCACTTGTGTTACGGTGTGACGTCAGCAATGCTATACCAGGTCTAACTAAGTAGCTTAACCACTTGTGTTACTGTGTGACGTCAGCAATGCTATACCAGGTCTAACTAAGTAGCTTAACCACTTGTGTTACAGTGTGACGTCAGCTTAACCACTTGTGTTACTGGTGTGACGTCAGCAATGCTATACCAGGTCTAACTAAGTAGCTTAACCACCTATGTTACAGTGTGACGTCAGCAATGCTATACCAGGTCTAAGTAGCTTAACCACTTGTGTTACGGTGTGACGTCAGCAATGCTATACCAGGTCTAACTAAGTAGCTTAACCACTTGTGTTACTGTGTGACGTCAGCAATGCTATACCAGGTCTAACTAAGTAGCTTAACCACTTGTGTTACAGTGTGACGTCAGCAATGATATACCAGGTCTAACTAAGTAGCTTAACCACTTGTGTTACAGTGTGACGTCAGCAATGATATACCAGGTCTAACTAAGTAGCTTAACCACTTGTGTTACGGTGTGACGTCAGCAATGCTATACCAGGTCTAACTAAGTAGCTTAACCACTTGTGTTACGGTGTGACGTCAGCAATGCTATACCAGGTCTAACTAAGTACCTTAACCACTTGTGTTACGGTGTGACGTCAGCAATTCTATACCAGGTCTAACTAAGTAGCTTAACCACTTGTGATACAGTGTGACGTCAGCAATGCTATACCAGGTCTAACTAAGTTTTAATTTTAATAGACAAGGGCTATAGGAGTGTAATTGTAAACGTGATGGCTGGCGTGAGCTGGATGCAGACCGCTCAGGACCGGCCTACGTTCAACAGTGGACGGCGATAGGCTGACTGAAGGTTGAAGGTTCATGTGTTGTGGTCAATAAATGATTTCTTATTCTTATTCAGATGGTCTAGTTCCTCGGTCAAAGGGTTATGAAGGTCAGACGGAAGTCGCTTCATTGTACCATGTATATAATAAACAGACTCCTCAAATCCTGGGTCGTGGTCCAAATTGGCTTCAAATCGATGACTTTGGACGCAACTGAGTTTAACATGCATACATGATGAAGACATGGAAGCTTCAAAAGCAAGCACCACATCTGCTTTTGGCTCGTAGTAACCGATAAATTAGGCTTGTATATTTTTCTCGCGAACTTCAAGTAAACAGCAGGTCTACTACGAAACGTGGTGGCTTAATTTAAAGCCGTCCCGTAACGAACTATGAATATACCTATTGCATCCAAATAAAGGAGACACACAGCGCGTGTGAAAGAGTGGGAAACTCCGATTTGGTCGTAATGTCTTTAAATTAGGCTCTCACCAAAGAAGTGCCGTGAAAAGCGAGCTTGAGTCGCCATCAACATTTTGGTATACAACTTAACCGTGGGAGAGCCACGCTTCGGCATCAATAGGCTGGCTCGACCGGAGTGATACCACGGCCTCACAGAAAACCAGCGTGAAGCAGCACTGTGTTTTTTTGCTGCGTGAGTGACGGTACCGGAGGCCCAATTCGGAAGTATGGCGGTGGGGGTCCCGGGCAGAGTGTCCGATGCTGCGTCGCGGGGGTCATCCGAGGGTTTCTTCGGGGTACCCCCGGCTCCCCCCATCCGATTCACATGAGTTTAACACACTGCTTATGTTAAAGTTAACTTTAAAATAAGAACACTTAAACACAGTATAAAGATTCGGTTGTGTTTACGTTTCATTGTAGCCCTCGGCTTATTACGCAGTAGGAACTACGCGTGTTATTTGCTTTGGATGCAGATTTTTCAAGGGCAACCTTCTTGTTCATTCTTGTTTACGAAAGGTAGTATGGGCTAGTTTACATTTGAGTAGGGCTGGATTCCACCAATCTTGTTTTAATAACCGACTTTCAAAAAAAGGAGGTTCTCAAATAGACATGTACATATTTATTTTTATGTTTGTTCGCCGATTACTTTGCCATTTATGAATCGATTTAGATGATTATTTTTTAAGTTGGAAAGTAGATAGTCCCGGATTATACCATGGTCAGAATATCAGGATCTGATGATGGGATCCTGGAAAAATTGAGGGGAACTCTCAAATTTTATTGGGACACGTAATGTTTTAATATCTTTTTTAAAAACTGCACCAGTATTTACGCCTGACTGTATTAATTTTGTGGCTCTGCTGATGATGGAAGGTCAACTCCTCAAGGATAAGGAGTTAAAGGATAACTCTTTCAATACTGTAATAACAATTCGTTTTTTAGTTATTTGGCGAAGGCGGAAGAGAGGGAGGGGCTGCCAAAAAATGAGACACTAAAAAGCTTGAAAAAAAATTTTTTCTGCAAAAAAAACCGACTTTATACACCTCAAATAACATTTTATAACAGTACACTCGAGAAAAGGTTTTACCGAAGTCGGCGCCTAATCCCTGTTGAATAATTGAATGTTGTATTAAATTACAAAATATTATTGAGCGCCGATTTCGGTAACACCTTTTCTCGAGTGTACTGTTATAAAATGTTATTTGAGGTGTATAAAGTGTTAAAAATATTACACTTTTTGTTCGTGGTTTTTGAAGCCGGCTTTTTATTGGCAGATTTTTTTTAAATATTAAGGTTCTCCCGAAGATATCTTGTCAATGTCAAGTAACTTTTTTTATGGTTGCCATTGTGTTGGCAACGTCGAACGTCTAGTACGAATAACTTATTGAGAATAAGTGGGTAGTCAACAGTCAAAGTCACAGTCACTCGATAAAACGCTGGTGTTCAGCGTTTTATCGACCTACAGCTTTTGCC
Source organism: Marasmia exigua (assembly GCA_019059595.1). Lineage (NCBI taxonomy): Eukaryota > Metazoa > Arthropoda > Insecta > Lepidoptera > Crambidae > Marasmia > Marasmia exigua. The sequence goes on along the minus strand of CM032488.1, from coordinate 6,885,070 downwards.
GATACCACTCTAAACACAATATTACGTCCAAGCAAGTTGTCACGTGACAACTCACTCGGCACACTATAGCAAAAGTGTTCAAAATGATACAATTCAATCGTTTTTATTATTAGAATCACTTCGCGGCACTTCACTGCACAATTGAACACCAAAATTGTTTACTAAAAACCACAAGATACTAATTTAAGGTGCCGGGTAGGGCACAGCGACGCCAATCGATTTTAATTTTTAGCTACTGAACCGGATCTATTTTAAACAATTCCGGGGTTACAACCTCTCGGCAAACACTAATACTATTTATTAAATAACCATGCACAAATGTTGGGTCCGTTTTTGTACGCGAAAAATTGATTCACGCTAAAAGTGGCCTCTTTTGGCGTACGCGTTGGACCCGTCACCTTGAAACCTTTGAATTGAATCAGTCCACGCGGAGTGTTTGACTCCCGCCACCAGAATCCCGACCAATCTTTATCCGTGGATAAATCTATGGTATGCCGTAGCCGCGTGGTCCCCGGCAGAGTAGAATAGGCCACCCTCACTCTTACCGAGGTGTCGTAAAAGGCGACTAAGGTAAAGCTGCTGGCATGATCATCAGCACCCAGAGAAGGAAAACTCTGCATTTATATCTAAACCCTCGCCAACCCGTCTGCCAAGCGTGGTGAGTATGGCAATTACCCCTCATGTGATTAAGGGAGGCCCGTGCCCCAGCAGTGGGGACTTAAATGGGCTGATGATGATGATGATGAAATCTATGGTATAACGTTAGATTTGCATGGAATGGCATCGCTATACCATAGATTTATTATCGGAATAAGATTGGTCGAACCAGCATTAAGGTTAGTAATTCGACTGCCTCTGTGGACGGAGAGGTTAGTGGGTCGCGCTTTAAAGCGACGCCTGCGCAAGAGGTCCCGGGTTCGATCCCCGGGCTGGGCCAAAAATTTGTAACTAAGTTTTCGGTGAGAATTTCTTAGTGGCAGCCCTGAGTCTGGAAGTTGGCGGTCTTGTACCCCCGTGTCTCGGAAAGCACGTTACGTTGGTGCGCCCGATCCCTCTCCGGTCGTGTCACAGTAATGTCCCATCGGAATATGAGGGTAAGGAAATAGAGAGTGCACTTGTGTTTGCGCACACACTTGAGCACTATAATATATCCTACGTACGTGACTGATCGTTGAGATGGGCCGCCGTAGCCGTGATCGGTTGAAAGATATTAAGATTTGTTATTAATCTAGATTATGGAAATGGGTGACGTATACCTGTAGAGAGATACCTACTCTTTATTGCACAACATACAAAACATATATGCTATGTAAGTATCCGTGTATGTAAGTAGGCCGTGTGGTCCCCGGCAGAGTAGAATAGGCCACCCTCACTCTTACCGAGGTGTCGTAAAAGGCGACTAAGGTAAAGCTGCTGGCATGATCATCAGCACCCAGAGAAGGAAAAATCTGCATTTATATCAAAACCCTCGCCAACCCGTCTGCCAAGCGTGGTGAGTATGGCAATTACCCCTCATGTGATTGAGGGAAGCCCGTGCCCCAGCAGTGGGGACTTAAATGGGCTGATGTAAGTATACGGAGATACAATTGTACAATTTTAACGTATGGCATCAATCTATCAATACAACTTTTTATTAAAAATTCTAAGAAAAGACAATATGTTGACAATATTTATAGTTAAGTTTCTTAACCTTTTAATATACCTACTAGCAGTCGCCCACGTGTTCGCCCACGTGGAATTCAGTTTGCCACAAAAAGTATTTTCCGCGAAAGTTTTTTCATATAAGATTTCATATTTATTTATTTATGCACTGCACAAAAAAATAAATTACTATTGGCAGACATAATGCTGTACAACATTCTCTACCAGTCAACCATGGGGCAATGCAAAACGATTAATAAAATATAAAATAACAATTTAGTGTAGGCAATTAGATGTGACATTAGTTTAATTTGGTAATTTCTAATGTAATGTAATATGACTAATGATTTTTATTATATTTAATTGTTTTAGATTATTTTCAATTTATTATATTGAATGTGAATTAAAAATATTAATGATGATGAAAATTAATAATGATAACACTAGTTTACAAAATTAAACTTTTTGTCTGTTGCCGCGAATTTTGTGGTTGATAATGTTCACTTATGACTTGTTTTCGTCAAATCTACCCTCAAAATTTTTTGAGCAGCTCGAGTTACTTTGGTTTTGATTTTTGTCATTTAAGCGTATATATTAAGCGATAACAGGCATATTTTACTGTGTTAAGATTAGTATCCAAAGTTTTTGCGTCATGAGTAGTTCAAGGAGACGTTGTTTAAACAATCCAGATCATTTTTGTTATATATGCGGGGAATATGTGTTTAACGATTGTAGAAAAGTTATATCAGAGTTGGTGAAAAATACCTATTTTTGAGTATTTTGGAATGCTCTTGGATAAAAATGAGAAGTCTTGGGCTCCCAATTGTGTTTGTAAATCGTGTGTGGAATATTTAAGATTGTGGAAAAATGGTAAAAGAAGTGCCTTTAAATTTGGAACACCGACTATTTGGCGAGAACCACGAAATCATCTCGAAGACTGTTATTTTTGTAGCGTAAACGTAAACGGTTTAAATACTAAAAATCGAGCTAAATGGCAGTACCCAAGTACTAGTTGTGTTCAGCGTCCAGTGCAGCGTTCAACTGACTCTTCAGTGCCTAAAAATATATGTGAACCCATGGAACAAGACATCGAAGGACCAAGCTCATCACAAAATGATGCTGATTTGTATTGCTGTTTACATTTCGCTAGTCTTGAACAAAATAAGTGGCAAATTTGTGTCGATTTAAAAATGGTGAACATTCTTCTTGGTCAACAAAGTGGTTACACTAAGTTTCCCTGTTTCATATGTCTTTGGGACAGTAGAGCTAAACAAGAGCATTGGATAAGAAGAAACTGGCCCTTGAGAGAAAGTATGAAGCCTGGAAAGCAAAATATAGTCCAGAATTCATTAGTAGCTCGTGACAAAATTATCCTTCCACCATTACATATAAAATTGGGCATCATGAAACAGTTTGTTAAATCACTAGATAAAGACGGGAACTGCTTTTCTTACATTTGCCAAAAATTTCCTCAGCTCACTATGGAAAAAATAAAAGCCGATATTTTTGACGGCCCCCAAATTAGACAACTTACGAAAGATACTCAATTTAGAAATTCTATGACTGAGTTACAACTAAAGGCTTGGACAGCTTTCGTCTCTGTGATGCAGAATTTTCTCGGAAATAAAAAATCTGAAAATTATATTGAACTTGTAGAAGACCTTCTGCTACAGTTAAAAAATATGGGGTGCAATATGAGCATAAAACTCCATTTCCTCCATAGTCACCTGGACAGGTTTCCGGAAAATTTAGGAGATATGAGCGAAGAGCAGGGAGAGCGTATGCATCAGGACTTACGTGTCATGGAAGAGCGCTATCAGGGTTTCTGGGATACAAATATGATGTCTGACTATTGTTGGTCGCTAATACGTCATTTTCCAAAGTCTACACATCAGAGAAGAGCTTTAAAACGAAGTTTTTTAGAACTCAATGATTAATTATTTTTTTTAATAAAGTTTTTCTTAGTAAATACATGTTTTTTTCTGTTTTATACCTACATAGCTGGAACTCAGAAACTAGAGCTGATAAAAATCTTTTACTTATATTTTTGAAAAAAGCATATCATATGTAGTCAGCAATAGCTAAAATTTCTTTGGCAACAGATGTACTGTAAACTAGTGTAATAGGTAATTCGTTTTTTGATTTTTCGCGTTGCATTATAACTACTTAATGATTTAATAATTACTTAATGTTTTAATTTAAATTAAACTTACTTGAAAATAAATGAATTGTTATTATTATTATTTACATTTTGAACCTTCCATCTGTTCAGACATAAGAGCATATTATTGTGTAAGCATGATCTACTACTTCGTGTTTCTTTAGTTTTGTTTAGTTAAGTTAACATGGTTTACTAAACTCTTTTTAAATCTAGTACCATAATATAAAGCTCTACTAGGAAGCTCTACACTGGAAGTTGTAGACTAGTACATCTACCTCGGACAAAAAGTCCAGCTTGGTAAGTCCAACTTCCAGAAAGAGGTCGATCGACGAATCCAACTCGGCTGGGCAGCGTTCGGGAAGCTACTCAGCATATTTTCGGCCCATCTACCGCAGTGTCTCAAGACGAAAGTCTTCAATGCGTGTTGCCAGTGATGACATACGGAACCGAAACGTGGCCGCTTACAATGTGCTGATTAAGGAGCCTCAAAGTCACCCAGAGAGAGATGGAGAGGGCTATGCTCGGAGTCTCCCTGCGTGATCGTATCAGAAATGACATAGCTCAAAGGATTGCATGCCTCAAGTGGCAATGGGCAGGGCACATAACGAGAGGAGCAGAGGGCTTTTGGGGTGGAAAGGTCCTCGAGTGGAGGCCACGTTTAGGAAGTCGCAGCCGTGGCAGGCCCCCCACAAGGTGGACCGACGAATGAATGAATGAATGAATGAATGAATGATATTTATTTGCGTAAAACATGGTGAAAAAGTTGGAATGACAGGTATAAGAGTACAGCACTATCTGGTGAAGATCCCGGGAATCCATTGGATGCGGGTGGCACAGGACCGATGTATGTGGAGAACATTGGGGGAGGCCTATGTCCAGCAGTGGACGTCTATTGGCTGAAATTATGATAATGATGACTATAATATGACTCGGAATTGATGAAAATACAATTACTTATTAGTTGTAAATTGGCTTTCTTAAGCAACACAAGTATCCTACTCTAGAACCAATGAAATTTTTCATTAACTAGTACCTTATTAAAGATTCAACCGTGCAGGGTAGTGAATACATTTTTAGCAGCACAGAATAAACATGTAACTCGCCTCTTAAATCACTCCAAAATTCGTTTCAACTGGCATGTTACCACGGTAACTCTTAACCATCACTCTCATAACGTAAACATCCACACGATACAACCGACGAGAGATCCACGTTTCCAAATTTCATCGAAGCAATTTGCAACTGTTGGCTTCCGGTTTTTGGTATTTTTAATCCATATTGAATCGTTGAGTTATTTTTATCACAAGGTCGACAAGACCTGAGAGATAGATAAAGAATGCGCCGGAATTGCGTTCTAAAAAGGCCACAAACACATTTAACATCGCTAATAAATAAAGTGAAATATCAGCCTAAATACTGTCCCTGCAGGGCCAAGGTCTCCATCATAGAAATCAAGTAATCGCTGCTATGATGGGATTAGGTTTAATCCGAGCCGTGTGGTCCCGGCAGAGTAGAATAGGCCACCCTCACTCTTACCGAGGTGTCGTAAAAGGCGACTAAGGTAAAGCTGCTGGCATGATCATCAGCACCCAGAGAAGGAAAACTCTGCATTTATATCAAAACCCTCGCCAACCCGTCTGCCAAGCGTGGTGAGTATGGCAATTACCCCTCATGTAATTGAGGGAGGCCCGTGCCCCAGCAGTGGGGACTTAAATGGGCTGACGATGATGATGACGATGACTACTCCTGCCAAATGCGGATTTGTGATCACAAACCCGAACTATGTTCGAAAAATTCGAAACATACCTTTGCTCGACCCGGGAATCGAACCCAGGACCCCGTGCACTGACTGTTTCGCTCAAACCGCTCAGTTTGCATAACATACGCTCGCTCAATTTGAGGGAATTGCAGCAGAATCAGTAGGGTAAACTTGCATTCTGTTTACTAGGTGTGAACAAGGCACATATTTGTTAAGGCAACGGGTAGCCTTACTAGTGACACCAATCGATGGAAATTGTTATTTACTAAACCGGATCTATTTTGAACTATTTCGAAGCGGAAGTCTCTATGTTAATTTATACTATTTATTTAATTATTTTGCACTACATTTTGATCTGCTTTTGCACTCGAAATTTGGATTAACGCAAAAAGTGGCCGTTTTTGGCGGTAATTCAAATTTCGAGAACAAAAGCAGTATTAAGTAAATATAAGTGTTTTCCGAGAGGTTAAAAACTGTTTGAAAGATAGAAATTGTTAAAAAGATAATCCGGTTTAGTTGGTAACATTTTAAATCAATTGACATCGCTAGTGTGCCCTACCCGCCACCAGGATATAATCCATGCTAGTACTCAAACTGTGGATATATAAAAATGTGCTGGTTTTCTCACGTTATTTTCCCACACTGCGGAGCTAAAAATCTATACATAGGTACTCATAGTTTCAATTTGTGGTAGCACGCCGTGTGGTCATTTTTCCCACATGCATTCGAGCAAAATGTTTTCTGTCGAACAGAAGTGGAACTCTGGGCGGGTCACGAGTGTTGAATGCGCCCGGAGAGTTGGACTAAAGGTGGACTAAAATCGTCACAATACCAGCCAGCAGCTGTGCGACGGTTGAGAAGCTAACCCTGGAAAAGATGGCGTGACGATTTAGACCACCAAAGCGCTGGCTTCAAATAGAGAACACTGGAGGAGTTGAGGAGAGGCTATTGCGGCAAGACAATGCAATTAAAATTTTAAATTTCTTGTGTCTGTGGACATAAAGTTCATAGCGCTTTTTAAGGGACCTCTTTGGTGGCGTGGACTCTAGTGAGACATTTAAAGGGCCCGCTCGACCGGAGTGATACCACGACCTCACAGAAAACTGGCGTGAAGCAGCACTGTACTGTGTTTCACTGCGTGAGTGAGGGTACTGGAGGCCCAATTCAGGGGAGAGGGTTTTTTTATATTAGCTCAGCATATTGGCTCTCCTCAGCTGGTAATTAAGCAAGAGAAGAACCCAAGTTGCAATTACAACGGAATCGATGTCAAGGCATCACCTCCGTCGGCACCGCCATACTGGCTCGCGAGATGCTTCTTCACGCTTCGTTTGAAGGAATCCATATTGTAGGAAGGAGAAAATACATGCGCCGGCAATGAATTCAATTGATTGATGGTGCGGCAGAAATTGGAACTGCCAAATGTTTTAGTTCGTGATGGAATGTTTTCCACTGTGAAGCCGTGACAGCGTTGTCTGGCGTTTGTAGTTCTGTGGTTTAACGGTTGGCAGCGCAGACTAGTACGGCGGCTGGTGTCCGATCCCCGATTCGCCGCATGCTTGATACTTATAATAAAAAAAAAATTAAAAAAATAACTCTATAGATATTTTCACATGTAGTGCTGGCTCCTATAATAGAGAAATTGTAAAATTATTTACTAACATTTGTTAGTCAGTAATTTTATAATTAATAAATAAGTGTGAGATATAACTACTAAATAATTCACATTCACACACACTAGAAACCTATTCTACACACACTGCTATTTTTATTATGTCTTCCGTTTAAAAAAGTAGCACACACACTACGCACACATCACCAACACACCAATATAGTTAATTTCGACTATGTAATAAGAACTAGAGTCCCAGCATGTTGTTTATTTCAATTTTACGTAAAATGTAACCATCGGTGTTGAGTTTACAATTAGTTAAGTTTCTTTTTTGATATAAGTTTTAGCTTAAGTTTATTGTAAACTTGTTTGTGGTTCATTAAATAACTTAAAAAAAAAAAAAAAAAAAACTTGTGTCTCTACTGGTGTCGCAGGTGTCCATGGGCGGCGGCAATCGCATAAATAGGTGTGCACCTTTATACCGGTGTATGCGCTCATATAATGACATAAAGGATCATAACATAGATATTTTTCATGATTCCATCCATACATATAAGCGGAAGTGTAATGATAAGCTGAAGGATTGTGAGTTGTAGATAAAAATTAATACTTAGTAGATAATTTACCTAATATAACTATATTTTAGTCGTAATTAAGTTCAATAATGCTGTATTTACCTATAATAGGCATATCTTTTAGTTAAGGCATCCTTGTGCTGGTATTGTATGTGCAAACTGATATGTTGTTGGTGAATCTTTATCAATAAATAAATAAATTTAAAAAAAAAATGGCTGCTGCCCGCAGACCCGTTGATCTTCGAATCATCCTATGTTTTGATTCTAGATCCTGCCGCCATGGCCAGACATTCATTCACTTACCATGCAAATGCTCAGTTCGTGCTTAAATTTGGCTCAAACAGTGAGCCGGTAAACAACACACAAGCTAGCAAAATGAATTCATGGCGAAAATGCAGGCAAATTGAGAGATGCGTTTGAAATGTAAACGTACGCAAATGAACGTTTCAATTATAATCGTGTTACGCTTTGTTGAACAATTTTGACATTGCTATTCTGTTTTTGAATGGGTTTGTAACAATACGGTAGTTGACTATTTATTATTTTATTTTTGAAATCAAAAGACATGTTAATTATAGAATCATCATTGAAAGAATTACTTGATTCTCATTCAAACTACCTGAGATATCACAACTTTAAAATCACATTATTTTGGGTAAACTCAAAACGCTCCATACGACTATCGTATGACGTCACACGCTTTTATTTTGTATGCATTTCATTTGAATTTTGTATGGTAGCTATATCATATGTTTCGTTTAGGTATATCAAATTGTATGGGTTATTCAATGGTATAATTAATTATAATAATTTCATACTTTATAGATGGACTTGCCCATGAATATTTAAATGACCATAAAACCGGCTAGACGTTATATTTTTAATTGAGAATTTTTGCTATTGGTACATATTTACCTATATTTTGATATAATCTCGAGCTTAGTCATATTCCCTATTGTTGTTCCATCTCCATCATTTAAATGGTTGGCAGTCTTCAACTGTACGTTTCTCAAGAATCTTTCTACCTCGTATCTAGGGCAAAGCATTAATTTCCACGCCCATTGGAAACGACTAAGAATCCTTTATGCTAGAGGCGGACAAACGAGCAAACGTGACTCGCTTTCTTCGCCTGATGGAAAATAATCAACGCCGCCCATGAACATCCGCCAAATCAGAGAGATCGCTGATGTGTTGTCGGCCTTTTTAAAAAAGAGTACGCTCTTCTCTTGAAGGTTCGTAAGTCCTAGCCGTCAGGAAATACTCCTGCAGCCAAACCGTTCCACAGAACTGAGGTACGTGGTTGAAATTTCCATCTATATAATATAAAAATGAATCGCCAAATGTGTTGGTAAGCGCATAACTCAACAACGCCTGGACTAATTTGGCCAATTCTTTTATTTAAATGTTCGTTGAAGTCTAAGGATGGTTCTTACGGCGAGAAAAAATCGAATAATTATCGGGAAAACCCTAAAAACAGCTCTTTTCTTTTTCACATACAAACGTTTTCTAACTAAAACGTAGAATCAATTTGAGTTTTATTGCTATTAAATAAAGTTCATATTTGTTGCCACATTACAATTTTTTTTGACAGGACGAAGTCTGTCGGGTCAGCTAGTTTCTGATAAAAGTCTGCCTAAATGCGCTTTTATGTATAAATAACCATAGATTATTTCAAAATCAGGGCACTGAATTAATCTCGCAGTTTCGACAGACTATTTATTTATCCACCGAGCGAGTTGCAGCTGCTACCATAGACCGATGCGCCATGCAGGCACATGCGGCATGCACTAAATTTATCTAAATACTAGTGGCTCCCGGCGAACTTCGTCCCGTCACTTTATGTTTAATTTCTCACCTTTTAGACCTTCCCTGGACTACGACAAACATTTTAAAACTAAAATCAGCTCAATCGGTCCAGCCGTTCTCGGGTTTTAATCAGACTAACGAACATCAATTCATTATAGGATAAGACCGCCTACATTGTTTTAGTATAATAACTTAGGCTAAGATCTGTAAATTTTGTGCAATAAAGTGTATCTATCTATCTATCTATAGATACTACCTGTGCGGATAAAGAATGGGATCCGAAATGGCAGCGCATGTATTCACTTCTCGCTCGCACACTATTTGCGTCTATACTCGCACCCCACGAGTGCGAGTATAGACGCAAATAGTGTGCGAGCGAGAAGTGAATAGATGCGCCGCCATTTCTGATCCCATTCTTTATCCGCACATTTGTATATGAGTGGAAGCTGACTGACTAAGGGAGTTGACATACTGGCGGATTGCGAACGTTTTCAAAGCGGAGCGACGACGCGACGACGCGACGACGCGACGACGCGACGTCGCGACTCAGTGTCACACAGAAACACGTCGGCGAATCCGTTGCGCATCTGCGGCGTAAGCGCTGCGCAGCCGCAGCTATTTTTGATTCACTCATATGACTTAGCGTCGTCGCATGCGACGTAAGTCACATTCGACTTCTAAATCGCATGAAGCCGATTTTCCCTATTTTTGAATCATTCGATTTCGATGTTGCCAATATAATACAGTGAATTGACATCCTAACCCCTCCATGCAAAATTTTATAAATACGCCACGCAAAAACCATAGATTATTGGCTCAATATGATAATCTTTGCTTTTTTGTCACAGAAAACTATGAATGTCACCTGTCAAAATCAGTCAAATCAAATTTTTGAAATTTATAATAGTATTTTGTTTATGCTTGTTGCTATTGACAACTATTTTGACGTTGCTTCTACCGCTTGCTTTAAGTCACTCGACCAACGAGTGGGTGGGGTCACTCGTTGCAGACGAACTTCGTCACGAATGATTAAAAAATGCGGAATTTCGTATGTCGAAGGAAAATCAGTACAAATCTTGCGCTCGTCACGACGCTAAGTCATACGAGTAAATCAAAAATAGGTCTCCTGGAGCTCTAGTGATTTTCCTTGCCTTACTCTTTAACTTAATCTATACTTATGCTAATGAGAACATGCTTGTGTGTGTGTATGTGAGTGAGTTCAAATTTTACCCCAAGCACTAATGGGAGCAATAAAGCCCTGTTGGTCTAGTGGTTTAACCACCGGGCCGAGATCTCGGGGTCCTAGGTTCGATTCCCGGGTCGAGCAAAAAGTATTTTTCTACTTTTTCCAACATAGCTCGGGTTTGTGATCACCAATCCGCATCCACAGCGTGGTGATTAAGCTTAATCCCATCATAATAGCGATGACTTGATTTCTATGATGGATCATATCCTTTTAGTCATTAGTACTATTTGTCTGCCTGTTAAATTTTGTGCTTCGTTAATTAATACACAATCTCCTTTCATCAACAAAATAATAAATAGAAAACCAGTCCAATAAACAGAATTATATCGGACATGTGTAAAACACATGAAAAGGGGATAAAGTAGGGAACAGGGTAAATTATTCAGAGACGGGCGGTGGAAGAAGGGTGACCAGATCTTCCGTATTTTATTTAAAGGATTTTGAGCGTAGGAGAGCCACGCTTAAGCAAGAATGGGCCGACTCGACAGGAGTATCATCACTGTGCTGTGTTTCGCCGAGTGAGGGTATAGGAAGCCGAACTAGTGATTCCACTGGAGTTGCGGTGGGAGGCGGAATATGCTTACAATTAGGTGATTCATTTTACCGTCTGCCACCTATCACGTAATAAAAATCATTTATTCGTTGCTGGCGCATGTATTTCCTCCTTCCTAGAATATGGATTCCTTCAAACGGAACGTGAATAAGCATCTCCGGGTCCAGTATGGCGGTCCTAACGGAGGTGATGCCTGACATCGCTTCCGTTGTAATTGCAACGAGGGCTCTTCTCTTGCTTACCATCAGGCTGAGGAGAGGCAATATACTGTGTCATTATAAAAAAAACATTCCCGCTAAATTAAATATTATCTATTAATTTAATATTGATTTCTATGCCAGTAATTTACGAGATATTGATTAGATAGCTCACAATACCAATAGTTATATAATTTGTGCCAAGAGTCACTAGAGTGCTGCAAACCTTTTTTGCCCCTTTCCCCCCGGCTGGGCATCCAGTACATTTACTCACTCGGCAAAGGACAGTGTAAGCGCTGCGTCACGGCGGATTTCTATGACATTTTTGCAGTTTTGACTTCGGCAGAGTTCGCATTTTTTTTAATGCACCTGTTGTGAAAGAGGCCATCTTTGATTTAATTTTCGATGTTTGACATTTCGCTCATGGGCGGAAAGACTGGGTCCCAATAGAGTCTGGTCACCCTTAGTGGGAGATATCCTCCCTTAGATGATTTTTATATGATACACAGCTTTGGGCGACTATTTCTCACATTTTACCATCTTTTGGGAATATCTCGCTGTTTTATCGGGCAGCGTACATAGTCTAAAAATAGGTAAGTACGTTTGTACCCAGAATATTTTATGTTCGACGTCACGAGTTATAGAAGTGACCGATTCCGCTTGGGAAACGAAAATGTTGAACAGAATAAATAGATGGATATACTTTATTGCAAAAAATACACAACTATATAGATGATAAGAAAAGGAGAAGATATGATTAATTGAATTGAGGAAAATAGCAAAAAGGAGACAGAATGCCACCTTGCGGCACGCCAGCACAGATATCGCACCATGCGGAGATGGAGTATTCAGTCAATAACTGCTGAAGATATGTTAAAAGAATGAATCAAACCAATCAGAATGCCAAAATCCATATTGTTGAAAGCGTTACTGAAATCCTGCAACTTTAAAACAGTAAGAAACTTTTCATCCATGCCTTATCGGATGTTGTCTGTGATTTTGAGCTAACGCTGTGGCCAGTCCTATGACCTGGAAGGAAACTGGATCGGAGTGGGTCCAAGAGTTCGTTTTCGGACATGAATGTTGCCTTAAACATAACATGTCAAAATAAAATAAAAAATAAATATTTCACAAGTCCACATACATTGATCTGACTTCGAGATAGGTAGCTCAAGCACCTGTGTTACGGATATCAGAATCAACAGTGGGATCACAAATATATACATATTCACAAAAAAAAGTATTATAGTATAATAAAAATATAAAAATAAGTATTATATTATAATACTGAAAATCAGCGTCATGACCTTTTTCAGGGTCATGGCACAGGCTGAGTAGGGGCCGTTTATGTTGGAGGTCACAACACAATATATATGCACTGCCTGGTTATTTGTACCCTTATTATTTTGTTTTTCCTTTGTTTTGTTTTCTATTTTTTCTGTATCTATTTTTTTTTGTTTGTTTGTTATTTTGTAACTGATATTGTACTTGTATATAGTGTTGTGATGTCCAAAATAATACATTTTTCTTTCTTTCTTTCTTTCCTTTTGTTGTATATGTGTGCGTAATACGCTGAGTAGGTAACATTGTACGCGAGCAGCGGGCGCGCAGCCATTCCTCGCCCCGCGCGCCCGCCGCCCGCACCTTTCGGCTCCGTGGTGTATGTAGCTTCAACTGATTATGATTAAACCAGTGTGTAACTGACTCTCGACTTTGTTGCTTGTTTTTTACCCGCGTCATACTTGCAAACTAAACACCTTTCTTAATACTTTTTTTTGTGAATAAATACATAGAAAACACCCAGACCAATACAAACAGACATTTTGAATGCCTGCATGAAATTATAACGCAATCAGCGGCAACAAATATCTACTCCTTCTGGTGTCGCTGATGTCCATAGGCGGCAGTGATCCTTAAGGTGACGGGTAAGGCACACTAGCGAAGCCAATCGATTTTAATTTGTAGCTACTAAACCGGGTCTATTTTAAACAATTTCGGGGTTACAACCTCTGGGCAAATACTTATACTATTTATTAAATAACCATGCACAAATTTTGGGTCCAACGCGTACGCGAAAAATTTATTACCACTTATGGCGTGAATCAATTTTTCGCGTACAAAAACGGACCTAATATTGGTCCATGTTTATTTAATAAATAGTATAAGTGTTTGTCGAGAGGTGGTAACCCCGAAATTGTTTAAAATAAATCCAGTTTAGTAGCTAAAGATTAAAATCGATTGGCGTCGCTAGTGTGCCCTACCCGTCACCTAAACAAGGTGACTCGTTTGCACGTTTACCTCTCTTTCTCATAAAAAAGAAAACCTCGTCGTCAGTTTGCAAACTCTAGCTTGAAACTTTGCATCCCGTTGAAATAATAAGGGGATTGTATCACAACTACTTTCAGCTGCTCTCGATAGTGTTGAATTTTTAACGATACCTACGTCTTTCTCTGTAAGTTTTTTCTCGTATTCATAGAATTTCGGAGACCAGTATTGCAGTGCCAAAGGAAAAGATCTAATACCGTGATCGTGTTCGTTGTTACTGCCTGTAACTGAATCTACACTTAGCATATATTTTAATGTAAGTTTTTTTACGATTATTCGGTGTAAGATTTGTTGGTTGTCCTCAATAAATAAATAAACTGCAACGTGGGTTTCCTGTTAGCTTACCATCAGGCTAAGAATAGCCCATATACGGAGCCCGGGGTTCACTTGGACCATTTTTCAGGATTCGGGAAGGCTGGTAATTACAATTCCAATTTACAAAATATTTACATGCATATATTTAGCGAACCATGTGAAACTATTTTTTAAGAATTTAAACACCATTTTATGTACCGTGTTTCGAGTGAATAAATTGAATTGAATGAGGCGTCTGACCTTCGTTCCCTTAAACCTGGTTCCCTTAAACAAGGGAACCAGACCAATGGGATCACGGTTACAAGTTCCGAATCATTATCTGACATATTGTATTTAGGTATCCTGACGCTGGTTTTCAGTGAGTACCATAACATTATTAATTTCAGAAATCCACTGATGCATGCTCTGATCTGAACTACGACCCACTAGTTAGGATAATCCAGAGGTGCTTGCTCGGATTTGAACTACGACCCACTTGTTAGGATAATCCAGAGGTGCTTGCTCGGATTTGAACTACGACCCACTTGTTAGGATAATCCAGAGGTGCTTGCTCGGATTTTAACTACGACCCACTTGTTAGGATAATCCAGAGGTGCTTGCTCGGATTTTAACTACGACCCACTTGTTAGGATAATCCAGAGGTGCTTGCTCGGATTTTAACTACGACCCACTTGTTAGGATAATCCGGAGGTGCTTGCTCGGATTTGAACTGCGACCCACCCGTTTGGAAAATCTAGAGGTGCTTGATCGGATTTGAATTACGACCCACTTGTTAGGATAATCCAGAGGTGCTTGATCGGATTTGAACTACGGCCCACCTATTTGGAAAATCTAGAGGTGCTTGCTCGGATTTGAACTTCGACCCACCCGTTTGGAAAATCTAAAGGTGCTTGCTCGGATTTGAACTGCGACCCACCCGTTTGGAAAATCTAGAGGTGCTTGCTCGGATTTGAACTACGACCCACTTGTTCGAAAAATTTAGAGGTGCTTGATCGGATTTGAACTTCGACCCACCATTTGGAAAATCTAGAGGTGCTTGCTCGGATTTGAACTTCGACCCACCCATTTGGAAAATCTAGAGGTGCTTGATCGGATTTGAACTGCGACCCACCCATTTGGAAAATCTAGAGGTGCTTGATCGGATTTGAACTGCGACCCACCCGTTTGGAAAATCTAGAGGTGCTTGCTCGGATTTGAACTACGACCCACTTGTTAGGAAAATCTAGAGGTGCTTGATCGGATTTGAACTGTGACCCACCCCTTTTGGAAAATCTAGAGGTGCTTGATCGGATTTGAACTGCGACCCACCCGTTTGGAAAATCTAGAGGTGCTTGATCGGATTTGAACTGCGACCCACCCATTTGGAAAATCTAGAGGTGCTTGATCGGATTTGAACTACGACCCACCCGTTTGGAAAATCTAGAGGTGCTTGCTCGGATTTGAACTACGACCCACCCGTTTGGAAAATCTAGAGGTGCTTGATCGGATTTGAACTACGACCCATCATCATCATCGTCGGCTCATTTAAGTCCCCACTGCTGGGGCACGGGCCTCCTTCAATCACATGAGGGGTAATTGCCATACTCACCACGCTTGGCAGACGGGTTGGCGAGGGTTTTGATATAAATGCAGAGTTTTCCTTCTCTGGGTGCTGATGATCATGCCAGCAGCTTTACCTTAGTCGCCTTTTATGACACCTCGGTAAGAGTGAGGGTGGCCTATTCTACTCTGCCGGGGACCACACGGCTTACGGTCGAGAACTACGACCCACTTGTTAGGAAAATCTAGAGGTGCTTGATCGGATTTGAACTGCGACCCACTCGTTTGGAAAATCTAGAGGTGCTTGATCGGATTTGAACTGCGACCCACCCGTTTGGAAAATCTAGAGGTGCTTGATCGGATTTGAACTGCGACCCACCCGTTAGGAAAGCGCGTTGATATCCACTAAGGTACAACCGCTCCAAACTGTGGTACATGGTAGAAAGTTTCGTTAAAAACGCACGGGCCGTTCCCTAAATTTTTACCTGCATGCACCTACAATGACGTAGACACGGCTCATAAATCGAAATCAAAACATGCGTCCACATTGTTTTTCGCGAAGTGCCGATGTTTTATCACGCGCGTAAAATACAATGTTTGTTGTTACTGCCATAAGCTGTCTTTACGACCGGCCGCCGGTTTTGAGGTCGTATTTCCACGTTTAATTTTATTTCGGAACGTTGAGAGCGTACGGTGGTTAAGGCTGTTATACGCTTTGACGCACTGGAACGTAGTGTAGGACTATGTATAAATAGAATAGACAACATTATATAAGACGACCCTATCCCAGATTAGGTTGAAACACCTGTAATATTATGCACGATGACTGAAAACTAGTTCAATAGTATTTGGTATAATAATATCTCCTAACTCTACAGGTTATGTTGTATTGTTTAAATAAAACATTTGGTATAATAATATCTCCTAACTCTATAGGTTATGTTGTATTGTTTAAATAAAACAGAATTAACACCTGCTATCGGTATAGGATCAGGATAGCGCGTAGACTCCCTTCACTCCCTGATGGTGGCCTGCTGGTTTCTGGTGTGGGGGCACCAGTGCTGGCTTTGAACAGTCCACTACCAACGTCGGACAGGGATGGTTCGGTGAATTCGGCTATCCCTGACGCCCCTCCCATTAGGAGGGGCCGTGTTGAGCCCGCTGTGTAAGTGAGCATTCCACCTGGGAGGTTGTGTAGCCAAGGATACGCTGGATTCCCACGATCTCCCTTAACATGGTGATGAGGATGCACCGCTGGTGTTTTAGTGGGTATGCACCTGGGCTCCATTCACAGACGGAGAGCGCCACACAACCCACGCTGGCGTGGGTTATGCATAAGGCAGGTCCTCCCATTGCACTTCGGGAGGGCCGCATTATACCAGCGATATAAAAAAAACTAATTTAATTATCTGTCATTGACCGCTGATCATAGTTATGCACCCTAAATAGCCTGTGCCTTATCATAGAAAGCCATACTTGAAAAACTACGCGAAGCCGTTAGTACTAGGGTGACGTGATGGGCGACGTTCTTTCTCTCTCGCACCCACATGGAATCTGCGTCATGGCCGGTTGGATCTTTTTCATACTCTGTGACGTTTTTCCGAAAATGGCACATTCCGTTGACGTTTTCAAAGTACTGTCAAACCATAAGTTCTGTACAAAGTATTTCCCGCCCTTGCCGTGTTGTGTTGTGTTGTGTGTGTTGTGTAAAATGTGCCGTCCTTTTTATTTGTTTTAGATGCTGGGCGATACTAATACAGAAGACCTCAAAATTGATAGATTTTGTTTTTGTTTGTTTTTTAATCTCTTCATTTTCTTCTTCTTCGTGCGGGCTTTTCCGCAATCAGGCATCAGTTGCGCTCATTTATAGGGCTTAGGATGACGTCAACCGGTGTCACTCAAAGCAGCCGAGTTCTTCAAGGAAACCTATCAGCGCCTTGGTGTCGCTGAAGATTTCCTAGAGACTGCCTGGGTTTCCCAGGTAGTGTGCTCAGTTGTTAGTCACCTCAATGCACTCTTAAAGTACATAATTTTAAAGTATATTCGGCCGCGCTTCCAGTTTTTGCAGCTCATCCAAGGCCATATGCGATTGTCCAAACATCTTCGCCTGAAGACTCCCCCTCACTGCTCTCATTTCTATACCCAGTCCTTTACCGTCCAGTCCATCCGTTTATGGAACTCCTTACCCCTATCCATAAGACAGTCTCAATCTTTGCCCATTTTTAAAGCCCGAGTCAAAACTCACTTATTGCAACTTCAACACCCTCTCCTTCACTCTTCCTCATCCCATTAATTTTTCTACAATCGTCCTGTTATCGGCAGTCTGTAGTCGATGGTCGATCTTTGATCCATTTGATTATCATATTATTATTATTTTTGTCTTTTTCTGATATCAATCTTATAATATTATGTGTATGTATACACGAAGACTTTTAATCGGTGATCAGGACCTACTGATTCCGACTAGGTGGATGATGGCCATTGCTATAGTAATAGTAGTTAGGTACATGTCAGCGTTCCATTTTTTTTTCTTGTCTGGGACTTTAAGTTAATAACTATGAATATGGTCATCCTACTCCTCCTTGTTACAAATAAAACCTCTTCATAAGTACAGGTACAGTGATGATAACAAACCTCATTAGAGATTTAAAGTTTTTCATGTTATTGGTAGAAAACTGTCAAATGGCAGACAACGTCAAATAAAACAAATTAAAGAAAATTAAAATAGCTTTCTACACTTCATAAAAATGTAGGAAGACCATACATTCCAATTAAATTTAGATATCTAATAAAATTTAAAATAAAACCTAAACAAAAAGAAAACATGTAACTACTAATACTATAGCAATGGCCATCATCCACCTAGTCGGAATCAGTAGGTCCCGATCACCGATTAAAAGTCTTCGTGTATAGTCTATTATCTTATTTTATCTGAGCGTAACTTATTTATTAGTTTATAATATTGTATTTTGTTTATGTATTAGGGTTATAAGTTATATTTTAACATTTAGAGTTTATCTCTTTTATTTATTTTTTTTCCTCATTGAATATTGCACCACCTACCCCATCTCTACTATTAAATGTCCTTTACCCGAAGGTTGTCTGGTACTTAAGTTGTGTATTTTGTGCAATAAAGTATATCTTTCTATCTATCTATTAGCGGCTGTTTCTCCCTTCTCCATGCATGCTCTGCATATGTAGAGGGCTGTCTGTAACACCTAGATTGAACAGATGTTTGTTAAAATTGAATGCCCCGTTAGAGCACTGGTCACTAAACGGAGGTTATTGTAATCTCTTTTCTACCGGTCAAAATATTTTAAACACTTGACATTGGTGGAATTATTGCGTCGCTGAACGTGTGATTGAGTCCAAAAGAAAAAAAGTATCGAAACCATTTCGCAACTGACGTCACAATTACGTAATGAATCAGGATGACCTAATACCACACGTCGCGATTAAGAGCTGGCAGCGGCCTGGATCAGACGGCTTGTCTAGATTTAGCCCAGTTATTAGTAAACACCGTTGACTGCATATCGGAACACTGTCTGCATGTGTGGTTGCAGTGGGACTGCAAGCGATTTGTGTCAACTGAAATAAGTTTGTCAGCTCCCACATACAGTACAATATCTTTATTTGCATAAAACATGTAAGTTTACAGTTGTTGGTTTTTAAAAAAATATATCACACAGGTAAATATATCGTCACACAGGTGCTTGAGCTACCTATCTCGGAGTCAGATCAATGTATGTGATGTTGTGAATATTTATTTATTTTATTTATATCACATGTTTTTTTTATGTATAGGTGGCAAACGAGCAGTCAGATCACCTGATGGTAAAAGGTTGCCGCCGCCCATGGACATCCGATACCAATCAGTGGAGTCACAAGTACGCTGTCAACTTTTAAATCCCCCTTTCCCCAGGATTGGGCCACTCTCTAACGCAGCGAAACACAGCCCAGTGCTGTTTCACGGCGGCTTTCTGTGAGGCTGTGGTATCACTCCGCTCAAACCGCTCACGGTAAAGATCCCAACTGTTTTGCAATATATATATTGCATCCAAATATAATAGGTACCTATAAAATTTACGTTTTTTTTCTAGACAAAATAAAATGTATAACTCTTCATCATACCATAATTTATTTTGATTTAAGACTATATTTTAAGGTTTATATTAAATAGAGATCAAATATTATTGTACTTGTGATGCAAAAAAAACAACCTTAAAAATGTCGCTTTTTTACTTGGCAGAAGTGACGTTATTATCAATAATAACTGTTTCAATAATATTTTAATTTAAAAAAAAAACCTGAAATCTATCCTTATCCATTAACGCATAGTTAATTATGGAGTAATAGCATTAATATTTACTTTACAAATAAAAAGAAAATTGCCATGCATAATCGCAATTTTATAGGTAAAGGCCTATTATTATGACAAAAAGTATATTATATCTTAAACTATACTGCGCTTGCGGTTACTCACGCAGTTTAAGTCTTTATTACAAAAGTCTTGATACCCGCGGAACTACCCCGGTATGAAAGTTCAGAAGGCACTTTATTTTCACATTCCTAACATCAGAGATGGCGGACTTTCATACAAACTTCTAACCCCTTTTTTACCCGCTTATGGGTTGAATTTTTACAAATCCCTCATGCTCATTCATCCAATTCTCATTTTCACTATTAAGATAAGATAAGAAGATTAAAGGAACTCCCTTCCTAAATTTCAAGTTTCTAGGGTCAGTAGTTTGGGCTGTGGGTGTGGGTTCCTTGTCACATAGTTTTATAGGAATAAACATAAGCTTATAAACAAGTCGTGACTTTAGGCTAAATCTAAAACGCGCTGCCACAGACGCTATCAGAGGGACCCGGCCCTTTCCTAAAGTAACAAACATAGATGTTTAGGGTCGCGCGTCCGGCGGAGTATCCAACTCGTATTCCTGCCTGGATCAGACGTCTGGTCAAACTGACGTCAAGATTTAGTAAATGTATTATTTAGACGTAGTCCAGTGGTGAAATGACATGTCGTACGTGGCAGTGTTGACAGTGACTTATAACTCCATTAGCATCTCAGCGTGTTTATCCCGGTTGCGTCCAAAGCCGTCGCCTTGGAGTCCAGGGTAGGTGTACTTGGACCATGATCTTAGACTTTCTGCCACGTACCTCAGTTCTCTAGAATGGTTTTGCTGCGGGAGTATTTACGACTTAGAGATCTTCAAGAGAAGAGCGTATTCTTTTTTAAATAGGCCGGCCGAAGCCCGAAATCAGAGAGATCGCTAATGTGTTATTAGCAATGATCAGAGTAAGTAGAGCTATTTTTGGTACTTGCAATTTTTTCAAATATTATTAACATGCCTGGAATCCCGGATATTCCGGAATTAAAGATATACTTTATACTATTAACAGTTATTTTCGTTTATACATACGAGCATTAACATCAGCCTTACGAACTTATTCATAAACGCTTCGTGATACCATGTAAATCAAAAAAGTTCTATTTGTATCTTTCGAAATTCAAGATACATTTGTGAGATAGAAAGGAACAAACTGTATGTAAATATGGTTGTACCTATCGACGGATCCAAGATTTGTGCATGGTTATTTAATAAATAGTATAAGAGTTTGCCGAGAGGTTGTAACCCCGAAATTGTTAAAAAAAGATCCGGTTTAGTAGCTAAAAATTAAAATCGATTGGCGTCGCTAGTGTGCCCTACCCGTTACCTTAAGTTAATTGTATATAATTTGAATTCGTCACTAATATTGTTGTGGTTTTTTTATTAGAATAGCCAAACATTAGGCCACAATCTCACCTGATGGTAAGTAATGACGTGGCCGAGGATGGATCATGCCTGTCTAGTAACAGCCTATTAACTCTGTTCTTGAATATGTCCAGATCATACCGTTCAGAGAACACATCTGGCAGAGAGTTCCATTCCTTAGCCTACTGTTGTATATCCTAATGCGCATACAATAACTTACCGAGGTGTCGTAAAAGGCGACTAAGGTAAAGCTGCTGGCATGATCATCAGTACCCAGAGAAGGAAAACTCTGCATTTATATCAAAACCCTCGCCAACCAGTCTGCCAAGCGTGGTGAGTATGGCAATTACCCCTCATGTGATGGAGGGAGGCCCGTGCCCCAGCAGTGGGGACTTAAATGGGCTAATGATGATGATGATGATGGCATCATTAACTCTCTGGTGTGATTGAGGACGAAGTCCGAACCAATATTTATTCATATTGACTAACATTTTAGAGGATTTGATTAATTCAATAAAAATAAGAAAAACTATCTTTGAAATTGCATATTGATAATTTTTATAAATAAATCTTCTGTGAAAATGTGCATCAATCCAATCACATCAATGCGTCTTTAAATCTTTTCAGTCTTAGAGGTAGGGAGGCCCGTGCCCCAGCACTGGGGACTTATATGGGCTGATGATGATGATGATACAATAACAGCTTTGTTGATAGAGGGATGTTTTGGGACAAAAGTCTGTACTAGTACAGAGTAGGTATGTTTGTTTGAATACGTTTAAGTGGGTACGTTGTCAGTGCGTTTATAATGTGTGTGAACACTCCAAGCTTAATTTTAACTAACCCCTTTACAATGAGTTGACGTCAAAAATAGTTTTCAACAGGCTATTACCAGAGAGGCCCGTCAGTCTGCTGCAGTCGACAAATCACTTACCACTGCAGCCATAAGTATGATTTATTTAAATGCTTTCGTCTTATTTACCGGACCAAATGCACTGCAAACACTACATCATTTTGTTTTGTTAGGGCACCCCCACAGGTACGGCTTTGTGAAGTAAAGAGATCGAATATTTGGACACGAAAAAAACAAAAGCATGCAACATCAACCAATAAGTTTATGTTCTTTTATATAATTAGGCATATATTTTGGCCACCCGATCGGAACAGTGGTAGTGAACGCTGCCTCTGATACAAGGGTTGCGGGTTCGATCCCGCATAGTACAAACATTTTTGTGCATGAACATGTCTGTTTGTATTGGTCTGGGTGTTTGCTATGTATTATAAGTATGTATTTACAAAAGAAAAGTATTATATGTATATATTTGTAATTCCGCTGTTGATTCTGATATCCGTAACACAGGTGCTTGAGTTACCTATCTCGGAGTCAGATTAATGTATGTGATGCTGTGAAATATTTATTTATTTATTTATTACATTTAAAGCGCTAAGATTGACTTAGGAATCTAACCACTAATTAAATTTAAGGTGACGGGTAGGGTACACTAGCCACGCCAATCGATTTTAATTTTTAGCTTCATAACCTGATCTAATTTAAACAATTTCGGGATTACAACCTCTACGGCAAACACTTATACTATTTATTAAATAACCATGCAAAAATGTTGGGTCCAACGCGTACGCCAAAAATTGATTCACGCCAAAAGCGGCCACTTATGGCGTGAATCATTTTTTCGCGTACAAAAACGGACCCAACATTTGTGCATGGTTATTTAATAAATAGTATAAGTGTTTGCCGAGAGGTTAGTAGACCCGAAATTGTTTAAAATAGATCAGGTTAATGTAGCTAAAAATTAAAATCGATTGGCGTCGCTAGTGTACCCTACCCGTTACCTTTTATTATTATTATTTGATAGAAATGGGGTGAGCCCTGCGTCTCATAGCCACTGCGACCAATAGATGATCTATTGTGGCAGCCCCGTAACCTATTACAGCACCTCATGCAGCCCCAGTTCCAGGATAAACCCGAGAATGGAGCTGATGGGGGAGCTCTTGATCTCGTCAGCCGAGATCATGTGTGCTCCCAGGTGCCGGCTTCTGCAGCGGTGCAGCGCCATGCACTCGCCGAGGACGTGGATAATCGTTTCCTCGTCCTCGCGACAGAACCTGCAGATTTTGGTATCTGTAAGGCCCATGTTGTGCAGGTGCTTGTTTAATTTGCAGTGCCCTGTGAGGGTCCGAGTGAGTGCCCTAACATGTCCTCTACTCAGTTTTGTTATCTCTACAGCTCGTCTCTGATCGAACGCCTGTATCAACGCCTTAGACTGTTCTAGTCGAGGTAGTCTTTTCCAATATTCAGTGCTTTGCTTATGCTCCCACTCTTTTAACTCGAACCTGACCATGCAGGCTGGAACGCCACTTATTGGTTCCGGTCCGAGTAGTGGGCTCTCTGCCCCGGCCTTTGCTAGCACGTCAGCGACCTCGTTGCCTCTGATATTACAGTGTCCCGGTACCCAAATCAGATTTACGATGTTGGCATTGCCAAGCTGGTTTAGGAGCAGGACACACTCGCTAGTGAGTTTGGAGTCAAGTTCACAGGATGTTAACGCCTTGAGGGCAGCTTGACTATCTGAGAAGATGAATATCTTCTTATTCTGGAGATTCATTTGTAGACTCTCTTGGACACAGCCAATTATTGCGAAGACTTCCGCTTGGTACACCGTGGTATAGCGACCCAGGTTGGCGAATTTGCGTATTCCGCAGCGATCATTACAAAATCCCGCCCCGGATATGCCCTGCTTCCTGGAGCCATCCGTATACCAAACGATGTCATTCTGTTTAACATTTCCGGGAGTTCCAGCCTCCCAGTCTTGTCTACTCGGTAACAAGACTGTAAACCGCTTATCGAAGCGGTGTTCACGGACCATGGAGTCAGAGGGCATATCCATGACCGGACTTTTCGTTAGTTCGTTGTAGAGGTTTCTCATGACCCTAGATTGCCATCTCGTCCTCCCTCTGATTTTCGCTCTCGTGATAGCCATCCTCGCTTCCATCTGCACGTGAATGTGCAGAGGTGGAATGTTCAGGAGGGCATCCAGTGCTGCAGAGGGAGAGGACGAAAGCGCGCCGGTGGCTATAAGGCAGGCTGTTCTTTGAACTTTGCTGAGGTTCTCTACGCAGTTAAGTTGGTGCGTCTTCTTATACCACACACAGCAGCCATAAGTGACGATCGGCCTCACTATGGTTTTATAAATCCAGAGTGCGGCCATGGGCCGTAGCCCCCATTTTAGCCCCACCAACCTACTGCTTGCCCCCATCGCAATTTTTGCCTTTCTAGTGATGTAGTCGAGATGCTTGTTCCATGTTAGTTTTTGGTCTAAAAAGACTCCGAGATATTTGACCTCGTTGGACAAGCATAGCTTCGTACCAAGAAGTGTTGGGGCGTGGAGCGCTTCTAGTTTCCTTCTTTTGGTAAACGGGATTAAGACCGTCTTACGTGCATTGACTGTTAGCACGTGTCTCGTGCACCAGTTTTCTACTATTCGTAGGGCCCTTTGCATAAGATTGGAAATGGTGCTAGGGCATTTTCCTATGACCATTATTACTATGTCATCTGCGTAACCCTGAGTCAGAAATCTGGCTTCATTGAGCTCGCAGATGAGACTGTCAACAACCAATGACCATTGAAGGGGTGATAGGACTCCGCCCTGTGGACATCCTCTGGTCACTCTATAATGAAGGGTTTTGTTCATCAACGTTGTTGTTGCAGTCCGATTTTGTAGCATGGATCCCATCCATCTGGTGGTGGTGTCGTCGATTCCACGATTCACCATGCTACGTGTTATAACATCGAAGTTGGTGTTGTCAAACGCCCCTTCGATATCGAGAAAGGCACAGAGTGCAATTTCTTTGTCTTCTATGGCTTTCTCAATTCTGTCCACCAGGTCAATAAGTGCCGTTTCCGTGGACTTGCCTGTTTGGTAGGCATGTTGTCTTGCACTCAGGGGTTTTTCAACGAGGTATGTTGCCCTGATGTGACTGTTCAACACCTTTTCCATCGTTTTTAATAGGAATGAGGTGAGACTTATCGGTCTGTAGGACTTGGGCTGCGATTTGTCTTTGTCCCCTCCCTTGGGAATGTAAGTGACCTTCGCCCGAGTCCACGCTGATGGCAGATAACTCCAAGCAAAGCTTGCACGGTATAGTTTTATCAGCGTAGAGATGATGATATCTTCGCCCCGCTGCAACAAAGCCGGGAAGATACCATCGACCCCACCAGATTTATAAGGCTTGAAACTCCTAATTGCCCAACTTATCTGCTGGGGACGAAAAATAACGGAAGCTCTCCTCCAGTCTTCATTCCTCGGTCTCCTTTCCGGAGACTTACTGACCTGGAGTTCTCTTTCGTTATTAATGTACACGGATTCCGGAAAGTGCGTTTGAGCAAGCAGTCTCAGTGTTTCCTCCGGAGATTCTGTGAAAGATCCATCCGCTTTCCTTAGCAGGCCTAGATGGGATTCAGGTGTCTTGGATAGTATTTTATGGATCCTGGCAGCTTGGGCAGTGTCTTTGATGGACCCGCAGAATTTTTGCCAGGATCTTCTTTTTGCTTTCCTGAGCTCCCTATTGAAACGTGTTAACGCCTTCCTGTAAGCATCCCAGTTCTTGTCTTTTTTTGCCTTGTTAAATAAGGCACGGGTCCTTTGCCTCAGATGCTCCAGGTTTTTGTTCCACCAAGGCGCGTTCCTGTTGCTCTTAGTGGTCTTAAGAGGACAATTTTCTAGATACGCATTCATTAGGCTTTTGCCTAAGTCCTCTGCTGCGGCTTCCACTTGGTCCACAGTTTTGATGTATTTAAAATCTCCAAGGTATAACCTAAGGGAGTTCCTAAAGCCCTCCCAGTCTGTTCCCTTGGGGTCACGGTAGGTGTTCGGTTCCTTTGTTCCCGAGCATAGTATGTCGTACCTAATGTGGGTGTGGTCGGACATGGACGGCTCATCTGAGACGTGCCAATCGGTCACTCGGTGTGCGAGATTACCTGAACACCAAGTTATGTCTAGTACTTCCTGCCTAGAACGTGTGGTAAAGGTTGGTTTGCTACCCACGTTAAGAACAAATTGATTATTAGTGAGCAAGTAGTCAAACAGTAACTCACCTCTGGCGTTCGTGTTGGAGCTGCCCCATGATGTGTGGTGGGAGTTGCAGTCGGTACCCACCAGCAGCTGGGTTTCTCTCTCCAGACAGTATTCCATTACCGGCGTCACCTTGTTCACCGGATCCTGGTCCTCACCGGGAAGGTACATGGAGCTGACTATGAATGTCTCCCCACCTTTCCCCCCGGGTAGGTCTATATACGCTGCAACAGCATCATCTGTACACAGAGAAGGGATCGGGAGGTAATTTATGCCTCTCTTGAAGAGCATGCATGCTCTTGGCCTCACTCCGCAGGTGTTACTTAATATCTTACCTGCCGAGTTTAGCCCCATTACTGTGGTTTTATTCACCCACGGTTCTTGGATCAAGGCGATGTCCAGGTCCCCAGAGAGGAATCTTTGGCAAAGGGCAGCTGAGGCTGCCTTTGAGTGCTGGAGGTTTACTTGTATCACCTTAATCATTATGTTGTTGGGTTTGGGGATTGGGAAGGGAAGGGTTGGGAGAAAGTTTCTAAATTAGGAGGGAAGGGATAGGAGGATATTTGTGTAGGTGGGTTGTGTCTGTTTCTTACGGGGAAGGGGGGGGGGGGGGGATTAATTGTTTTTGTTGAGCAGGTTGCTTGCGGCTTTCCTGCTGGAGTGCTCCTGTGCTAGGGTCGGTAGATTTACCGGCCTTCGCACAGCGCCTCTCTTGCCGCGTCCCCCTGCTGGTCGTGTTCGACCACCACGACCACGACCTCTGCTGTCTAGGGCAGATGGTTGGCAGGTAGTGGTGCTCCTGCCTCTCGATGGTCCTGCAACACGACTGTTGCCCCTCGAGTCGCCCGCTCCCTCGTTTCCCCCTCCTCTTGGGTCCTCTGCTTAGCCTTCTCACTCATGCGCAGTTCTAGCGCCTGCTCGAAGGTCATACCCTTCGCTACGAGCCGATAGATTTGCTTCCTATCAGCTCCAGAGAGCTTAACCCTGGGTTTACTCTCTGGCCCCTTGGTCGACGAGTCCCTTTGGTGCGTTGCACCCAGAGGGGTCGACTCCGCGTTAGAAGTACCCGGTCCATCAGTCCCAGGTGCTTCGGCAGTGATAGTATGCTCCTCAGTATCGCTACCAAAGAGCATAGCCTCAGAGGTACCTGGTACCTCTTCGGTAGAATTAAGAAAGTGGCTGGTTGATGGTTGTTTTTATGACCTGAAAGAGTACTTCGATAGCAAATACAGATGTATAGTTAATTTTATATATCATTGACATGAATTAAAATGCTATGAATTAATTATTTCTATTTTGCATTATGATTAATTTTCATTTTGACATAGCAATTAATTTTGATATTCTGACTTAATTATTTCGTTGACATTTCTCTTTTGACATTTAGTAGTAATTTTAGACATACCTAGATTAACTAATTACAAAGTATTGAAATGCATGTCAAAGAATACTTAATTAGAATCAAATTATTTACTAAATAGATTATTGTATGCCTAAACAGGTAATTATGAGAACTATTACATAATTTAACACCTGCATATTTTGTAAACCACAATTTCTACAGTAAAGATTTATTTATATTTGCGAACTCAAAGTGCTGCTGATAAATTTATTTATATATATTATTTATTTAATATAATTATACGGGATAAACCCAATTACATAATTAGCTCTTATTGTATTTATAAACACATATCAATTTTATTTAGTGTTCCTCTGTTGTCTGATATCTGTAACACAAGTGCTTACGCTACTTAGTACGGAATCAGGTCAACGTATGAGATGTTGTGAGAATTATTATTATTTACTAAGGACTTAACATTATCTGTAAATATGTCTAGTTCTGGATGCAATGTCAAGAGTGCGTTAAGCGTGTAATAAATGCACAATCACTGTGCTGAAAAAGTATACTCAAAGTGTTCAAAACACAAACTTACAGTGCTGAGAACGCATACTCACAGTGCTGAAAACGCATACTCACAGTGCTGAAAACGCGCACACACTGCGCGGTGAATATCTTTAAGAATGCACTTGTATCAAATGTTTACAAAGCATAATATTCAAACAAGTAAAAATCTTTATGAATATTATTTCAACATCTCATAATCATCTATTGATAATAAGAATCGTTGATTTGTATCGTTTTTAACACTGCTATTGTGTGTGGAGTGAGTTGTTACGGACAATTTGCTTGGACCTAATGAATGAATGAATGAATGAAAACATTTATTTCGACCAACACGGATCATATACAATTAAAATAACATCAAATCAAATTAAAATTAAATTAAATTACATTACACACATAGATATTTGTTATTATTAAATACATACACAGGCACACAGCATTAGAACAGTATTCTTACGTCAGTCCGTACATGAACCATGCTGCAATGGTTCAGGTACTGACCGTCGTAGCGCTCGGCAAATGCAGTCAGGATGCCGTTCCGGCTGGCCCGCACCCGGCGCACCAGGGATGTGCACCGCTTGCGCATGGTTGCGTAGAAGCAGTCCACACGCGCGTCGGCGAACATCCCCAATGCGCTGCAGAAGCTAATAGAGTCTTAAAAGCCACAAATGTTTAGAGTGGAGACCAGTGACCAGTTTTATTGAGTGACTGTGACTTTGACTGCCCACTTATTATCAATAAGTTACTTGACATTAGCAAAATATCTTCGGGTAGAGTCAAAATATAACAAAAATAGAATGTATCATTCAGTTATGAAAGTTATTAAACACAAAACCACCTAAATTTGGCGTCATTTAAACTGCTGGTATTTAACTATGGATTTAGTCCTATTCAAGTTGGATTAGTCGTGTTTCCATATAAAGCTTCGTATTTTCAGTTGAAGCGACCTATTCATACTAAGCTATGCATATTAATAGACCTGATACAAATATTCATGGATGGTTTAGCAGCGCGTAAATGTTTATTTATCAACGGTTGTGATGATAATCAAAATTATTTAAGCATTAAATATGTACCACCTGAATCACCTGTTTATCACCTTCAGAAAAATCTCTTTTTTTTAATATGGCTCGACCTGAAGATGATTCGCCAATGTCAAGTAACTTATTGAGAATAAGTAGGTAGTCAACAGTCGAAATCAGTCAAAGTCACAGTCACTCAATAAAACGCCGGTGTTTTACGTTTTATCAACCTACTGGCCGTGTGGTCCCCGACAGAGTAGAATAGGCCACCCTCACTCTTACCGAGGTGTCGTAAAAGGCGACTAAGGTAAAGCTGCTGGCATGATCATCAGCACCCAGAGAAGGAAAACTCTGCATTTATATCAAAACCCTCGCCAACCCGTCTGCCAAGCGTGGTGAGTATGGCAATTACCCCTCATGTGATTGAGGGAGGCCCGTGCCCCAGCAGTGGGGACTTAAATGGGCTGACGATGACCTACGGGTTCAGCGGATATCACACTCTAAAAGCAATCGCCGGTTTCTATTAGGTCCAAGCAAGTTGTCACGAGACAACGCACTCGACACACAAAAGCAGTGTTAAAAACGATACAATCGAACGATTCTTATAATTAGAATCACTTTGCGGCACTTCACTGCACAAATAAACACCAAATTCGTACACTAAAAACCACTAGACACTAATTTAAAACCTTTGAATTGCATCAGCCCATGCGGTTTGTTTTAGCCCTACCCGCCGAATCATTGAAAAATCTCAATACATAGCGATGCCAAACATGGTTGTTTATAACATTGTTTGTCACTCTCGAGACTGTTAATGGCGTTTCTACTCGAAACATTTATTTTTAAGCGATGCCTTTCGCAGAGCAATCGGTTACGTGCCGGCAGCGAGCCAGAAATAGATGTATATTATTGTACTTTCTAATAGAGAGCGCCGAGTACAGTGCTTATGTTTTTAAAATAATTGTAATGTATTAGATTGTGTTGCTAAAACATTTTAAAAATCAAATACAATATTGATGAGAATATCGACAGCTCATGTCGGATCAAGCACTTACAAATTTCGTCGGCTTGGTAACGCGTTCAGTGGTCTAATTGGTAGGACATTCACCCGGATTGTGGAAGGTGTGGGTTCGAGGTCCGCCTGAACGCGAGATGAAATTTTTAAGTGTGTTATTTCATCATTTCAGCCAATAGACGTCCACTGCTGGACAGAGGCCTCCCCCAATGTTCTCAACACAGATCGGTCCTGTGCCGCCCGCATCCAATGGATTCCCGCGATCTTCACCAGATCGTCGGTCCACCTTGTCCACCTGCCACGGCTGCGACTTCCTGCACGTGGCCTCCACTCGAGGACCTTTCCGCCCCAACGAACGTCTGTTCTTCTCGTTATGTGCCCTGCCCATTGCCACTTGAGGCATGCAATCCTTTGGGATACGTCTGTGACCTTAGTTCTCCTGCGGATCCCATCATTTCTGGTACGATCACGCAGGGAGACCCCGAGCATAGCCCTCTCCATTGCTCTCTGGGTGACTTTGAGCCTCCTTAATCGAATTTAGTTTAGTTTATTAGTTAAGTGTGTTATTTACTTAAGAATAAATTGCAAAAGATTGCTATAAAATATACTATACTATACTATTTGAAAAATCCCCGATGAAGTCAAATACTCATGTCCTTATCTTAGCGTGCAATTTGCGGTTGCGTCCTGAGCTGTTCGATCTTGAGCACAGAACAATATTACTCCCTCTGGAGCCCGGGGTACGCTTAGACCATGATTCAAGATTTGGGGAGTCTGCTAATTACAATGAAGAGATAGCCGCCTGACAGTCCAAAGGCCTGAATCACCTGTCTGAGAGGTGTAGGTACTCTCAGTATTTACTGAGAGCACTGAATATTTTGCTAGTATACGTCTGTTTTTTTAGGTGATAGGTGGTCTGCTCGTCTACAGACGGATCACCTGATCCCGTGAAAAAAAACCAACAAATTTGAGCCTTATTTTCATAGCGACAAGGAATCTCAATCTCAACAAGATGTTTATATGTTTAATAATGACAATACATACACTTCCAACATTTTACCTATCGCCATGCAAAATATTATGAAGATTAAAACAAAATTAAAACAGCATTCATTATCATCATCATCATCATCAGCCTATCGCAGTCCACTGCTGGACGTAGGCCTCTCCAATTGTTCGCCACTGTGATCTATCCATGGCTTCTCGCATCCAGCTCTTGCCAGCCATCCTGCGCAGATCGTCCTCCCACCTAGCCAGAGGGCGCCCTACATTACGTTTGCCAAGACGCGGTCTCCACTCCAGAACTCGTTTACCCCATCGGTTGTCGGTTCTGCGGCTAATATGGCCAGCCCACTGCCACTTAAGCTTGCTAATCCGGTGAGCAATGTCGATAACTTTGGTTCTCTGCCGGATCACCTCATTTCGGATTCGATCTCGGAGAGAGACGCCGAGCATTGCTCGTTCCATAGCCCGCTGAGCGACCTTTAACTTGTGGACCAGCCGTATCGTAAGTGTCCACGTTTCGGCTCCGTATGTCATGGCGGGTAGGACGCACTGATTGAAGACTTTCGTCTTTAGGCACTGTGGTATCGACAAACAGCATTACTGCCAACTTAAGGTGACGGGTAGGGCACACTAGCGACGCCAATGGATTTTAATTTTTAGCTACTAAACCGGATCTGTTTCAATAACCATGCACAAATGTTGGGTCCAACGCGTACGCGAAAGATACCCAACAATACGGAATATGACTATTTTTTTTTATTTTTGCAATCAAAAGACCTCTCAATGATAGAAA
Source organism: Marasmia exigua (assembly GCA_019059595.1). NCBI lineage: Eukaryota > Metazoa > Arthropoda > Insecta > Lepidoptera > Crambidae > Marasmia > Marasmia exigua. The sequence goes on along the minus strand of CM032488.1, from coordinate 6,852,754 downwards.
CATCGTTGAAAGAATCACTTGATTCTCATTTAAACTACCTGAGATATCACAACTTTAAAATCACATTATTTTGGGCAAACCCAAAACGCTCCATACAAATGGCTACTAAGATGTGACGTCACACGACAGTATTTTGTATGCATTTCATTTGAATTTTGTATGGTAGCTATATCAAATGTTTCGTTTATGTCAATGGTTCTATTATAATAGTTGGTGCAAATTGTATGGATTATTCAATGGTATAATTATTTTTTAATAATTTCATACTTTTAAAATGGACTTGTCCATGAATCTTTGAATGACCATAAAACCGGCTAGACGTTATATTTTTAATTGAGAATTTTTGCTATTGGCACATATTGACCTATATTTTGATAAAATATTTATATTTTGTAAAATCTTGAGCTTAGTCATATACCCTATTGTGCATGGTTATTTAATAAATAGTATATGTGTTAGCCTAGACATTGTAACCCCGAAATTGTTTAAAACAGATCCGGTTTAGTAGCTAAAAATTAAAATCCATTGGCGTCGCTAGTGTGCCCTATCCGTCACCTTAATACAACAAAAGGATTTTACAACAAAGAACAATTAAATATTTGAAATAAATAAAATTAAATTTATGTCAAATTAATCGAATAATAAGAATATGTGATGTTTTAAGGATACAGTAAATAGGTTATGATTTCAGTAAGGCTATTTTCATTTTGAAAGCTTTTAAAAAAATATATTTCTTTTTTATCTCCCGGCTCCATCATCGCTTCAAATTAAGGAGGCGAGATTTGCTGAAATAAGCTCGTTTTTACATATTCTCAAGAGAGGACTAGGGTGATTTTTTGCATGAAACAATTACAGGAAGGACATTGACCTTTTTATGTAAAAGTTGAACCAAAGCTGCGAGAGAACCACCCTTAGGCATGGATGGGCCGGCTCGATCGGAGTGATATCACGGCCTCACAGAAAACCGACGTTAAGCAGCACTGTGCTGTGTTTCGCTGCTTGAGTGAGGGTACCGGAGGCTCAATCCGTGGAGAAAGGGGGGTTTAAAAGTTGGAAGCGCTCGTGTGACTCCGCTGCTGTCGCAGGTATCTTTAGGCGGCGGCAATCGCTTACCATCAGGCGATCTGTCTGCTCTTAACACATAAAAAGGCTTTTTTGAAATATACATCAAAAATATTACATTAGCTAGACCTAGGATCCGATTCGACCAATATTTATCTGTGGACAAATATATATAAGGTCAGATTTCTATGGACTGCGCTTTACCACAGTATATTACACAATTTATTCTCGGTTTAAGATTGTTCGAATCGGGCCTTAGACAATTCGTTTTTCAGATAATCACTTCCATCTGTTGGAGATCGATTGAACACCTGGTTCAATAACCAGGTGTCAAATTCTCGAGCTCACGACATTTGTCCATACAAATCTTGAACTCGATTTCAATATCGAGTGCAATCGGAAACCCCAGGCTGGGACTAGACCGTACCGCTAATCGCGCTCGCCGCTTCGCCCTTATCTGGCGCAATGTTCGACGCTGTAGAAGAGGACCTATCAGGACACCCGGTAAGGTCGTCTCCCGCGGAATCGTATGCTGAGCAAGCCACTCCCCAGCAGTGGATACGCTCACGTACTACGAAAGCCCGTTTAGTCGCCTCTTACGACAGGCTGGGAAAACCTTGGCAGTATTCTTAAACGCCCCTAGCCACAGATCGCTTTAACAGGGGAACTAGACCAACTGAATCTTGGTTCATCATCGTCAGCCCATTTAAGTCCCTACTACTGGGGCATGGGCCTCCCTCAATCACATGAGGGGTAATTGCCATACTCACCACGCTTGGCAGACGGGTTGGCGAGGGTTTTGATATAAATGCAGAGTTTTCCTTCTCTGGATGCTGACGATCATGTCAGCCGCTTTACCTTAGTCGCCTTTTACGACACCTCGGTAATAGTGAGGGTGGAATCTTGGTTACACGTTTTAGAAACTTTCCGAAGCGTGCAGGTTAATTCACAATGTTTTTCCTCTGCCGAACTAGTATATTTTTATATAATAGGTGGCAGTCGAGCATACGGACCACCTAATGGTAAGTGATAGCCGCTGTTCTTGGACACAACATCAGTGGAGTCACGGATTGGGCCTCTGGAACCCTCAAATACTCAGTGAAGCACAGCACAGACGCTGTTTCACGAGGGTTTTCTGAGGCAGTGGTATCACAGTCGAGCCGGCCCATTATGCCGATGTGTGGCTCTCCCACTCGTGGTTACTAGTGCTAGTAACTAGTGGTAAAAACTGATTTTATAAAGAACTTATAATATCCTCCTACCGATTACGGCTACGGCGGCCAATCTCCACGATCAGCCACTTACGCAGGATATATTATAGTGCTCAAGTGTATGCGCAAACACAAGTGCACTCTCTATTCTCCCTTAACCTCATATTCCGATGGGACACTACTGTGACACGACCGGAGAGGAATCGGGCGCAGGACCAACGGCTTAACGTGCTTTCCGAGGCACGGGGGTACATGACCGCCAACTTCCAGACTCCGGGCTGCCACTAAGAATTTCTTACCAAAAACTTAGATACAAATTTTTGGCCCGACCCGGGGATCGAACCCGGGACCTCTTGCGCATCCGTCGCTTCGCCGAGGTAGTCAAAAAAAGAACTACGACGGTGAAGACTTAGGGACCTTCAAGAGAAGAGCGTACTCTTTTTTAAAAAGGCCGGCAACACATTACCGATCTCTCTGATTTCGCGGATGTTCATGGGCGGCGATGATTACTTTCCATCAGGTGACTCGCTTGCTCGTTTGATCGCCTCTAGCAGGTTCACTCGCTGTACGGACGAAGTTTAAGTGACGCTTTTTAAAGCTTACTGTCAGAATCTGTACACGGGGGGACTGTGGGCTAGCTGTGCCAAGCGGTCGCTAAACACCCTTCGTATTCAATACAACAACATATTCAGGATGATGTTGCGGCTTCCTCGTTTCTGCAGTGCGTCTCAAATGTTTGCGCAGGCAAGAACTGACTGCTTCCAAACTCTGCTCCGCAAGAAAGTGACATCGCTGTTAAACCGGGTGCGAGGGAGCGACAACAGAATCCTGAAGGTAAAAGCAGATGATCTGCATGCACCTATATTGAGGCACTTTGTACGAACAATGACCGAGGTCAAAATTAGCACTCCCTCTGGATCACATGTGTACGGAGTGCCTCTTAGGTACATGACCAAGTAAACTTTGTTATTATTTATTATGCTCACTAACCCTATGTTTATAAGCGACTTTTTACTGACCCATGGACTATGTTGTCTGTTATCGTTACTTCTAAATAAGACACACGTATTTTGTACTGAGACTATCTTTAATTAATATTCCACATGATAACAGTAATTTAATCGTAGTTAACACTCTGTACAAGAAAATACACTTTTCGAACGATGTTGCTCGTAGCACGACAAGAACAAAAGTGCGTTACTGTCAAAATCATCCGACTAGCTCGATGCTGTCCCACCATTGCTTGCCGCCAGCTTTACGCGGGAACCAATGGTGAGGCGACCGGATATAGTAACTTTTTAACCACTCAATAATCATTTGCACTACTTTAATTGCGTTAAATATTTAAGTTATAAATGAATTCATTTTTGAAACCTATTTTTAAATTTATATTATGAAAATAATCAAATACTGAATTTTAAATTAACGGCGACAACATGTCTGAATAAATAAATTTGAATTGATTTGATAAAAAAAAGTAACCTAATCACAAATAATCTAAATGCCTCATACAATCCAATGTCACATAGATATCCATACAAATTCCTCACATTAAACAAATACAGTTGAACAATGCGATTTGATACTTCCCCCAGAAGGCCTACAACGAAACGGAATTCTCGATCGAATCTCTATATCTTTATCCCCGTCCCTTTCCCGCCACGTTCTGTACGTCTCTTTTGTTTGGATGCGACCGGAATATTCTTATTCTTTATAGGACGTGTTCGTTGTAAGTCCCCTGCTTCCATTAGATGACTGGCGCTTATGAACGAATCAGTTGTAACAATGGGTTGTACCAAATGAACTTATAGCTGAAAAGTTACGGTATGGGTATATCAGGGCTCTGAGTCATGTATGGGAGGTGAGGGTGTGTGTATGTGGAGGGAGGAGGGGATTATTATGGATTTTATAAAGAGTGGATTGGTGTCCAATGACGCCCTTTTAAGCGGGGTAGTCATTATTTGGATTTATCGGGACTGCCTCGTTGGCGCAGTGGGTATTGCGTCGCAATTTAAAGCGACGGCTGCGCTTGAGGCACCGGGTTCGATCCTCGGGTCGGGCCAAAAATTGGTACCTGAGTTTTGAAGCCATTGGTCCTGCGCCCGATCCCTTTCCGGTCGTGTCACACTGATGTCCCATCGGAATATGAGGGCAAGGGAATTGAAAGTGCACTTGTGTTTGCGCACACACTTGTGCACTATAATAGCCGACGATAGTTTCATCAATATTTTAATGCATTATTTACTTTAGAATAAATTGCAAGAGATTGCTATAGCCAAAAGCTCTGGACCGAAACTAAGTAAGTATGATTTTGAGGGGTATGGCAATCTTTTGCAATTTATTCTTAAGTTAATAATGCTCTTAAAAATTTATCGACATTCTTCGGGTGGAACTCGAACCCATCTTCGGGTGGGAACATTGGCTCACGACGAAGGAAAAAGCACATACAAAATTCGTCGACTTACCAAATTTTCCGGTAGCTTAGTCGGTAAAGCCTGGTTAGCAAAAGAATCGAATCCCACCCGAAGACTATCGATAAATTTTTAAGTCCATTGTTAACGAAACTAAGATATTTTAATTTATATTTTATTTCATACAAAATCTGATATTTATTTATTTATTCTTTATTGCACAAAGTAAAAAAAGTACAATTGGCGCACTTAATGCCTCACAGTATTCTCTACCAGTCAACCATTGGGCGAAGCAGAAAATTTGTGGCGGCAAAATATGATAAATGACTAAGTAAAGTAAAGTATCAGCCTATAAACTGTCCCACAGCAGGGCAAAATCTAGTCATCTCTACTATGATGGGATTAGGCTTAATCACCACGCTTGCCAAATGCGGATTGGTGATCACAAACGCGAGCTATGTTCGAAAAATTCGAAACATACTTTTCGCTCGACCCGGGAATCGAACCCAAGAACCCCGAGATCACGGTCCGGTACTTAAACCAATAGACCAACAGGGCGTTAATGTCTAAGTAATTGCATGGAATGACTAAGTAATTCCATCCAAAGTCTGCTTCTGAGCCTGGAATACGTTTGGACAATAATCCAGGATTTGGGAAGTTTGGTAATTACAATAAATAAATAAATAAATAAATAAATATTTCACAACATCACATACATTGATCTAACTCCGAGATAGGTAGATCAAGCACCTGTGTTACGGATATCAGAATCAACAGTGGGATGACAAATATATACATATAATACTTTTTCTTTTGTAAATACATACTTATAATACATAGGAAACACCCAGACCAATACAAACAAACATGTTCATGCACACAAATGTTTGTACTGTGCGGGGATCGAACCCGCAACCCTTGGACCAAAGGCAGTGTTCACTACCACTGTTCCAAACGGGTCGTCGATGAATGAACGACAATGAAACGACTACCCGAATGAAACGACTAAACGGCGCTTCCAGTTTTTGCAGCCCATCCAGGGCCATATGCGGTCGTCCAAACATCTTCGCCTGAAGACTCCCCCTCACTCCTCTCATTTCTATACCCAGTCCTTTACCGTCCAGTCCATCCGTTTGTGGAACTCCTTACCCCTATCCATAAGACGGTCTCAATCATTGCCCATTTTTAAAGCCCGAGTCAAAACTCACTTTTTGCAACTTCAACACCCTCTTCTTCACTCTTCCTCATCCCATTAACTTTTTTACAATCGTCCTGTTATCGGCAGCCTGTAGTCGATGGCCCATCTTAGATCCATTTGATTATCATATTATTATTATTTTTGTCTTTTTCTGATATCAATCTCGCAATATTATGTGTATGTATTTGAGCATAACTTATTTATTAGTTTATAATACTGTATTTTATTTATGTATTAGGGTTATAAGTTATATTTTAACATTTACAGTTTCTTTTATTATTTTTTTCTTTCCTTATTGAATATTGCACCCCCTACCCCTTCTCTACTATCAAATGTCCTTTACCCGAAGGTTGTCTGGTAGAAATCGCTTTCAGCGATAAGACCGACGAAATTGTACACAAAATTTCTGTAATGCCTAGTACTTAAGTTGTGTATTTTGTGCAATAAAGTATATCTATCTATCTATCTATCTACCCTCTGACCTTCGCAACCCTCAGTCAAACTGGATCATCACGTTCAGTATCATTTTTTCAATGGTAAGCGGTAAGCGTTGGTATCCACAATTTTGAATCAAATCGAATTAATATTGTGTTGTGGAGTCTAAACTGAAAAATTTGGTAAACAAAGTCAAAGTTTTGACCGTGGGAGAGCCACGTTCCGGCATGACCGACTTTGACCGACTTGACCGGAGTGATACCACGGTCTCACAGAAAACCGGCGTGAAGCAGCACTGTGCTGTCTTTCGCTGCGTAAGTGAAATTACCGGAGGCTCAATCCGGGATAAAGGGAGTTTTAAGTTTGTCATCGCACTTGTGACTCCATTTGTGTCCACGGGCGGCGGCAATCGCTAACCATCAGGTGATACGTCTGCTCGTCTGCCACCTACGAGTGTGAGATCGAAAGTTAGAAACGTCTTTATGTGAACTTTCAATGCAGGAAAAGAGCTATCTTCCTCCATAAAGACTGAACTTTATGCCTGACGTATGATACCATAACTTGTTGGAATACTTTCACACGCGACGCCCGCATCCCGCCAAGCCCGCATCCCGCATTGAGGTAATCCTTTTATTGCAGGATTTCAGACGCGGATAACCCGTATTATAGTTCAGAAATCACACCTCAACTTTGTCCAGGGATATTGCAAAAATGATCGTTATGACATTTTGAGTACAAATATATACATATATTACTCAAAAAATACGCAACCAATTTAAATATTTTTTACTGTTAAAATGATACATTGTCCTCTATTAAGGTGACGGGTAGGGCACACTAGCGACGCCAATAGATTTTAATTTTTAGCTACTAAACCAGATCTATTTTAAACAATTTCGGGGTTACAACCTCTCGGCAAACACTCATACTATTTATGAAATAGCCATGCACCCATGGACCCAACATTTGTTGGGTCCGTTTTTGTACGCGGAAAATTGATTCACGCTAAAAGTAGCCGCTATTGACGGTAATTCAAATTTCGAGTACAAAAGCAGACCCAAAAGTTAAGTATAAGTATTTAATAAATAGTATAAGTGTTTGCCGAGAGGTATTCCTACGGTAAAACATTAATAATTTCCAGCAGACCACGCCTCTAAAGGGTAAGTTTAAGTCCCTAAAAATTAATAAAAAAATTGAAAAGTCTAATCATTGTTATCTGGCTTGCAATGTTTTAACTGAGTTTATGACTAAATCTAGCAAAGAATAACCGATTTAAAAATGCGCAGCAAGAAACTATAGCGTTCCATACAAGTTGTCAGAAATTTGTATGAAACTCATTTTTTGCGTCCGTATCTTGTTATTTGAATGAAATGGGGTGAGCATTGCATCATAGCCACTGCGACCAGTAGAAGATCTATTGTGACAGCCCCAAAACTTATTACAGCACCTCATGTAGCCCCAACTCCAGGATAAACCCGAGGATGGAGCTGATTTGGGAGCTCTTAATCTCGTCTGCCGAGATAATGTGTGCTCCCAGGTGCCGGCTTCTGCAGTGGTGTAGCGCTATGCACTCGCCGAGGACGCGGATAATCGTTTCCTCGTCCTCGCGACAGAACCTGCAGATTTTGGTATCTGAAAGGCCCATGTTGTGCAGGTGTTTGTTTAATTTGCAGTGCCCCGTGAGGGTATGAGTGCCATAATATGTCTTCTGCTCAGTTTTATTATTTCTACAGCTCGTTTCTGGTTGAACGCCTGTATTAACGCCTTGTACTGTTCTAATCGAGGTAGTCTTTCCCAAAATTTAGTGCTTTGCTTATGCTCCGTCCGTTTTTTGCTCCGCATTTTGAAATTGGTTATGCAAAGATCGAACCCGAAATCCCTGGACCAAAGGCAGCGTTCATTACCACTGTAGCATATGGATGAAAAGTGAAGTAAACATAAGAATATAAATAATATTAACATCCTCCAACCGATTACTTAATATATAGGCTCAAGTGTGTGCGCAAACACAAGTGCTCTCTTGATTCCCTTACAGTCATAAAACAAAAAACAAACCGTTATAAACATAATATTAGATTTTCTCTCTGCCTCGGTGGTACAGTGGTTAATGGGTCGCGCTTTTAAGCGACGGCTGCGCAAGAGGTCCCGGGTTCGATCCCCGGGCCGGGTCAAAAATGTGATATTAAGTTTTCGGTTAGAAATTCTTAGTGGCAGCCCGGAATCTGAAACCTGGGCGGTATTGTACCCCCGTACTTTGGAAAGCACGTTAAGCTGTTGGTCCTGCGCCCGATCCATCTCCGGTCGTGTCACAGTAGTCTCCCATCGGAATATGAGAGTAAGGGAATAGAGAGTGCACTTGTGTTTGCGCACACACTTGAGCCCTATAATATATCCTGCGTACGTGTCTGATCGTTGAGATTGGCTGCCGTAGCCGTAATCGGTTGGAAGATGTAATTTTTTTTATTATTTTTTTTTTTTACTTTTATACCATTACATTTCTGTTTTGTGACATGTGTCTCAATTTCTTTGTGGCTAGATGAGTTATTGTTTCGTTGTATATTAGAGTACAAGAAACTATAAAAGAGCGCGTTCCACCAGCATTCCGCGTAGAATTGAAAACATAAATAACTACGCGAATCAATATTGTGCCCCTCCGGCGGGCATAATAAGATCATACGGCTTGGGTTTTACCTTGCTACTTATTCACCAGCTGTGTAGTACAATGATCTAATTAAGTACTTCTTCTTATTGAGGTGCCGCTTCATTACTTAAGATTGGTCATCAGCTCTTTAAATCTATGACTAACGTGGCTCTCACTCAGCTGGCCCTACTGAAAATCAGCGTCATGACCTTTTGGCGATGACACAGGCTGAGTGAGGCAGTTATGTTGGAAGTCACAACACACACTACTCCTTTCGCTTTAGCATGATATGGGTGACAGATGTCAAAATCTATACATTTTTCACGTTTAGTCTCTTTTTAACGTGTGACATAAGTATAACTCTGTCATGCTGTCACCGATATCATGATAAAGCGAAAGGACTATGCATAATAATATGCGCTGCCTGGTTATAATTTAGTTTTTTCTTGGCTTAGTTTTTTTTCTGTATTTTTTTTTTGTTTGACTCAGTGTTAATGAAATGTATGTTGTACGTACGTACATGGTGTTGTGATGTCCAAAATAATAACATATGTTTTCTTTTTTTCCTTTCTTTCAAATCGTAGCTTATCCATGGCAAGCCTAAAAAGTTGATCGGCGGATTTGATGCCAGTCCAATGTCGTACTTTACTAAGACATTACAGATTTAAGTATTCCAATTCTGCGTCTTCCAGCGATCTTGCTCATCTGGAGAAGATGGTATTGTGGGTTTATTAAGTACTTCTTCTTCATCTTAGATTGGTCATCAGCTTTTTAATCTAAGACTAACGTCCGTGGCACTCACTCAGCTGGCCCTACTGAAAATCAGCGTCATGACATAGGCTGAGTGAGGCCCAGTTATGTTGGGAGGTCACAACACACTATATAATATTATACAACCATATACGAGTGTAATCGTGGGATAGTTTCAGCACGAGAGGGCTCCGGTCGAGGCCGGAGTGTACTATGGCCTCAAACAAAGCCGGTATTAAACAGCTCTTGCACTGTGTTGCGCCCCACGACTGTTGAGGAGATAGATTTTTCTTTTTGCGCAAATGCCTGGCCGTGAAGTGAATCTCACAGTTGTGAAAGAAGAACCATAAAAAATCTTTAAAATTACACAAACACATTAGCGATTCTGAAACTCTCATTAATTCTCTGATTACGACTCTGATTAAGACTTTGATCAAGACCCTAATTAAGACTCGGATTAAGAGTCTGGTTATGTCTCTGATTAAGACTCGATTTCGACGGGAGCCTAAGACTCTGATTAAGACTTTGTATAAGGCTCTGATTAGGAATTATTTGATTACTTAAATGTTAAGTATTCGTGGACATATCCATCCTCCATGCCTGCACATTTGTAGTCTTTTTATAAATTATTTACTGAAATTATTATTATTATTATATCATTACTCAATTTTAATAAATTAGGGTAAGCAGCATTTTATATTGTATAAAACTTGATTTGTTTTGATTATTCAATAATTGACAAGATGCTAACCACCTAGTACACCTCGTCTAGGTGTATTAGATTACGTAAAGAACTACTACTCTGTGTGACCTGTGAGGAGATCCTAAGTAGTCATGTTCACTCAAATTTCTCTGGCGCTATGTGGCGGGTCAATGCATTCCCTCTAATATGGTTGAGTGAAATGATGGCTGACACGTACGTCATACTTAGAGATAAAGATTTCTTTATTGGCCACAGAATACAAATTTAAACCCAGGTGACATAAATACATATATAGAACAAATGGACAACATTTCAAAATTGCTAAGCTCTGAAACAAAAAATACCAATTCTTTATTTATTTTTCCGCTGCTCGAATATATATTTATTAATTTTTGATACTGCTTATTTACTGAGAAAAAAATTAAAAACTAAAAAACGTAAGATGACGTCATCGGACGGCAGAATGTAAAATATTTCTTTGCTTAGCACATTATAGTTTTAAATTTACGAAATGTCAAACCCATGACATGCATGCTGTCAAAAAAAAAGACAACATGTCAACGTTGAATGAATGAATGGCGTTGACAATGTTGACACTAGTATTATTTACCTTTGACAGTAGTACCTTTTTTTTATTAAAACAATGATAAGCAAAGGAATATCGCTATATTCAGCCGTCCGATGACGTCATTTGGCGCTTACGTCTATTTAGAATATAAAGCATTTCAATAATTATTTTATGCATGAAAATGGACAAATTTTGAAAAAAGAAAAAATATGGGTCTGTTAATTTTATGTCTATTTTCATATAAAAAAACAATATGGACATGTTAAAAATATGAAATGTTGTCCATTCTGTAGCCAACAATGCCCAACCTCAGCATTTGCTACAGTGGCCGAAGCCGCTGCAGCGCTGGTTTTCAGGCGGAGCCTTGGGTGACGTACTTACTTACTATACTTGTGAACAGGTGCCACCCTAGGGGACTGGTCTGCCTCGGTTTACCTCATAATTTTCTTTATTTTATTTTGTGTTACAATTAAAATGTATGGCTTAATATGATGATGACACAATATTGTAAGAAAGTTTGACGTTTAAAAAGAGTAACTGGCGAGTTTCTTGCCGGATCTTCTCGACCAGAAACAACTTTCTGAGCCGGTGGTAGAATCGCATTATATTTAGTTTTTTGTATATTCATGTATCAACATATATGTATTAATATGTAAATAATACATAAGTACTTATAAATAGTTTTATAGGTCATTCAAATGTATGACGATTTGTAAGTGCTGTGTACAAGCCTATGCAAATAAATAATTATTTGACTTTGACTTTTGACTTCGATTAGGATTCTAATTAAGTCTTCCAGTATCATTCTGTTTAAGACTGATAAATGAGTCTAAATCATAGTCAATCATAGTCTTTACTTTTTATTTCAAATGATTAGACTATGATTATTAGATTATGATAAGACTATGATTGAAGCTCTAATTAAGGCTCTCATTAGGACTCTGCTTAAGACTCTGATAGACTGCGATTAAACTCTGATAAAGAAAAACGATTAAAATAAAGGAAGCAGTCTTCGTATTTTGAATCAGAAACAATACTTGCACATATTTCACTGACCGGATGGCGCAATTGGTAGTGACCCTGCCTCTTACGCCAAAGGTCGTGGGTTCGATCCCCACCCTGGACAAACATTCGTGCGATGAACACTTGTGTTTGTTCGGTGTCTGGGTGTAATATATGTATTTAAGTATATATTTGTGATCCTCTGTTGTCTGATATCTGTAACACAAGTGCTTAAGCTACTTAGTACGGAATCAGGTCAACGTATGAGATGTTGTGAGAATTATTATTATTATAATTATATTTAGAGGCACTAGTGCATACGCTCAGCAAACCTTTTACCTATCTACGTAAGCGACAACAATCGCTTAAACAATAAGCCTCGCTCCCAAAGAGCCCCATCTCAAGGGATAAAGGTATCTCCGAGTTTGGTTTGCAGCCAGATTTCCATGAGAAAGCCGATATGAGCCAGGATATTCTTATCCAGTAACGCATTTAAAACATTGTTTGTTTCCTGGTCTGTGCGGAGGCTGGGAAAATAAAGACTTGTTTTTGAGGCCAAACTAGGTAGGACAGGCTACATAACGTAAAGAATGATAAATGTTTGTAAAACTTTCTAGCGACTGAGAGTCAACGCAGTGTAGGAGTATATTTTACTGTTTATGCAAATAATAATTAAGACGTTGACTAATACTGTGATTAAGACTTATGTATTAATAGACGAGAGCTCCTTGAAACGTTTAATCGTACAGGGTGGACGGACAGTATCAAGTCTGCTACAAAGTGTTCCTCGACTGAATGTGCACGCAGTGCCACTAACAGAGAAAGATGGACAAGTCTCGCTAAAGCGGCTACCCAACATACAGTCAATCCATAATCACGACCACTCCGTCAGGAGTGGAAGACTGAGAAGAAGAATTAATACTCAGGCTATGTCTCTGATTAAGACTGTGATTAAAACTCAACTTCCAACGTCAAGATTTGTTAAAGATTCGACTAATACTGTGATTAATAATCTGACTAAGACTCTGATTAAGACCTTGATTAAGACTCTGTATAAGATACAACAATCTTATAGTAACAAGTTTCTTCAGAAGGGAGTTTAGCGGTTTTACTTTATAAAAATAATTGTAACATTTTTTGAGGGTGGAAATGGATATACATGTACAATTTCGTATAAGATGATATCCTATATGTAAAAAACAACACTGTATAAACGGCCTTTCGACGGGTCGATGTTATCAGCACACGCTGGGCGAAAGCAAAGCGATATGTAATTATTTTGCTATAGGTGGCAGACGAGCAGACGGATCGCCTGATGGTAAGCGATTGCCGCCACCCATAGTCACCCGCAATATCAGTAGAGTCAAATGTGTACTGCCAACCAAAGTGTTCAGTCACTCGGCGAAACACAGTGCTGGAACGGTTTCACGCCACCAGCCCGTGACCAAAAAAAGAAATTAAATTTAAATAAAGACACTAAACAAAGCTTTGTTACATAAGTTATTTACCATAAATCAATTATTCATGTTATTATTGTGAACATGTTCGTCCACATCAAAGGGTTCTACAACAATAGAGTAAACAAATTCGTTAAAGAGAACTCGGAACTAATAGATACATTTTTCATTGTAATGGCTTTGTGTAACATAATACAAGATACTTATGAGCATTTCAATACATAATGCTGTCACCCTTATGTTCATGTTTTCTTGAAAAATGGTATTACAATTAAGTCGTAGTTTCGTTTTCATCGAAAATTTTTTATATACAATTTACAGAGAATTATTTCTATTAATATATTCTTTCTTCTTCCATAGTGTATACATCGCAGCCATCTGGTTAAATTAGCCATCCAATCGGATGCCTAAGGCGTTCGTCAAACACCGGCATCAAATCAAATGGCTAAAGAAGAATAACTTGCCATTTCGTTGACCGCAACGTTTAACCAGATAACTAAACGTTTATCGCCACAAAAAACCAATTAGATGCCTAGGCCTATAGTTGTTTAAGCGTGTATCTCCCGGTTGGATGTACGCTTAGACTGTGATTCAGGATTTGGGTTTTTTTCATAAATTACTCTTAGGTACTAGTGGCTCGCCCACACTTGTCTTTGTTTCGGGACATTAGTTCCACTTTATACCAATAGATGGCGCTAGGTGTCGAATATATCGCGCAAGCGCTTTGTGTTGCCGCTGTCTGTATAATGTACATCCTTATAAATAGTATAGACACAAGTTTAAATTTTTACTTGTCACTTTCTCCAGTACCTTCGAATACCAAATTTCAGTGGGCGGTAAACATGACGTTGTTTTCGGCTTCAGAATAATTTACACCATCATCAGGTCCAGATGGATCTCTTGTGCAGATGGACGGTTCGACATTTTTATTATACTTAAATTTAGTGTTATTTTACGACTAGTGATGGGACATGACTTAGTTCATTGACTGGAGAGACTTTAGAATTTCTTTTAAGGTGACGGTTACGGCACACTAGCGACGCCAATCGATTTTAATTTTTCGCCACTAAACCGGGTCTATTTTAAACACTTTCGGGGTTACAATATCTCGGCAAACACTAATAATAATAGGTTATGAGTAAGTGTTTGCCGAGAGATTGTAACCCCGAAATTGTTAAAAATAGATCCAGTTGAGTAGCTAAAAATTAAAATCGATTGGTAAACCGCATATAAGGCCGTGTGGTGCCCGGCAGAGTAGAATAGGCCACCCTCACTCTTACCGAGGTGTCGTAAAAGGCGACTAAGGTAAAGCTGCTGGCATGATCATCAGCACCCAGAGAAGGAAAACTCTGCATTTATATCTAAACCCTCGCCAACCCGTCTGCCAAGCGTGGTGAGTATGGCAATTACCCCTCATGTGATTGAGGGAGGCCCGTGCCCCAGCAGTGGGGACTTAAATGGGCTGACGAGGATGATTATGATGAGATAGACATATTAGACATTACGTTGATATATCGTCATCCTGCCCAAACAGCAGACTCAATAGAAAATCAATTATTTTTGGACTTAGAAAGAACATCCGGGCTGGTGATCTTCAAGAAAAGAGTTATTATTCTTTCCTTAAGAGCCGGCAACGCCTTTGTGATGCCTCAAGTGTTGCATATGTTCATGGGCTGCCGCCCAACCGCCTAACCATTTGCCATCAGGTGAGCCGTCTGCTCGTTTGTCCGCCATAATGTAAATAAATCAAAAGCTATAAAATTTTACATGTTTTAACTTGATTTATTTCGCGATTTCCTATTAGAGTTTCTCGATAAATACAGGAGGCTAAGACGGAAGACCATGACGGGATGAACGTCATATTGCAAGTGAGAGGACTACAATGAAACCAACCTGTAACAAATGAGAATATACTCGTCGAATCCCAACAAGAGAGACGCACAGAGCGTGTGAAAGGGGCGGGAACAAAGATTCAGTCGTGATTTTCGTTTTGTTATAGACTGCTGTTGTGTCTTTGGGCGGTGGCAATCGCTTACCATCAGGTGATCCGTCCGCTCGTCTGCCGCCTACATAAAAAAGCCTTCTCCAGACTTAGATGGGAGACCTTGACGGATAATGTCAGATCACGAGCGTATCTCTTGTCTTAGGGGCGATTCAAACAATCTTAATTAGATACTAAATCTATGGCATAGCGCTGTCATCGAATACGTATCTGAGGTTATACCATAGATTGGGCTGCAGAGCGACAGCTTTGGAAGTAACTGGAAGTTTAACGCTAAGGTGAGTAGGACAGCGGTATACCGATTTAGGAACGGATAAAGTTCGCTCAAATCCGCGAACGACTGATGTAACTCGAGTCACATTTAGCTAGATAACAACACTATTTACGATGCGATTTTACGAGGCCACACCGCGAAGGTTGTGAAAAGGATTTTGTTGGCTTTTTAACGGGATCGCGTACCTTTAAATAGGTTATTTCTTTAAATCAGGGACGAGTAATGAGTACCGATGTTTCATCTATTTAATGTTTATGAACCCTTGCCGTAGGTACAGACAGCCACACATCAATATTATACAAATCTCTCGAACTTCTGTAATCGACTCTCAATTTAATCTCAAACACCACATGTGTTCAGTATCAAGTGAAGAATTTGACAGATTTTGTAGTAACCAGGAGTCCAATTCTCGGGATGTGATATTTTGTCATCGTATGACTTTACGGGAGAAAATGCTTGGAGTTTCGTGGACTGATTTTCGCACGAACGTCTCGATACTTCAAGAACTCTGTATCAAGCAGCGTCTGTTTTTAACCCCCGACGCAAAAACAACGGGGTGTTATAAGTTTGTATAATTTTATTATTTTTTATATTCTTACACTTTTCAGCTAAAATAAACATAAAAATATAAACGACATGGCTTCGGCCGATAAAATAATTTTATTTTCAGCATTTCTAGTGTGAAGTTTTCAGTTTACAATTTTCAGCTAAAATAAAGACTAAAATATTAAAGACGGCCTCGGCCTTTAAATACTCGGTCGTATGCCACCTACTGTAGCAAAACAGTTTCATTATAAAAATAAAATAAAATCCTTGCGGCATACGACCACGGCGACATGGGATAATAATTTAAGCAGAGACAATTTCTTGTTTAGTACTTTTTCAACGTGTTTTTTGGTAGTCGGGTTTTAGTTTTTATTTACATCGGAATTGCCGAGAATCTGCCTATCCCGAGAGCTCCTGCTGAGAGGCTGTCTATAAAATAATGTAAGTAATAAAAAATCATCAAAACAATGAAAGTTTATTCATTGTTTTTTTTTATGTCGTAGGTAGCAGACGAGCAGACGGATCACCTGATGCTAAGCGATTGCTGCTTCCCATGAACCTCCACGACACCAGTGGAGTCACAAGTGCGCTGCCATACTTTTTAACCCCCCTTTCCCCCGGATAGGGAACAGTCACGCACAGTCACGCACGCACGCTGCACGAAACAGCAGAGACGCTGCTTCACGTCAGTTTTCTGTGAGGCCGTGGTATCACTCCGGTCGCCGGCCCATACATGCCGAAGCGTAGCTCAGCACATCGGCGGCGTGTCATTGAGACACAACATACGAAAACATAATTAAGTAAGTTTCATTAATACTAGATAGATAGATATTCTTTATTGCACAATAATAAAATACAAGCATGATACAACAGCAACAGACAGTACAATCATCATCATCATCAGCAACCCACACTCGTCCACTGCTGGACATAGGTCTCCCCTAATGCACGCCACTTCTCCCGATTTTCGGCCACTCTCATCCAGCCCACACCAGCCAGCCTTCGAATGTCATCATCCCATCTTGTCGCAGGGCGTCCTACACTACGCTTGCCGAGTCGCGGGGTCCACTCAAGGACTTTACAGCCCCAACGGCTGTCAGACAGTACAATAAGGCGGTCTTATCGCTTGTAGCGATTTCTTCCAGACAACCTTTGGGTAGAGGAAAGAAATATCGTATGCATAATAAGGGAAGGCAGTGCAAAGTAGTTTAACAAATGAAATTGAGGATGGCAGAAATATACATTATCTTTATACTTTTCAAATAGACGTACTTACAACGTAATCTCCATCAATCAAATTGAAGTAACTATTCGCTATGGTAATACTGCGACCCAATTCTGCTCCCCCCCCTCCCCCTCCCCCGTGACGTCAGAGCACCTGCTGCGTTGCATTTTAGTCGTTCGTATGATTTGGGTTGATTTATTGGGGTTCACAGGATTTGATATTATACACGCCTGTTTATTTACCGTTTGGATAATAATAGATCTTATTGCGAGTATACGGTTTACCTCCTTTAGCCTTAGGCTCAAGGCACAATATTGTTCAAATTATTATAAAAATATGATTGTGTGTCGTTGAGCGTTATAATGTTTTATTTTTTTATTACAACATTCGATACCTTGACCTGATTCCGTACTAAATAGCTTTTTTTTTATTATGAACTGTAGGCTAACGCTTGACCACAATCTCACCTGATGGGAAGTGACGATGAGGTCCAGGATGTAACGCGTTTGCCTAGGAGATGCCTGTTCACTCTTGCCTTAAAGATGTCCAGATTGTAGTGGTCCGGAAAAACAGACCTTGGCAAGGAGTTCCATTCGTTGGCTGTCCGCATTATGAACGTGGAGGCAAATCGCTTCGTGCGGATAAGGGGTAAGCTTAAACACTTGTGTTGCGGATATCACCGTGGGAGAGCCACGGTTTTGCATGAATGGGCCAGCTCGACCGGAGTGATACCACGGCCTCACTGAAAACCGGCGAGAAGCAGCACTGTGCTGTGTTTCGCTGCGTAAGTGAGGGTACCGGAGGCCCATTCCGGGGGAAATGGGGTTTGAAAGGTTGGCAGCGTACTTGTGACTACACTGGTGCCGCGGGTGTTTATGGGCGGCGGCAATTGCTTACCATCAGATGATCCGTCTCCTCGTCTGCCCCTATCACATAAAAAAAAATATCAGACAACAGAGGAATTACAATTATATACTTAAATAACGCTGTGTGGTCCCCGGCAGAGTAGAATAGGCCACCCTCACTCTTACCGATGGAGACAACTGGTTGACGGAATTAAACGGTCACGATCCTCACCAGTGAGGGACTGATTCAAGAGAGGGAGAGAGAGCCTTAAATAAATATACACCCAGACACAGAACAAACACAAGTGTCCATCACACCAATTTTTATCCAGGGTGGGGATCGAACCTCAACCTTGCGCCGTCCGGCCAGTAAAATTCGCCATCTGGCCAGTCAAATACGCCATCTAGCCAGTCAAATGCGCCGTCCCGCTAGTCAAATGCGCCATCTGGCCAGTCAAATACGCCATCCGGTTATTTGATAAATAGTATAAGTGTTTACCGAGAGGTTGTATTCCCGAAATTGTTTAAAATAGATCCGGTTTAGTAGCTAAAAATTATAATCGATTGGCGTCACTAGTGTGCCCTAGCCGTCACCTTAAACATAATATTCAGATAGCTCAGGAGACATGCCTAAGACTACAATTAAATTCAAATCATAGCATAAAAAACGACACTTTTTTGAGATACTCACTTTAACTTCTGAATAATACCCATTCCTACATCGACAAAAAGTACCAACAGAACGATAAAATTCACGTTTTAAAATTCGCATAAAAAGAACGATAAATCGGCCCAGTATAAATCCAGCGAAATTATACAGGGCTGAATATCTAACAGCTGTTACCACGGTGTGACGTCAGAGAGGGCGTGGCCAGCGGAAAATGGCCACTTGACTTCCAGCCGATTATAATGTGGCTATAGGTGCTAGGATATAAATGTGATGTGTCTAGATATGTTTTTTTTTATGCTAGAGGCGGACAAACGAGCAAGCGGACAAAGTCACCTAATGGAAAGTAATCATCGCTGCCGATCGCTAATGTGTTGCCGGCCTTTTTAAAAAAGAGTACGCTCTTCTCTTGAAGGTCCCTAGTAGCCGTCCGGAAATACTCCTGCAGCCAAACCGTTCCACAGAACTGAGGTACGTGGTAGAAAGTTCTGGGAGAAACGCACAGTATTAGACCGCCATCCATCGAGCTGATGAGGATGGAATGACAATGTTCGGATTATCTAGATATTTGTTTCATCAGCGATGGTACCTCAGTGGATAAGCACCTTCCAAGCGTCCAAGAACATACACTCCTAGATTTTTCAAATCTATGTGCGTATTTCTATCATTAGCTCGGCGGTGAGGTAAGATATAGTGAGGAAACCTGCACGTTTCGGATAGTTTTTGAAACGTGGAACCATGATCTGATTGGTCTGTTTCCACTGAAAAAAGGAAGAAAGACTGACTACCCAAAGCTTATAGAATCATGTTCTAAACGTACCCTTGGGACGTAACCAGGAATAACGTAAAATAATAAGTTACTCCCTTTTTATGTGATAGGTGGCAGACGAGACGGACGATCTGATGGTAAGCGATTGCCATTGCGATGGCGTACAATTGGAGAGGCCTACGTCCAGCAGTTGACTGCGATAGGCTGTTGATGATGATGAAGCGAATGACACGAATGGAGTCAGAAGTGCGCTACCAACCATTTTGTGACTCCTTTTCCCCTAGATTGCGCGCAGCGAACGAACGAACACACAGTGAAACAGCACGGTGCTGCTTCATGCCGGTTTTCTGTGAGGTCGTGGTATTACTCCGGTCGAGCCGGCCCATTCATGCCAAAACTGAATTATAATTAGTAACTCAACAACATAGCTCAGAACACTCCCCCCTTATTCACCTTAAAAAAAAACAAAATCAAAATCGGTTCATTTGTCACGATGCCATAAAATAAAATATAAAAATAAAATAAAATAAAAAAATCTTTATTCAATTTAGGTCCACACAGAACACTTATGAATGTCAAAATAGGTACATAATATCTACCGCTGGTTCGGAATGTCGATTTCTACTGAGAAGACACCAGCAAGAAACTCAGTAGTTACTCTTTTCAAATATTGATGTTGTTACAGAGTTTCAATTGAGAAGAGAAAGAAATACAATTATGAAGGTTAATAGACTACTATGAATAACAACTCAAAATATTAATCAATTAACATGACCAAGAATCCTTATCATTTAAATAGTCTTGTACACTATAGTAACCTTTCTTCATTAGGCAGGTTTTGATATGAGACTTAAACTTATCCAGTGATAGGTTAAAGACACTTTGTGGTATCTTATTAAATATCTTAATACTTAAGCCAACAAATGAATTACCGATTTTATGTAGTCTGAGAACCGGGACGGCAAGCCTATGTTTATTTCTAGTGTTAAGACTATGACTATCGGACTTTTTTGGAAAAGTGTGCAAGTTCTTACGTACATACATAATGCAGTCGAGGATAAATTGGGATGCCACGGTTAAAATATTAATTTCTTTAAATATTTCTCTAAGTGAGTCACGTGATCTAAGGCTGTATATAGCGCGGATGGCCCTTTTCTGTAATACAAAAATAGTTTGTATGTCAGCAGCAGACCCCCACAACAATAGACCATATGACATCACACTGTGGAAATAGCTGAAATATACCAGCCTTGCCGTCTCGATATCAGTCAGACGCCTAATTTTTCTTACTGCATATGCAGCGGAACTTAGTCTTCCTGCCAAGGCAGCAATATGGGGACTCCACTGCAATTTCGCATCTATAGTTATACCGAGAAAAACTGTGGAATTAATGATTTGAATAGATTCATTGTTCATCTTAATACTAGTATCGACCTGCCTTACATTTGGCATGGTGAATTTTACACATTTAGTTTTCTTTGAGTTAAGCAGTAAATTGTTAGTCGTAAACCAGTGCAATACCTGCGAGAGAGTATCATTTACGTCGTCAGTTGATTCTTTATATCTATCAACCTTAAAAATCAAGGAAGTGTCGTCAGCAAATAACACTATCTCACATAGATTATCTAGATACAGGCACACACATAGACACAGGCACACACACAAACACCCTGTCGTTTTTGCGTCAGGGGTTTAAATGTATAAAGTGATCAGTGGTAGTGAATGCTCCCTGTGGTGCAAGGGTAGCAGGTTCGCTCCCTGCACATTACAAAGTACAGTCACCGTCAGATCAAGTTAAACCCCTGCAGTGGGAAAATAGTACTTGTGCCCCATACATAAGGACGGTCCAAAGGTCAACAAGGGTAACTCCGTCGCCGTGTTTACATCATCTTCACCATCAGCGACCCACACTCGTCCACTGCTGGACATATGTCTCCCCTAATGCACGCCACTGCTCCCGATTTTCGGCCACTCTCATCCAGCGTGTTTACATATCGATTATTAACTTTAATCGAAGTTTTTTTAGTAGGTTACCTCTCTATAAAGGTATGAAGCAGCACTGTGCTGCTTCATGCCGGTTTTCTGTCGTGGTATTACTCCGGTCGAGCCGGCCCTTTCATGCCGAAACTTTACAATAGACCTACAAATGCCGTCCCTTAATGAAGGAGAATATTGTATATTGTTTTAAACTTTCATGGTTACTAACATTGGAATAGTTACAAAGTTAAAAAATTACGCTGATAAACAAAGTCCCGGAACTCCACATCTGGGGGATCTTAGGAGAGGGTAAAAAAAACATTAGAATAGAGAAACATTTACGCTTGCTTTTGCGCTTATTAAAGTGTTAATTTTTACGCTTGCTTTTGCGTTTATTAAAGTAAGCACGCTTAATAAAGCGTTTTTCGTTTAAACGTCCACCTCTATCTATATATGTATATCTATATTATTTATAAAGAAGTATTTCCTATTTATAAAGGTACTCTATGAGGTATATCCTAGAGATAGCGGCAACGCTTATACGTTATCCGAAACCATGAAACGCTTGCGCGATCTAGTCGACACCTAGCGCCATCTATTGGTATTACACCAGTTATTATTTTTACATCAAATATCAAAACCCTCGCCAACCCGTCTGCCAAGCGTGGTGAGTATGGCAATTACCCCTCATGTGATTGAGGGAGGCCCGTGCCCCAGTGGGGACTTAAATGGGCTGATGATGACGATGATGACGATGATTACTTTTACGTGTATTTTAAGAGTCATATGTCAATTTTGGAGTAATCTTATAGGAGTAAGATTGGAAGGCCACGAAAATCACATCTCGAACAATCACTCTTCAACAGAACAGTCTCCACAACGACCTTAGTCAGAGTGAGCTTGAATAATACATGTTTTAATGCGAAGGGCAGTAATCCATAATGAGATAATTATAAACCTCTCTCATTAATTACGCGGCGTTAGTCCAGCTGTGAAGGGATAACGCTTTTAATGAGGTGCTTTCAGATTTATAAGTGTAAGGTATGGGGAATTAAATGTTTTATACCTACGATGCATTGGCTTTAAAGTTATATACTTTAGCTATTAGTCGAGCCAAAGTCACATTTGACGTTTCTCAATTTTAGATACCTTTACAGAGAGTTGACCTACTAAACTTTAGTTGCCGTGTGGTCCCGGTAGAGTAGAATTGAATGATTACTTTTACGTGTATTTTAAGAGGTCATATGTCAATTTTGGAGTAATCTTATAGGAGTAAGATTGGAAGGCACGAAAATCACATCTCGAACAATCACTCTTCAACAGAACAGTCTCCACAACGACCTTAGTCAGAGTGAGCTTGAATAATACATGTTTTAATGCGAAGGGCAGTAATCCATAATGAGATAATTATAAACCTCTCTCATTAATTACGCGGCGTTAGTCCAGCTGTGAAGGGATAACGCTTTTAATGAGGTGCTTTCAGATTTATAAGTGTAAGGTATGGGGAATTAAATGTTTTATACCTACGATGCATTGGCTTTAAAGTTATATACTTTAGCTATTAGTCGAGCCAAAGTCACATTTGACGTTTCTCAATTTTAGATACCTTTACAGAGAGTTGACCTACTAAACTTTAGTTGCCGTGTGGTCCCGGTAGAGTAGAATAGGCCACCCTCACTCTTACCGAGGTGTCGTAAAAGGCGACTAAGGTGAAGCTGCTGGCATGATCATCAGCACCCAGAGAAGGAAAACTCTGAATTTATCTCAAAACCCTCGCCAACCCGTCTGCCAAGCGTGGTGAGTATGGCAATTACCCCTCATGTGATTGAGGGAGGCCCGTGCCCCAGCAGTGGGGACTTAAATGGGCTGATGATGATGATGACCTACTAAAAAAACTTCGATTAAAGTTAATAATCGATATGTAAACACGCTGGATGAGAGTGGCCGAAAATCGGGAGCAGTGGCGTGCATTAGGGGAGACCTATGTCCAGCAGTGGACGAGTGTGGGTTGCTGATGGTGAAGATGATGTAAACACGGCGTCACGTCGAGTTACCCTTGTTGACCTTTGCGACCGTCCTTATGTCTGGGGCACAAGTACTATTTTTCCACTGCAGGGGGGTAACTTGATCTGACGCTGACTGTACTTTGTACTGTGCAGGGAGCGAACCCGCAACCCTTGCACCACAGGGAGCATTCACTACCAATCACTTTATACATTTAAACCCCTGACGCAAAAACGACAGGGTGTTTGTGTGTGTGCCTGTGTGTCTGTCTATGGCATCGTGACAAATGAACCGATTTTGTTTTTGTTTTTTTTTTTTAAGGTGAATAAGGGGGGAGTGTTCTGTGCTATGTTGTTGAGTTACTAATTATAATTCTTTTTTGGCATGAATGGGCCGGCTCGACCGGAGTAATACCACGACCTCACAGAAAACCGGCGTGAAGCAGCACTGTGCTGTTTCACTGTGTGTTCGTTCGTTCGCTGCGCGCAATCTAGGGGAAAAGGAGTTTCAAAATGGTTGGTAGCGCACTTCTGACTCCATTCGTGTCAATCGCTTCATCATCATCAACAGCCTATCGCAGTCAACTGCTAGACTTAGGCCTCTCCAATTGTACGTCATCGCAATGGCAATCGCTTACCATCAGATGGTCCGTCTCGTCTGCCACCTATCACATAAAAAGTAACCTATTATTTTACGTTATTCCTGTTTGCGTCTCAAGGGTACGTTTAGAAAATGATTCAATAAGCTTTGGGTAGTCAGTGTTTCTTCCTTTTTTCAGTGGAAACATACCAATCAGATCATGGTTCCACGTTTCAAAAACTATCCGAAACGTGCAGGTTTCCTCACTATATTTTACCTCACCGCCGAGCTAATGGTAGAAATACGCACATAGATTTAAAAAATCTAGAGGTGTATGTTCTTGGACGCTTGGAAGGTGCTTATCCACTGAGGTACCATCGCTGATGAAACAAATATCTAGATTGTCATTCCATCCTCATCATGCCTGTGTGTCTGTCTATGGTATCGTGACAAATGAACCGATTTTGATTTTGTTTTTTTTTATAAGGTGAATAAGGGGGGAGTGTTCTGAGCTATGTTGATGAGTTATTAATTCATTTCGTCACTTTTTCTCGGTTCCCCAATTAAACGTTTCCACAGGTCTAGCTTTCACCCGGAATATACCTATGTCTGGAACGTTTAAGAGGCTCTTACGTGATTCTAGGGCGCTGCACTGCGGCAGAAACCTGATATTACCGAAGTCAATTAAAGATGTTGTTAATAGTGCAGTTTTAAAGAAGTTCGCAATATGCGATGCTGAGTGTTGACCTTCTGAATGGTATGTTATAAATTTAAGAAAGAAAGATATAAAGGAAGAAATATTTTATATTTTATTTGCAATAATTATACAAAAATATATACATTTAAGGATATGCCTACCTACCTATATAAATCCAGTGTCAAAAAATTGAGTTTCAGTTTCAGGTATGGAGACCCCCCCATTTTTTTTATTTTTTTCATTTTTTCCAAAATTGTAATGCGTAACAAAATACATCTATTTACCAAGTTTCAATAGTTTAGTTCTTATAGTTTCGGAGAAAAGTGGCTGTCACATACGGACGGACGGACGGACGGAAGGACAGACGCACGGACGGACAGACGGACAGACATGACGAATCTATAAGGGCTCCGTTTATTGTCATTTAGCTACGAATTATTTTATTATTTTCTATCCTTTTGTAGATTATTTCTCTTGTAATATACACTCTGTTTTTACCTTTAATTTTACTTATCATTTCGCCTTCCTCTCAACTCACTCAATCTTTCAAAACTTCCTCGAGATATCCATTTCCGTGGGCTGGTCAGCCTGAAAATTAGTAGGCGCATAAACGCTGGAAGCCCACAAGTTCAATGTATTTTATTATTATTATTTATGTTATAGCAATTTCTTGTGGTATATTTTTAAGAAAAAGAACATCTTGTCGTAAAAATCTGCGGCAGTGGTAATAATAAAAGTACCCGCTCTATGTTTAGAGAAGCTGTATCAAAGGTTAAAATCGCTATTATGATACATTACTTAATGTGGGTTCGAATCCCGTCTGAATACGCGATGAAATCCTCAACCAGTCCTAAGGTCATAAATCCTAAGATTAGCAGGGACCACACTAAGCTTAAGCGCTGTCTACACCCCGAGACACGTCAGCTCCGAGGATTGTCGGTTCCACGACAGATGAGAACGGCCTAATGGTACTTCAATGTGCTAATTCGTCTTGTTATATCATAGACTAAGGTAATCATGCTAATGAAAATGAACATAACATCGAACAGCGACTTCCGAGCATGGAAGGAGGAGATGGAAACCATAGAACACCCTTTATGTGAATGCGACTCACTGAAATCATAATCAGAAAGAAATCAGAAGACTAGAGGCGCTTCAGTGACGCTGACGAAACGAACCTTTCGTGAGCAGGAGTGCAAAGGATAGAGGAGGTACAAAAGATCCCTTAAGGTCGACATTCTCCATGAAAAAGGGCCCTAACAGCCACCTCCACCTTACCATCAGGCGATCCGTCACAGTCTGCCACCTATCACATAAAACCAGATAAGAAGATACCTACTTGTTTTTATTGTGCACGTATACATTTGAAAGTTTGGTTAAAAACTAGCCAAGTTCGACTGCAAAGCCATAAAAAGAGAAAGCGCATTGTCTATAAAGACGTAGCGAGGTTCCAACGTCAGCTGCATCAGTACCGCAGTGCAGTCGCGGCGACATCACGTTCGACCGGGATGAAGGTGGCAGCTTGCATCGCTACAAAGACAGGGGGCTGAGATAGTCTTGCAGAATTATACATAGTAGGATAGGAAATAAATTAAATTGAAAATTTAAAAAACCCCTGACACAACTAAAGCTCTTTCGTTGGATACCTGTATTGAGGCAGTTGGAACAACAAATAGGTTATACGTCATTTTCTGACGGCGGCCATCTTGGATTTTAAATTTTTCACAATTAATATATTCTGCTACTCAAGCCTTTTTATATCATACCTATATTGTGGGAGTTGTGTTAAAACAAAATCCAAATCTATGTGACGGCGGCCATTTTGGATCGATTTTTATCCAACATAGCTAAGAACACTCCTTCCTTATTCATGTTTCAAACAAAAAAAAACAAAATCAAAATCGGTTCATTTGTTCGGGAGCTACGATTCCATAGACACACATACAGACACATCAAACTTATAACACCCCGCCGTTTTTGCGTCGGGGGTTAAAAAACGTATTTACCTACGCGATTCACAAGCTTTTTTTAGATTAATTGTGAAAAATTTCAAATCCAAGATGGCCGACGTCAGAAAATGACGAGTAACCTATTTGTTGTTCCAACTGCCTCAATATAGGCATCAAATGAAAGAGCTTTAGTTGTGTCCGGGATTTTTTAAATTTTCAATTTAATTTTCACTGTCATAATTCGGAACTAATGCTGTTTAGACAGTTTCGGATAGAAAATACACTGTACAACGCCCTCTTGTCAATGTTACTGAAGTGCCTTCTGATCTTGGTCGGTCTTTATGTAAAGTATCTACTGTCCCACTGCATGGCAAAGGCCTCCATCATAGAAATCAAGTCATCGCTGCTATGATGGGAATAGGCATAATCACCACGCTTGCCAAATGCGGATTGGTGATCACAAACCCGAGCTATGTTCGAAAAATTCGAAACATACTTTTTGCTCGACCCGGGAATCGAACCCAGGACCCCGAGATCACGGCCCGGTACTTAAACCACTAGACCAACAGGGCGTACATAACGCCCTTCGATAATTTTGTATCTGTTTTGTTATCTTCTGTATTGCTTGTGAATATTTATATTTCTTCTAATGCAAAGGCGTCACCCAAGGTCCAGCCTGAAAACCAGCGCTGCAGCTGTTGCTTGCGGCAGTTGCAGCATATGCTGAGGCTGAGCCTTGTTGGCCGCAACTCTTGTGCTCTGTACCATTTTTTTATCATTTATTTTATTTATTATGTGTTTTGGTCATTAAATAGTTTTTCTTCTTTCTTTCTTCTTATTTTTTACTAGTAAAAATAAATACAGGTTTAGATCAGTTTAATAAAGAGTAGATTACCAATTTGTAATAAACTTCATGGTTATTGTCATACTGTCATCATCATCATCAGCCTATCGCAGTCCACTGCTGGACGTAGGCCTCTCCAATTGATTGCCACTGTGATCTATCCATGGCTTCTCGCATCCAGCTCTTGCCAGCCATCCTGCGCAGATCGTCCCCCCATGCGCAGATCGTCCCCCCACCTAGCCAGAGGGCGCCGTACATTATGTTTGTCAAGATGCGGTCTCCACTCTAGAACTCGTTTACCCCATCAGTTGTCGGTTCTGGGGCTAATATGGCCAGCCCACTGCCACTTAAGCTTGCTAATCGGGTGAGCAATGTCGATGACTTTGGTTCATACTGTCACCAGGGCTTAAGGTGACGGGTAGGGCACACTAGCGACGCCAATCGGTTTTAATTTTTAGCTACTAAACTGGATCTATTTTAAACAATTTCGGGGTTACAACCTCTCGACAAGCACTTATACTAAGTATTTATTAAATAACCATGCACAAAAGTGGCCGCTTTTGGCGTGAATCAATTTTTCGCGTACAAAAACAGACCCAACATTTGTGCATGGTTATTTAATTATATGAGTGTTTGTAACCCCGAAATTGTTTAAAATAGATCCGGTTTAGTAGGTAAAAATTAAAATCGATTGGCGTCGCTAGTGTGCCCTACCCGTCACCTTAAGGTAACACGTGCCGCGCCGCCACTGCACTGCGGCAGAAAGATGCACTGGCTATAAACTAATTTTATTACTGGAGCAATATTTTACAAGATATTGCTATAAGTATTTTATGGGATCATCACTACATTGAATAAAATTTACTTAGTCATAAAGATAATCTCATAAAAATTCTTGTTTTTATTCCTTACACTTCAAGAGCTTTATTTTATAGGCTTTCAGCATTTGTATTTAAAAATAACATTATGCGAGTCTTATAAGCAATTATGCTCATTCTCTTAAGCCAAAGCCAAAACCTTTGGCATAATGAAAACAAAAACCGAATCTCCCTCATAATGTTGTGCTGTATATGTGTTTGTTTGTTTATATACGTTTTATTGTTTTGTTTTAGGTTGTGTAACCCTCAATTAAAATATAAAAATCAGAATGAGTAAAATATCCTTACACCGGTCAATTTCTCATTGAAAACGTGTCTCTTTAATCGCTCGACATTGGCAGAGTTTTATATGAATGTTCGCATAATTTAAAAAAATTAAGACAAACATTTGTGTGCAGAACTGAGTGTAATTAATATACATTGTGTATGTGTTATAATGTTTTTTTTTTATTTGTCACATCAATCCACAGACTCTGGATTAGTGCCTTTGTTTGTTAGTTTACTTTTTTTTTTTGAGAAAGGGAGGCAAGTCGAGGCGAGTCATTTAATGGGAAGTGATGACCGCCGCCCATGGACATCAGCCACACCAGAGGGAGTCGGAGATGCGTTGCCCGTCTTTTAGGAAAATTGTTCGTGGTATAATTTGTTGCTCCACGATAAAACATTTTATTGTTAGTGTTGTTGCCTATACATACAAATCATCTAACTACCCACGCACTTATGTGCTTATTTATTGTAAGTATTTATTTGTAATTTAACCTCTTTTGTAATGTAGGGCGCCCTCATTCGATCCGAGGGACGATCTGCGCAGGACGGCTGGCAAGAGCCGGATGCGAGAAGCCATGGATAGATCACGGTTGCGAACAATTGGAGATGCCTACGTCCAGCAGTGGACTGCGATAGGCTGATGATGATGATGAACCACTTTTGTCTGATTACGCAATTAAGTACGGTACCAGTCCATGGACGAGATGCTGTATGAATTAATTTTTACTCGTAAACAGAATAAAGAAAGTTACTTTAAAATATTTAAGTCAGTTGCATCTTTCTACTGATGAGCTCTGAGCACAAGTGCAAAGCGAAGTACCAATGAGATGGCAATTAGTGTCTCACATACAAATAATTAGTACTAAAGTAATTAGGTAGGTATAGTATCAAATCAACCACTTGAGTTTGGCAACGAAAACATTTGGTCATGGGGGAGCCACACTTCGGCATAAATGAGCTGGCTCGACCGGACTGATAACACGGCCTCACAGAAAACCGGCGTGAAGCCACACTGTGCTGTGTTTCTCTGCGTGAGTGAGGGTATCGGAACCCAATTCGGAGGAAAGGGGGTTTCAAGGTTGGAGGCGCACTTGTGACTCCATTGGTGTCGCAATCGCTTACCATCAGGCGATCCGTCTGCTCGTCTGCCACATACCACATAAAAAAAAATGCCCTAAAGCAAGAAGATTAGCAACATTGCTCATCCCAAGAATTTACCATATCGGCGGCTCACAGCTGGCTGCATGGCGAGGTGCCAACTGTGCCATTAGGCCTATGATGTAGCCATCAGCTGATGCTCACAACAAATACGAAAGCGAAATCGTCTGGCTTGTTATGTCCTCCAATATTTTGACTATTAGAAGTCTTTACTGAAACGTCTCAGTGATCCGCTTCAGAAAGATGATACACTGATCCGAATCACGAATGCTCGCTCTGAATGTTCGGATTTAAGGTTCAGATTAGTTTAATCGGTCAACTCGCTCACTGACTCACTGTGTTCCACTGACACGATGACCGACGAACTACAGATGATCACTGATAGCGAGAGAACGAGTGAGTCGGTTCCCTCGGCAACATAATCACGCGGGTAAAGAGATAGGTAGACATAACATTGATTGAAATGACAGCCATGAGTGTCACATAAAAATGGTCTTTAGGTATTGACCGACAGCAATGAAGGCTATTGAGCCTTCATTGCTGTCGGTCGTGCCTTTCTTGAAATGCCTTTACTGAGGCGGTGACAAGGTCTTTCCATTCTTTCCTATCCTCGGCTTGTCTTCCTTGTCCTCGGGCAATCGCCAAAGTGAGTCCAGTTACATTCCTTATTTGGTCTGACCAACGTAGAGGTGATCGGCTTCTTCGTCTTTTACCATTGACCTTCCCCACAACAACCAACTTTTCCAAGTTGTCGGACTGTCTCCGGGCGATATGGCCAAAGTAACCCTGTACTCTTCGGTAGCAGATAGTCGACAGTCTGGTTTTGATCTTTACCCGGTTGAGAATTGATCTATTGGTTCTTTTCGCTTTCTGTCCTATTGCCAGCCACACCCTAAATCCATCGAAGGACGTTTGTACTCGTAACCTTATTGTGTTTGTGATAACCTTGTCTAATCATTGAATTGGTTGCTGTAGCCAAATTTTGGGCTGCAAAACTATTCACTATGCGTAAAGCTTCTGAATGAATTTGATTTGCATAACATCAAGTTTATGCAACACCATGGCTGCCAAATCTGGGAAAATAACGGGAACAATCCGTCACAGTGAGTTATGACCATATCGGTGCTTCAGCTGTGGGCAGGGTTCCAAATCTGTCATGAAGTTAGGCCTAGCCTAACCGTAAATAAAATGGACAGTGCATTTTTCCACCAGCTTTTTGATTGAATTTCCTCTAACGCATTTTTAGGGTTTTATCCTCCATATGCATGGAATGGCCAAATCACGTATTTCGACTAAGGCGTGGTGAAGTGAAGTAAGGCCTTGTCTTCAAGCGTGTAGACTTAAAATTTTGACTCTTAAGTACAAGTACCTTGAGTCATGTCGGATCTCATGACTCATGGTACTTGTACCTTTCTTTATGATCTTTTTTAACCCACGTCGGTGGCAAACAAGCGTGTGCTCGCCTGATGGTAAAAAACTACTGCAGCCTATGGACGCTTCCAACTCCAGAGGACTAGCATAGGTACGTGTTGCTGACCTTTTAAAAACCTTATCACTCCTTTTTTGAAGAACCTCATACTGTAGTCCCTCGTGAAAACCTCTGAAGGGAGCTCATTCCTCAACCGGAGCGAACGCAGGAGAAAATTTATCTGCAACCGTACCGTGCGCGAGCATTTGGGCTCTAATACGTGAAGTGAAGTTAGATCTGATAACTTTTTGGACCATTTTCCTATGAAAATGTATTAGAAAAGCTTACAGAAACAACTTTACACAAAAGCTTTATCTTAGGTACTGGTAATATTAAGAACTATGAAAGAATTCATTTGAGGACGTATCGGAAAATCCTCTGAAAGGAGCTATTTTTTTTTAATAATATTTTTCACAACATCACATATATTTATCTGACTCCGAGTTAGGTAGCTCAAGCACCTGTGTTACGGATACCAGAATCAACAGTGGGATTACAATTATATACATATAATACTTTTCTTTTGTAAATACATACTTATAATACATAGCAAACACCCAGACCAATACAAACAAACATGTTCATGCACACAAATGTTTGTGTGCGGGGATCGAACCCGCAACCCTTGTATCAGAGGCAGCGTGCACTATCACTGTTCCAATCGGGTCGTCATTCATTCCACAACCGGTGCATTTCGCGGGAGAAAAATTCTCTGAAACCGTACCATGCGCGAACATTTGGGTTTCAATGCGTGAGATGAGATCTGATAAGTTTTTGGAACATTTTTCTATGAAAATGTATTGGGAAAGCTTACAGAAACAAAAAGTTGTTTCTGTAAGCTTTTTTTTGTGTAAAGACACAAAAGCTTTGTCTTAGGTACCTACTGGTACTAGAACTAAAATAGAAAAAGGTGTAAAAGAACTAAATCGACTCTTTAAAGAGTCGATAATAATTATTTAAATAATTCATTCCGTATCGTTCGTCTTTCACTGACAAGGACACAAACATCGATACGTTTCGAAAATAGATCTCGCACATGTAAGTAAAAACAATGTTTGTATTTTTTGTGGTACCTACCTACGTATTTTGGTGTCGAAAAAACCGTCATAATGTTTTATCACACACATTTACTATTTATTAACGCCCTGTTGGTCTAGTGGTTTAAGTACCGACGTACCGGGTCATGGTCTCGGGGTCTTCGATTCGATTCCCGAGTCGAGCAAAAAGTATGTTTCGATTTTTTCGAACATAGCTCGCGTTTGTGATCACCAATCCTCATTTGGAAAGCGTGGTGATTAAGCCTAATCCCATCATAGTATCGAGGGCTTGTTATCTGTGATAGAGGCCTTTGCCCTGCAGTGGAACCTTGTTTGACATACTGTTTATGAACCCATATAGGTGGGAGACGATCACATGATGGTAAGCGATTTTTGAGGAACTAAAGTAGTTCCCTTGTTTTATAACCAATGGGGTTACCATAGCTTATGACGAAAGCAGCAATGGCGCCATCAATTATTTTCAAGACTTAATGGACAGTGTATACAACCTATTATAAATATGAAAGTGTATAGACACACACTTCACGGGAAAACATACAAACAGACATCTGTCTGTTTGTTCGTTATAACACGACTACGGCGAAGCAAAAAGGAGGGTTATGATTTTGACTTGTATGTTTGTATGTTTGTTCATCTGTTCCCTCATAACTTCTAAACTAGTTATCATATTTGAACAAATGAGATATCGTTAGAAGAGTCTTAATTATCTTCTGGTTATAGGCGACATGACTTCAAGTTAAATTGACTACAGACCACGGAACTTAGAGAAATGAACTAAAAAAAAAATTAATGGTACCGTGTGGGGTATCAAATGAGCGGATTTTTTTAGCACATTTCAAGTATGTCATTTTATTTACATAACTAAAAATATGTTAAATAAAAATAAAGTAACCACCTACTGTAGCAAAACCGATTCACTATAATAATAAAATAAAATCAATGTGGCGTACGACCACGGCGATACGGCATAATAATTTCAGCAGAGACAATTTTCTTGTTTCGTACTTTTTAGAGCGGGTTTTTTGGGTAGTCAGGTTTTGGTTTTTAAACTTAATTTTGTTCACGGCATAGCAGAGCAACAGACTGAAGTGATTTGTAAAGCGGAGATTTGAAGGGATGGAGAATGACATTAGCTACTTTGTGGCAAACCGAATTCCACTCTACTTGATTCCGAGCGAAAGCGCCGGCGATCGCTAGTAGCGTGTTTTTTTTATGTAATAAGTGGCAGACAAGCAGACGGATCACCGGATGGTTAGCGATTACCGCTGCCTACGGACACCCGCGACACCAGTGGAGTCACAAGTGAGCTGCAAACCCCCTTTTCCCTCGGACAGGGACTCACGCAGTGAAACACAGCATAGTGCTGCTTCACGCCAGTTTTCTGTGAGGCCGTGGTCACTCCGGTCGAGCCGGCCCATTCATGCCGAAGCGTGGCTCTCCCACGGTCAAATAAGTATAAAGAAGGATTACTGCCAAATGCGCTTCTGGATTTCGGGCCAGTCGTCTGATCAAGAATCTATACTTAATAAACTTCATTTCAGGTCAGTGACAATAGTTGACCTGGTGAAAGGCCGAGCTTTGGCCCCATGTCACTCGCCCACTCATGGACAGATGAGGGAGAGTCCCAGGAGTTTTAGTCGGTATGCCTCTGGCCGGCTTCTCGTTAGGAGAAGCCGTCGCCAGAGGAGAGTCCGACATAACCCATCCGTTTACAGACGGATGGGTATGTGTAACGCATTTCTCCTGGGTCAACAAAAAAAAAAAAGATCAGTGACTATAGTAGACAGAGCTTCTCTTTCCATCAGGTGAGAAGACATCAATTACTGTGTCACAACAAAACGTCTAAAAATAGCGTCAACGAGGGACATAAATTCTTTTGACCGTCACTTTTCCGGCCACCCTGTAAATAGCTAGGGTTGCCACCTAACAAACAATTCGTCCTATAAGCCCAAACCATATCTCTAAACAGCTGAGTAAACGACGTATAAAGGTATTGATTGTGCTGGTTGTTGTGTAAAAGCGTTTGACAACACTTTTTTGGTTCTGATAACAGAGCCAAAACGACAGCGCGACAGGTACTATAAAGCTCAATGCAGATATGATTGCGCCACTTTCTTGCTAGAGTTTGCGAAACCAAAGAAGTCTATTTTTTTAAATATGAGTCTATCCGAAGGTATCTTGCCAATGTCAAGTAACTTTTTGAGAATAAGTGGGTAGTCAAAGTCACAGTCACTCAATATAATACCGGTGTTTTGCATTTTATGGACCTGCGGATTTGGTCGATACCACTCTAAACACAATCGCATGTTTAAAGACTTTATTAGGTCCAAGCAAGTTTTTTTTTTTTTTTTTTTTTTTTTTAATTATGGCTGCTACTGTGTTGCCCACGGCGAACACTTATATAACTCTGCCAATGTCGAGCGATTAAAGAGACACGTTATAATTATTGAGAAATTGACCGGTGCAATGATATTTTACTCATTCTGATTTTTATTTTTTAATTGAGGGTTACACCACCTAAAACAAAATAATAAAACGTATACAAACAAACAAACACATATACAGCACAACATTATGAGGGAGATTCGGTTATAGTTTGATATTATATTTTATAATATATCTACATAAATATTTTATGACAGAGGAGAAGGATAAAGATAGAAGAAAAGAAAAGTTAATAGGGCGGGGGATTCTAGGGGGGAGAATGTCATACAGCGAGAAAGGATGATTTTGACAGTTGAAAAAAATGTGATCTGTCGTACCTTCATCTAAACCACATTCGCACAGTGATGAGTCCTTAACACGGATTTTATTTAAAAAGACTGGAGTGCAAGCATGTCCCAAACGTAGGCGACAAATAGTGGAGACAGCAAGCTTGCACACGGTTTTCCGTTTGAAAAACCATGGTCTCCGGGGAATCAAAGGTTGAACCCCTGCGTAGTGACGACCTTTGAGTTTAGACAGTTCGCTGTACCGGTTTTGCCAATCATCTCTCAGTGACTTTGCTGCGTGTGGTAAGATGTCGTGGGCAAAATTTTGCTCTCGAGCGGTGCCAAGCTGTATGGCCTCTCTGGCCCAAACGTCTACCTGCTCGTTGCCGCGAATACCACTGTGACCTGGGATCCATATTAAAGCTACTTCTACGTTTTCAAGATGGCATTGGAATATAACATTTTTAATAGAAAGAATTACAGGTGAGACTCCTTTTTTCCTAAATAAATTACCCAAAATTGCATGTAAACAACTTTTGGAGTCTGAGAGTATTACAGTTTTATTTAATTTATGCGAAAGCACATACAATAGGGCCTCTAATATAGCAATAGACTCCCCTGTAAATACTGAACATTCTTTTGGAGATTTAAAATTTAGCATGACCTGGAACTTTGGAATCCATACCGCGCTTCCTACAGTGTCCTCTGTCGGTGATTTTGAGGCATCAGTATAAATTGGCAACCAATCTTGCCAATCTTTGTTCAAATACATGTTGAATTTGTAGTCAGCCATTGGGTCGTTTTTGGGAATTCCAAAGTCCAGGACAACTTGGGGTTGAAAGATTAGGGCATCATAGGGTATTTGAAAGAGGGGGTTTATGGGAAACTGTACCATTGGGTAAGACAAGGATGGAAGTTTTCTGTAACTAGTGATTGTTAGAGGAGGGGTTTTATGGGCCCAATATTTGCAAGAAGGTTGAGAGATCAGCTCGGATAAGTTTTGTAGACGGGAAATGAGGGGATGATCACTAGATTGGTTGGTTTTAAATATAAACCTATCTGAGAGGTATTGACGGCGGAGATCTAGTGGGGGGTCCATAGCCTCCACCTGTAAGGCAATTTTTGGGGAGGACTTCATTGCTCCAAGGACGATTCTTAATGCTTTCATTTGGAGTTTTTCTAACCTGTTTAATGCTTCTTTGTTACAGGGTTCAAGAAGAAAAGAAGCATAGTCCAGGTGGCTTCGGACAACAGCATTATAAAGCAGTTTTTGGCTGTAAGGATGAGACCCCCACCAGACACCTGAGAGGGACCTTAGGATGTTGATTCCTTTTTCGCATTTCTGAGCCACATAATTGAAATGGGGGACACCGGACATTCTCGTGTCAAGGATGACGCCGAGGAATTTAACTTGGTCAGTAAGAGGGATTGGTTGACCATCACAGTGAATGTCAATGAGCGGGATAGATCTCTTTCTAGTGAATACTATGGCGTTACTTTTAGGGATTGATAGGGATAGATTATGATTTAGAAGCCAATCGTTTAGGTAAGAGAGTGCAGAATTTAAGCGGCGATTAATATTGACAATTGATTTATCCGATACATAAAGGCACAAATCGTCTGCGTATTGCAAAATATTAGAAAAGCAAGAGACGCATTGCTCAAGATCGTATGTATAAATGTTGTACAGAATAGGACTCAGAACGGAACCTTGAGGTAATCCCTGCCAGAGACTTCTGGGGGGGAGTGAGTGATCAAACGACCTAATTTTGATTGTTCTACCCATAAGCAAGTTCGTTGCACAATGTACTAACCTCACTGGAAGACTCATGCGAAGCATCTTCTGTCTGAGCACCGGAAGTTGCACGTTATCATAGGCAGACGCAATGTCCAAAAACACACCCACTAGGTACTCCTCTTTCGACAAGGCGATTCTGATGTCCGTTGTAAGAACGGCTAGGCTATCTGTAGTACCTCTAGATTTCCGGAATCCAAATTGGCTATTGGGAATAATATTCCTACTCTCTATGATCCACTCGAGACGGTTCTTAATCATATGCTCAAGGATTTTGGAGAGGGTAGAGGATAGGGCAATGGGGCGGTAGGAGGAAGCGTTGGTTGGGTCTTTACCTGGTTTCAACAAGGGAACAACGATTTGAGACTTCCATGAGGAAGGGATATTGCCTGTTATAAAAATTGTGTTCAGTAGGTCTAAAAAGTATTGTTCCCCGGTTGAACCCAGGTGGGAGAGGAATGAATAGGGAATGCCGTCTTCTCCGGGGCTAGAGTCCCTTAGGCCGCGAAGAGCACAGTTTAGTTCTGCTAAGGAGAATGGCTGGTCGAACCTATCACTACTATTGAGAGAGGGGTAGCAGGCTGGGATACTACTGGGCAAAAGGGGGTGATAATTTACTTGCAAACTCATTCAACCAGGTTGATGGGTCATTTGAGGATGGTGAAGCTCCAATCAGGGAACCACGGAACCTTCGAATGTTCTTCCAAACGCCTGATATAGGGGATCTAGGGGAAAGAGATTCGCAAAAGTTCACCCAGCCATTCTTCTTTTTTTTAGAGAGGATTCTACGAGTACGCGCAGCTATCTTTTTATATTGAACATAATTGTCCATAGTCATGGAGCGCTTATACTCTGCTTCAGCATCCCTTCGACGAGTAACCGCCTCCGTGCATTCTGAGTCCCACCACGGCGGAGGGGCTAATTTCTTGCGGTTCGGTCTCTTCAAAGGGATGCTTGCTTCCGCAGCAGACGATAATGCCTCCATGAATACGGCCAGCTTATTTTCAACAGTAGAAGGAGGATTGTCGAGTACTCCATCCAAATGTATTCTAATTTCTGAACTAAATTTGGACCAGTCGGCATATTTTACTTTATACTTCAGTAAGGGGGGTGGAGAGACAGCTGGGATAACAGATAGGGGTCGGGATATAATAATAGGGTAATGATCACTGCCGTGGGATTGGGGTAAGACTTTCCAGGAGCAGAGGGAGGAGAGAGGTGTAGAACAGACAGATAAGTCCACCGCAGAGCGTGGGTCTTGTGAAGGTGAAACTAAACGAGTTGGAGAACCATCATTCAAAACGCAAAGGTTGAGGTCTTCGAAAAGATCCAACAGTTGCGTTGAGAATGAGTCGCATGAGCGGGAACCCCACGCTGTGTGGTGGCCATTAAAGTCTCCAAGAATAAAGATTGGAGAAGGAACAGAAGAAAAGATATTGAGGAGGTCAGGAATAAGTGAAGGGGAAGGGTGGGGAATATAGATAGATATAAAAGAAATGTTAAATATTCTCGCAGCCACCACGTTGAGTGATGGGCTGTGAGCGGGGATTGAAATTTGGGAATAAACTATATTTCTTTTTATTAATAAACAACAGCCTCCGTAGCCGTCGTCCCTGTCATCCTTAAGGCATGCATAGCCAGACACCCTAAAGAGGGAATCGGGCACTAACCATGTCTCAGAGATGGCAGCGACCGCCACGGAGAACTTGTTAAAAAGATAAATTACTTCATTTTTTTTTGCGACGGATACTCTCCAAGCAAGTTGTCATGTGACACCTCACTCAACAAACAATAGCAGTGTTAAAATGATACAATTCAAAGATTCTTATTATTAAAATAACTTCGCAGCACTTCACTGCACAAATAAACACGAAAAACCACTAGAATCTAACTAAGATCTTTGAATTGCATCAGCCCACGCGGAGTTTTTAGTCCTAACAATTTTAAAAACATTATTTATATTGACATTATAACATAACATAATGTGGATCTATTTAAAAACGAGTACAAGAATCTTTATACATGTGTGCGGGTTTTGTGCGTGTATCTTGTGTGTGTGACTGTGCACGTGCTTACTTCCTATCGATATTATTATTATTTTTAAATAAAGTGTGCCATTATAAGAAAGGTCAATGTCAAGCACCATGCTGAAGTTTGTAACATCATATTACATACCTACCTATGTCAGGCTTTATCCGGATGCGTGTCTAGTGACAACCCTACTTCTAGCAGATACAGCCGATCAATCACTACGTGGGCTGTCTGCCTCAATCATTATCATACTTGGGGGCGATATTTGCCGATATTACATTTCGAGTTTTCATTTTTGATTACAGATAATGTGGAGAGATTTTGTGAAGGCTCTTCTGGGGGGAAGTTTATTTATTTACATTTTAACTGTTTATTTTGATGACTTTATATTAAGACTATAGAATTTTGAAATTCGCGTTGGTTGTACAGACAGCCACAGATACTACAATTTATCGAAATTCTTCAATTGATATTGAACTGAATGTGTTTGACATTATGTTGAGAATCTAATGTGGAAATTTGACAGTTATATACGTTGATGTGTGGCTGTAGAAATGTTAGTAGGTTGTGAAATGTTGGTGTGTAGGTGAAGGTTGGCATACATGAATACGTTTTGCTTCTTTGTGTCTTGATGAAACTTGTGAATTGAAAAAAAAAGGAAAC
This sequence comes from Marasmia exigua, assembly GCA_019059595.1. Lineage (NCBI taxonomy): Eukaryota > Metazoa > Arthropoda > Insecta > Lepidoptera > Crambidae > Marasmia > Marasmia exigua. The sequence goes on along the minus strand of CM032488.1, from coordinate 6,812,909 downwards.
TGGTTTTTCAATTCCATTTTTTGAAATAATTTTGGTCACTGATGAACGTCAACCAAAAATCCGACATCAGAAGGATAATCTCATAAAACCATTGAAGTTAAAGCCCGGGCTCTCGAAAGTTATTAATGACTAATTTAAAGAAACGTCGGACATTGGCTCGTTGCCATCTTGGATCAGTGCGTGCAGTCTGCGCGCAAGAGGAATTTTTTTTTGTTGTTTCGGATAATTTCATTTTATACAGTCAGTAAGCCATACCCAGTAGCAATGTAAAGCAATATATTGCACCTTTGGTTCAAATCCGAGCATGCACCTGTGAATTTTTCAAATCTATGTGCGTATTTCTACCATTAGCTCGGCGGTGAGGGAAAACATCATAAGGAAGCCTTGGATAGTTTCTGAAATCGTGTTACCATAATTCGGTTGGTCTGGTTCCGCTGCTTAAGGGTTGTGAAGTCTGACCTTCAGGCAGTCGCTTAATTGTAATTAACAGACTCCCCAAATCCTGAATCATGGTCTGAGCGTACCCTGGGCTCCAGAACGACAGCTTTGGACGCATCAAGGAATTACACGCTAAGATGAGATGGATATTGATTCAGTGGAAAAGTAGAACTGTTAGTGTTGAACATAAATTTTCCTGACCGGAAATTGTATGCGGAACCTTCCGAGCTTGTTATATACACACGCATATTGAACACAAGCATACGTTAAACAAAGATAACACTGAAATCGCACAACGAGCGCCACTCGATGTAACTCGACACTAACGATCCACAGACAAACACTTGAGTCTGTTTGTGTGGTTATCGGCTGTAGGACGAGCTTCGATCTTTTACTACGCATTTACCTACCTATGTTGTTAAATGGAAATATATAAGAGCGATGTTTTGTTTTACATTATAGCGAACAAACGAGCAGACGTCACACCCATAGACATCTGCGACACCTGATAACATCAGAAAGAAGAACGAAAGAAAATTTTATTATTTTGGACATCACAACACGATACAACATCAGTTTCAGAAGTAAAAACAAAACAAAAAAAACGAATACAGAAAAAAAACAAAGCAAAGAAAAAAGAAAATAATAAGGGTACAAATAACCAGGCAGCGCATATATAGGTATTGTATGTTGTGACTTCCAATATAAATGGCCCTCACTCAGCTGAAGGGATTTACACTGCCTCAAAATTAGTTACATAAGAGTCATTGGGTATAAACTACGTGGCTGGGAGTGATCAGCCAATATCATCATCATCAACAGACAAATTAATAAAAAAAATATTGCCAGAAGTATTTACATACAGGTCTTTAGAGACAGCGACTTCTGCACTAAGCAAAACTGCTTGTGTTGCAGAAATCCGGTGACAACTACCTCGTGCATTTTATACTGGGTCAGACCTATCAAGAACGTATTTATTGCTAATTTTACTACAGTTAACTTATTAAGAAAAACACATATGAACAAGTTGCTATGAATAAAAAAAATAATAACGATTTTTGTGCTCACTCGGACTACCCGAGTGGGATTGTTAAAGTGTTCGACCACAAATTTAATAACAGTAATCCACCGTTGGGCAAACTCACTGACTTACTTCTATTTGTACGTATAAGCACAGAACAAATCGTCTTTACGAAAAAAAATTTTTTTTGCGGAAATGTGCGCGCAATCATATGCAGTAGCGTACTGATAGGTTCGAGGGAGTGTGACCGGACATTTGACCATACTCCGTTCTAGAGGTACGCAGTGGCGATAGTCACTCGTGCTCTGTTTTTTTTATGAGAAAGGGAGGCAAACGAGAAAGCAAGTCACTTGATGGTAAGTGATCACCGCCGCCCATGGATATCAGCCACACCAGAAGGAGTGGAAATGCGTTGTCGGTCTTTTAGGAAGGTATAGGTATTTCTTGAAGATCTCAATGTCGTACCGGTTCGGAAATACCGCTGCGGAAAGTTGATTCCACCATGAGGAGGTGCGTGTAAAGCGCACGGTGGTGAACCTCCATCCATCCAGATGGTACGGGTGGAATCCTAGTTTACTGCTTGTAGTACGGTGGTGAAATTCAGCTGCGGGTATCAACTCTTTTTTATGTAATAGATGGCAGACGAGCAGACGGATCGCCTGATGGTAAGCGATTGCCGCCGCTCGTGGACAGTGGAGTCACAAGCTGCCATTCTTTAAGCCCCCCTTTCCCCCGAGTTTGGCCTCCGGTACTCTCACTCACACAGCGAAACAGCACAATGCTGCTTCACGTTGGTTTTCTGTGAGGCCGTGGTATCACTCCGGTCGAGCCGGCCCATTCATGCCGAAGCGTGGCTCTTCCACGGGCGAATCAACAAAAACAACTCCTCGCAACACTCACTATGATAATGGCGGTAAAAGACAAAGAGATGCGACTTCTCTCCGCACGGCCAGAGAGTCTAAGCAATCAGTGAGATTCTCGTCGTCGACTGTTCGAGTTGCACGACGTTGAACACCGTCAAAAGGGAGGAGCTGACATTAGGGTGCTCCGGCCCAGAGATCTGATCTGTGTGCTACACTCTCCAGGAAATCCAGGACATTTTATTTTACTCTTATTGTAAGACTACCAAAAAGGTACGAACCGACGACAACGAAGGCACGAATGTCAGAGTCTATGGCTGTCCGTATGAAGTTTTAAATTCACAATTCTATAGACTTGCGTGTTAATAAGGCTGACATTTGCCTCCCACGGGGGTAGGTCTGAGTCCTTGGGGGGCATTTAATAGCTGTGATTATAACGATGTCTCTATATGCAACGTCATTAAAAGTTTTCATAATGGCGGCCGCGTGTGTAGAGTTATTTAACAACAAGCGTTGTTTTTTGTTTTTTTATGGCTTGCTGCCCTTCTTGATGGGGTTTCTGCCAATATCAAGTTATTATTATTATTCGATAATTGCCATAAATCATAATAATATGTACATAATTACAGATTACAATAAAATATAAGTCCCACTTTGATTTTACCCTTATTAGAGTGTAGCAAAACAAGTTGACATGCCTATTAAACTAAGCAATGGAGGACACAAAAAAAATAATTTGAATAGAGAATAAATTAATGTCAGATTCCATTATTATAAAATGTTGATGTCAAAATAAAATAATATAAATTCATGATCATACAATTACTAATTAATTTCAACCCATGCTCATTTTAACATAATAACTAGAGGCAGGTTAATAGCACCATTAGAATAATGTAGATTTGCTGTCGCATGTTTGTCAAGAATTCAGCCAAGGTATCATCATCAGCCCATTTAAGTCCCCACTGCTGGGGCACGGGCCTCCCTCAATCACATGAGGTGTAATTGCCATACTCACCACGCTTGGCAGACGGGTTTGGTTCAGCACCCAGAGATGGAAAACTCTGCATTTGATAAATGCAGAGTTTTCCTTCTCTGGGTGCTGATTATCATGCCAGCAGCTTTACCTTAGTCGCCGTTTACGACACCTCAGTAAGAGTGAGGGTGGCCTATTCTACTCTGCCGGGACCACACGGCAAGCCAAGGTATAAGGACATAGATTTATTAAGGGTTGCTTTAGACCTCTGAAGAATCTACTGTCGCTAAGCGACTTAAGAGCAACTGATAGTTTATTGTAAAGCTTGACCGCATTATACGCAGCTGTTCGCTGAAACGATGCCGTTCTGCAGCTCGGCACCATCAATAGGCCCTGGTGTGAGTCAAGTCAAGTGAAACCCTGATCTCAAAGTTTAGCCAACAGTTGAGATCAGGGACATGTTAATAATGGTTTAATAAGCTTTTATCGACGGATGCTTGCCATTAGCTTGACTCAAAAAGTGACAAATGTTAAAGTTCTCCGACGAGTGCACCAGAAACGCGAATTCTTATCGACCATCAAGCAGAGGAAAGTTGGCTACTTAGGACATGTGTTAAGAAGAGTTGTTGCAACTTATTACGATGGAGAAAGTAGCTGGTCAGAGGCGTGTGGGTTGGTGGAAATAATCATGGCTGCGTAACATCCGGAAGTGGACGAGGATCGCGAGCGCCGCCGAGCTGTTTCGCCTCGCTAGAGACCGAGAAGAATATGCTAGATTGACGGCCAACCTTCGCTAGTCGGAGAGGCACTTAAAGATGAAGAAAAATCCTTTATAAACTAAACTGGTGTTAAAAAAGCAGTTCTTTTTCTTTTTTCGAAAATTTTGTATGACAGTTTGTTGTTTCAAAGGTCAAAACTGCTCACACATATGGTGATTACTTACTAAAAGGTACTGCAGTTGTGTAACTTACCTGTAACAAAATAATAAATATTAAGTATGAGTATTTAAGTACATAGAAAACCATGGGTTTGAAGTCAGAGAAGAACAATTTTAGGGTTACAACCTCTCGGCAAACACTTATACTATTTATTAAATAATCATGCACTAATGTTGGGTCCGTTTTTGTACGCGAAAAATTGATTCACGCCAAAAGCGGCCACTTTTGGCGGTAATCCAAAATTTGAGTTCAAAAGCAGACCAAACAGTTAACTATACGTATTAAATAAATAGTATAGGTGTTTTCCCTGCGACAAGATAGGATGATGACATTCGAAGGCTGGCTGGTGTGGGCTGGATGAGAGTGGCCAAAAATCGCAACAGCAGTGGCGTGCATTAGGGGAGACCTATGTACAGCAGTGGACGAGTGTTGGTTGCTGATGATGATGATAGGTGTTTGTCGAGAGGTTGTAACCCAGAAATTGTTTAAAATAAATCCAGTTTAGTAGCAAAAAATTTAAATCTATTGGCGTCGCTAGTGTGCCCTTCTCGTCACCTTAATGTTATGGCATTTGAAAATATCGTTTCAAAGTTATTTTAATATTTATTTCAATTAATTTATTAGGTAGTAGGTAGATAGGTTTTGGGTATGTATTAAACTTTAAGATGGTCGTTTTGATAAGACCGCTACGTATACTCACTTACAGGACACCCAAAAGCAACACCCCCGACTTTAAACTTAAGTATGCAATCGAAAAATTTAATGACTACATTAATGAGTAAATTGAAAATTTAAAAAACCCCCGACACAACTAAAGCTCTTTTATTTGATACCTATACCTATTGAGGCAGTTGGAACAACAAATAGGTTATTCGTCATTTTCTGACGGCGGCCATCTTGGATTTGAATTTTTTTTACAATTAATATATTTTGCTACTCAAGCCCTTTCATATGATACCCATATTGTGGGAGTTGTGCTAAAAAATAAAATCCAAATCTTTGTGACGGCGGCCATCTTGGATCGATTTTTATCCAATATAGCTAAGAACACTCCCTCCTTATTCATCTCTCAAACAAAAAAAAAACAAAATCAAAATCGTTTCATTTGTTTGGGAGCTACGATGCCATAGACAAATCAATCAATCAATCAAATAATTCTTTATTTGCATAGGCTTGTACACAGCACTTACAAATCGTCATACATTTTAATGACTTAAAACTATTTGTAAGTACTTATGTATAATTTACATGTTAATACATATATATGTTGATACATAAAATATACTAAAGAAATAAATAAAGATAATGCGATTCTACCACCGGCTCGGAAAGTTGTTTCTGGTCGAGAAGATCCGGCAAGAAACTCGCCAGTTACTCTTTTTAATTGCCAAACTTTCATACAATGTTGTGTCATCATCATACCAAGCCATACAGTTTAATTGTTACACAAAATAAAATAAAGGAAATAATAATAAAATAAATATTATGAGGTAAACCGAAGCAGACCAGTCCCCAAAGGCGGCACCTGTTCACAAGTATGACGTACGTGTCAGCCATCATTTCACTCAACCATATTAGAGGGAATGTAATGACCCGCCACATAGCGCCACCACCTCAGAGACATTTGAGTGAGCATGACTACTTAGGTTCCCCTCATAGGTCACAAAGAGTAGTAGTTACTTAATCTTCAGACTTATAAACTGCAGGACGAGGTGTACAATAGTAGGTGGTTAGCATCTTGTCAATTATTGAATAATCAATATAAATCAATTTTTATACAATCAAAATCAAAAATGTCTTTATTCAATAAAGAACATGTATTAATGTCAAATATTATGTAATCTACCGCTGATTCGGAATGTCAATTTCTACCGAGAAGAATCAGCAAAAAACTCAGTAGTTACTCTTTCCAAATAATATGGTAATTACAATTTTCATTCTTATACAAATTATGATTACAGTGACAGTATGATATACAATGCTTATAATCAATATCGTTTAGATAAATCGTCAATGAAAAATTTTGAAATGAATTATACATTAGAGGACAGCCGAAGAGATCAACATGTCCAGGAATCCTTATCATTCAAATAATCCTCTACTTTATAGTAGCCTTTCTGCATTAGGCAGTTTTTTACATGCAACTTAAACTTATGTACCGGTAAATCAATAACATTTTGAGGTAACTTATTAAACATTCTAATGTTTAATAAGTTAAACATTCTAATGTTTAATAAGAAAACATTCTAATGTTTAATAAGTTACCTCAAAATACACACACACACACACACAGACACGTCAAACTTATAACACCCCGTCGTTTTTGCGTCGGGGGTTAAAAAATATCGCAAAGCGTGGGCTATTACGAAGATAAAATCAACGATTCAGCGTTGATAATAGACTCTTGAGTGGCCCTCGCCACGCTCAGGGCCGAAGCACCCAGCATAAAGCTCTCCATAATTAAACATCATTTAATTTTCTCTACGTAATGATTTTAAGTTTAAGAAAAAAATGTTCAAATAATTTCGCCATAATAACACACATAAAAACTGCGTGAAGCAGCACTGTGCTGTGTTTCGCTGAGAGAGTGAGGGTACCGGAAGCCCAATCCGAGGGAAAGGGGGATTTAAAGGTTGGTCACACTTGTGACTCCACTGGTTTCGCGACTGTCCATGGGTGGCGGCAATCGCTTACCATCAGGTGATCCGTCTGCTCGCCTGCCACCTATCACATAAAAAATCCTAAAACCGATTACGGCTACGACGGCCAATATCAACGATCAGCTGCGTACGTAGGATATATTATAGTGCTCAAGTGTGTGCGCAAACACAAATGTACTGTATATTCCCTTACCCTCATATTTAGATGGGATACCAGCGTGACACGACCGCAGAAGGATCGGGCGCAGGATCAACGGCTTTCCGAGGCACGGGTGTACAAGATCGCCAACTTCCAGACTCCGAGCTGACACTGACAATTTCTATACAGAAAAACTCAGGTACTAATTTTCCCAACTCGGGGATCGAACCCGGGCCCTCTAGCGCAGACGTAGCTTTAAAGTGCGACCCATTACTCACTGTGCCATCGAGGCAGGATGGATTCACAATAGAGCGTTATTCACCCAACAACTCAGCGTGACCCCAGAAATGGCTAAACCAGCACTAAGAGCAGAACTTTTTAGGGTTCCGTAGCCAAATGGCAAAAAACGGAACCCTTAAAGATTCGTCATGTCTGTCCGTCCGTCCGTATGTCACAGCCTCTTTTCTCCGAAACTATAAGAACTATACTATTGAAACTTGGTAAATAGATGTATTTTGTTAACCGCATTACGATTTTTACACAAAAATTAGAATAAATAAAAATATTGGGGGGGTCTCCATACTTGAAACTAAAAAAATGAAAAAAAAAATGATGTTGAGGTTTGTAACATCATTTTTTTCTAAACACAATACTTTGCGCAAGAGACGCTCCGAAAATGGTAAATTGTGTCTCCTCCCCCCCATAATGAATTATAAACTAAAAAAATATATGATGTACATAATCATGAAAACTAAGGACAAAAATAGTTTTTTTTTAATACGTTATAAACCGTAAACCGCAATTTACCCTTCATATCATCTTATTTGCTGCTACGGAACCCTTCATGGGCGTTTCCGACTCGCACTCGGCTTTTTTTACAGTAGGTTTAATTATATAAGTCTAGGCACATTTACTACTTTTAAATGCCTTAACTTTACGTTACTTCATTTAAAAAGCACAATTCCAGGTTTTAATAAACTTGCGTCCCTCCAACTGTATTTGTCCAAAAATAATTCCAAGCAAGGAAACAGTTGAATGTGACGGACGGTGGCCCTAGGGTAATTAATTACCCCCACATCCCCCATCTTACCCCCGCCTCTCATACCCCTCTTTGCCCCTCCGTCTACCCGGGCTCATATCTTACACGCTTTCTTGGCTCGAAATATTATCCTGCAGGGGGCAGGGTAGCACCAGTATTTTTATATAATTAGGGGAAGAGGGCGAGTATTCTCATTTTTTGTGTCGATTACTGTGACATTTATATTAGTCACTTTGTTACGGTTACTGATTGCGACAATAATGGCTTCTTTCGTTTTTAGGGTTCCGTAGCCAAATGGCAAAAAACGGAACCCTTATAGATTCGTCATGTCTGTCCGACTGTCCGTCCGTATGTCACAGCCACTTTTCTCCGAAACTATAAGAACTATACTATTGAAACTTAGTATATAGATGTATTTTGTTAACCGCATTACGATTTTTACACAAAAATTGGTCTTTAAAAATGATGTTGAGATTATTAACATCATTTTTTTCTAAACAACAATACTTTGCGCAAGAGACGCTCCGAAAATGGTAAATTGTGTCTCCTCCCCCCCATAATGAATTATAAAACTAAAAAAATATATGATGTACATAATCATGAAAACTAAGGACAAAAATAGTTTTTTTTTAATCAGTATAAACCGTAAACCGCAATTTACCCTTCATATCATCTTATTTGCTGCTACGGAACCCTTCATGGGCGTTTCCGACTCGCACTCGGCTTTTTTTACAGTAGGTTTAATATATTATGTCTAGGCACATTTACTACTTTTAAATGCCTTAACTTTACGTTACTTCATTTAAAAAGCACAATTCCAGGTTTTAATAAACTTGCGTCCCTCCAACTTTATTTGTCCAAAAATAATTCCAAGCAAGGAAACAGTTGAATGTGACGGACGGTGGCCCTAGGGTAATTAATTACCCCCACATCCCCCATCTTACCCCCGCCTCTCATACCCCTCTTTGCCCCTCCGTCTACCCGGGCTCATATCTTACACGCTTTCTTGGCTCGAAATATTATCCTGCAGGGGGCAGGGTAGCACCAGTATTTTTATATAATTAGGGGAAGAGGGCGAGTATTCTCATTTTTTGTGTCGATTACTGTGACATTTATATTAGTGACTTTGTTACGGTTACTGATTGCGACAATAATGGCTTCTTTCGTTTTTAGGGTTCCGTAGCCAAATGGCAAAAAACGGAACCCTTATAGATTCGTCATGTCTGTCCGACTGTCCGTCCGTATGTCACAGCCACTTTTCTCCGAAACTATAAGAACTATACTATTGAAACTTAGTATATAGATGTATTTTGTAAACCGCATTACGATTTTTACACAAAAATTGGTCTTTAAAAATGATGTTGAGATTATTAACATCATTTTTTTCTAAACACAATACTTTGTGCATGAGACGCTCCCAAAGTGGAGTCCGACTCGCACTTGGCCGGTTTTTTTTCTCCTAATACTAAGCATGCTACCTACTTAATAAATTATGATGGTAAGATGGTATGAGTAACATATGTTTGTTTCTATTGCGAATAGGCAAATAGACAGACGAGCATGCGGTCTATCTGATGGTAAATGGTAACCGTCGCTCATAGATATTGTACGGGCGGGAAGCGATGGTTGTTAGGCACCGCCTCCCGGCGAACAGCTTATAAGGAAAGGAAGGGAACCTAACTCTCTAGTGAGTCTAGAGCCCCTTTGTCTTATACACTAAGTCCCTAGAGCCCTAGCCCTGCCTATCCATGGGAATAAATACATAAATAGATAAGGTGATGGGAGCTTGCTCCCGGGTCGCCCAGGGTAGCAAGCGGGAAGAGTCAGGACGGTAGGTAGGAGGGGGACCGCTGCCAGTCGAGCAGGCTCACTCGACTAATCATAGTGACGGCTAAAGGTGTCTTGGCCGCAGCGGGAGAAATGAGACCCAACACAGACGGTTGAAATCTGTTTATTGTAAGAAAGTAAATAGTTTATATACATTATTTATGTTATTATCACATTAAAAGGTGTTTGCTAGTGTGCCGTCGGTGTAGAGTGCCGACGGTGCAAGAAGATGGTCCATCGGTCAGCCGCGCTGCATGTAGGTTGCTGAGTTGGTCTGTGCGACGTAGCTCGTACAGATATCAACAATGGGAGCTATCGCGTGTGAAATATCCGCTAGATGGCGTGCCTGTAAACCGAGGTCTAACTTCAACATCATTGGCTGATTTATTCGTTAATTGATAATTTGACATATCACGTCTAAAAATACCCATCACCTTGTAGATAGACCACAGTCCTATAGTATCTTGTGCATTTTTCGCACGTGATATAACCCCCATTCAGAAGCACAGTCATGCCCACCGTGAAAAAAGAAATCTTATGAGAAAAGTAAAATGTTTTAAAAAAAGTATTTGGTTCTACTATCAATACTCACTTCTTTCCAAATTCACGAGTGAAAAATATGTTAAAAGTTTCGCGAGTCTATAGCAAGGTCGCAAGCGATTGTCATTCCATCCCCATCATCTCGATGGATGGCGGTCTAATATTGTGTTTTTTTCTCGGATCTTTCTACTATGTACCTCAGTTCTGTGGAACGGTTTACCTACTGGAGCATTTCCCGACTGCTACGATACAATTCGTCCTCTGGTAACGTTCCCAATAAATAGGGCCTATTACGCAACTGAAAGGCACTTGATATTCTTTGGGCGAATCCCCAGCTCTTGGGTCTGCCGCGAAGGCCATCTGAACGCTTTGACAAGTCACGGAGGAAGTTAACATGCGGGATCCCTACGGCCTTAGTTATCTTTGTCTTTATTTATATATTTGCTAGTCACATGGTAATACACTGAGGTTACATAAATAAAGTAGTTATATTGATCTCGTGACATCATGTAAGGCCACTGCAATTAAGAGAAGTTGAAAAAAAAACGAAATTTCTAAATAAATTTATTTGCATAGGCTTGCTCTTACAAATCGTCATACCTACATGAGAAATATAAATTATAACTATGTTTATTATAAATGTAATTAAACATATATGTCGATATAAAAAAATATACTAAGAAACGAATGAATATAATGTGATTCTACCACCTGAATCGAAAAGTTGATTCTGACGAGAAGATCCGACAAGAAGAACGACCACGGCGATACGGCATAATAATTTCAGCAGAGACAATTTTCTTTTTTTTATAACGTGTTATAACACGTTATAAAAAAAAGTTTAAAAACTAAAACCCGACTACCAAAAAAACACGCTCTAAAAAGTACGAAACAAGAAAATTGTCTCTGCTGAAATTATTATGCCGTATCGCCGTGGTCGTTCTTCTTGTCGGATCTTCTCGTCAGAATCAACTTTTCGATTCAGGTGGTAGAATCACATTATATTCATTCGTTTCTTAGTATAGCTTTAGGCGCCAATACTGGTGACTCAGTCCGTAATAGGATAGACCTGTGGGATCATGAGTATCCCTCTAGAAAGAAAGAAAGAAAGAAAATATTTATTATTATAGACATCACAACACAGAACATATAGCAATTATAAACAGAACACAATTTGGTACAAACAGAAAACAAAACATAAAACAATTAAAAATACATAAAAATAAAACAAAAGGAAAAAAAAAACAAAACTATATTCAATCATGTCCAGACAGTGCCAAATGAATATAATGATGTGTTATGACGTCTAGTATAAATGCTCTATGCTGTATCCACCAAAGAAAGCCCTCCCCCATAGGGCATAGCTTGCCGTGGCAGGCCTGGAAGTCTCTCAATAGGTTACGCATCCGGGTCGGGCGGTGGGGGTGGGGATAACTACATGTTTTAGGCTGAAAAATCTAATTTATCCTGTAAACAGGAAACCAAGTTAAGAGAATCATGGTTACTCCTCCCATTCAGAATTGTTGAATTCGTATCTACAGTTCGAGAAATCATCCGAAATGTACAAAACCACCCCTATTCCTTCATTCATTCGGTGCCTTGGTGGTTTACTTCATCAGCGCAGAGTCAATTAAATTACATAAAAAATTTCATTATTTGCATAGGCTTGTATAACTATTTATTATTTGTAATATAATATACATCATCATCAGCCCATTTAAGTCCCCACTGCTGGGGCACGGGCCTCCCTCAATCACATGATTTGGGGTATTTGCCATACTCACCACGCTTGGCAGACGGGTTGGCGAGGGTTTTGATATAAATGCAGAGTTTTCCTTCTCTGCGTGCTGATGATCATGCCAGCAGATTTACCTTAGTCGCCTTTTACGACACCTCGGTAAGAGTGAGGGTGGCCTATTCTACTCAGCCGGGGACCACACGGCCAATATAATATACATGTAATTACATATATATGTCGATGCATAAAATATACTAAGAAATGAATAAACATATTTAATGTGATTCTACCACCGGAATCGGAAAGTTGATTCTGACGAGAAGATCCGGCAAGAAACTCCCCAGTTACTCTTTATAATCGCTAAAAAATTAATACTATTATCACTATATTACTCACATAAGTCGATTTCATGTCCAACAATAAATATAATCATTACAATGTCTAAGGTATAGGCGAACAGTTTATCATCAATGGTAGAAATATGGACAAATATTTAAACAAATCGAAAATGCGTGCTCAGATTTAAACGTACGAGCTACCTTGCTCTTTCGCTCCCGTTTTTCTTTCATTCTTTCAAGAAATCCATAGCTGTGAGTGTGACACGTAAACCATGGTAAGTAAATACGTGCTACGTAAATATCACGTGACGGCATAGCATAACACGCGCAAACACTTTAATACACAGGTTAATAAACAGTAGCTCAACATAATTAAGTACTCTCAAGGGTCGAGATTTTTTTAATGGAAACTTACATTTTCAAAACTTATAAAAAACATGAATACTGTTAGAACATGTAACGTTTTGACGACCCGATTGGAATAGTGGTAGTGAACGCTACCTCTTATACAAGGGTTGCGGGTTCGATCCCCGCGCAGTACAAACATTTGTGTGCATGAACATGTTTGTTTGTATTGGTCTGGGTGTTTACAAAAGAAAAGTATTATATGTATATATTTGTAATCCCACTGTTGATTCTGATATCCGTAACACAGGTGCTTGAGCTACCTATCTCGGAGTCAGATCAATGTAAGTGATGTTGTAAAATATTTAAATAAAAAAAAAAAAAAATAATTTAAATTTTAAATGTAACAACAAAGAGATATGCTACTGAAATACCTATTTATGTTAATATTATCTGATGCGCTTATTTTTATTCCTATTTTTAAATTTTTAATTAACGTTTACATTCCGAAAACATCATAATATGTATCCTGAATAAAGTCCATTTAGTGCCGGGTGGATATTCAATTTTTTATGGAACAGCAGATTTTTTTTAGCTTATTTATATAATCTAACATGCTAAATGTTCACGCTTTTTTCACGAAATCTACTTGTTTTTAATGTGATAGGTGGCAGACGAGCAGACGGATCACCTGGTGGTAAGCGATTGCCGCCGCGCATGGACACCCGCGACACTAGTGGAGTCACAAGTGTGCTGCCGACCCTTAAACCTCCCTTTCCCCTGGTTTGGGCCTCCGGTACCCTCACTCACGCAGCGAAACACAGCGCAATGCCGGTTTTCTGTGAAGATTATGAGGTTTTACGGATTTAAACGATAAAAAAAATTAACGGTAAAATAACTACTGTTTTTCTTCCTGGTTCTTCTCAGTAGAAATCGACATTCCAAATCAACAGTGGATTACATACAACACCTTACCTTAAGTTCCTAATATGATTTACCCTGATATATATGATTTACCCTGTTAATCGTTTACTGTTCCCCACAGGCCAGGCTTGCCTAGTGTGGGGACCAGCAAAATTTTATATGTATATTTAATAAATACTTACTTACAACCTATGCGGATAAAGAATGGGATCAGAAATGGCGGCGCATCTATTCACTTCTCGCTCGCACACTATTTGCGTATTTCGCACCCCACGAGTGCGAGTATAGACGCAAATAGTGTGCGAGCGAGAAGTGAATAGATGCGCCGCCATTTCTGATCCCATTCTTTATCCGCACAAGTTGTACTTACTTACTTACTTACATAAAGATATTCCCAAGTGTTCTGTAGGCGAAACTAACCCTACCGCAATTGGATCCCCGTCTCTCCAGACAATATTTACAACTTAATAAGCCAAACCTCTGTTTAGTGACCAGTGCTCTAACGGAGTATGGCAGTTTTAACAAGCATCTGTTCAATCTAGGTGTCACAGACAGCCCTCTATGTAGAGCATACATGGAGAAGGAAGAAACAATCGCTCATGTATATTGGAGTGCATAGGGGTGGCCAACAACAGGGCATACTACCTGGGAAACCCAGGAAATCTTCAGCAACACCAAGGCGTTGATAGGTTTCCTTGAAGAACTCGGCTGGTTGGAGTGACAACGGGCGACTTCAACCTTCGCACGCGAAATGGGCACAACTGCTGCCTGATTGCGGAAAAGCCCGCACGAAGATGAAGAAGAAGTGTTCTTTATGAATTTGATGTTATTTGCCCACCTTAAATTTACATCGCGATCGTCTCTATGACTACTGGCTTTATTTGTACTGACAAGCGAACACTTCGTACAAATAAACGGATTTGTAACAGCCACGGCACAACGCACGACTTATACGGCTTCTGTTGAGCATATGATTATATTTTTAATGACTGCCTCGGTGGCGCAGCGGTTAGTAGGTCGCACTTTAAAGCGACGGGTCCCGGGTTCGATCGCCCTGGTCGGGCCAAAAATTTGTACCTAAGTTTTCGTTAAGAAATTCTTAGTGCCAGCCCGGAGTCTGGAAGTAAGCGGTCTTGTACCCCCGTGCCTCGGAAAGCACGTTAAGCCGTTGGCTGATCCCTCTCCCGTCGTGTCACACAGGTGTCCCTAATTATGAGGATAAGGTAATAAAGAGGGCACTTGTGTTTGCGCACACACTTGAGCACAATAATATATCTTGCGTACGTGGCTATTCTTCGATATTAGCCGCCGTAGCCGTATTCAGTTGGAGGGTATTATTTTTTTGTATGTCTAATAAGAGTATAAAAGTAGTACCGAATCCCAACCATGAAATAGAGCGATGGTAACAAACTCAGTGGATAAGGAAAGGACCATCCAAACGAAAGGTTGTAGTATTGCAAAGGAGCTTTTCGATTCGAGCCAAAAGATTTCGCTAGACACATAGATTTAAGGGTAAAAATAAACATTGTTACCAGTCAACAACTCAACACTGGCTTTTTAGATATTTCTTCTCGCTACTTTTAAATACCTTGTGAGAGCCACGCTTCGGCATGAATCATCAGCAGCCCATTTAAGTCCCCACTGCTGGGGCACGGGCCTCCCTCAATCACATGAGGGGTGATTGCCATACTCACCACGCTTGGCAGACGGGTTGGCGAGGGTTTTGATATAAATGCAGAGTTTTCCTTCTCTGGGTGCTGATTATCATGCCAGCAGCTTTACCTTAGTCGCCTTTTACGACACCTTGGTAAGAGTGAGGGTGGCCTATTCTACTCTGCCGGGGACCACACGACAAGATAGATAGATACACTTTATTGCACAAAATTTACTGATCTTAGTCTATGATACTACACTAATACAATATAAGCGGTCTTATCTCTAATAGCGATCTCTTCCAGACAGACTATGGAATCAGCTACCAACGATGGTGTTTCCGAACAGAACACCATCGTTGGTGTTCTTCGGCATGAATGCGCCAGCTCAACCGGAGTGATACCACGGCCTCACAGAAAATCGGCGTGAAGCAGCACTGTGCAGAGTTTCGCTGCGTACCGGAGGGTACCGGAGGCCCAATCCGGTAAAAGGGGGCTTTAAGGGTTGGCAGCGCACTTGTGACTCCACTGGTGTCGCTGGTTTCCATGGGCGGCGGCGTTCGCTTACCATCAGGTGGTCCGTCTGGTGGTGGTGAAAAAAAGGTCCATTTATCGAAATGACGTGTAGTTTCTCAAAGACGAAAGAAAATAGCTGCGGAAAAACCTTTAAGCCCCTTTTACAAAAAGAACTTCAGAACCGCCGAACCTTTCCTTCCATGTGAATACCATGGGTTTGATTACCCGTGTATACTGCATATACGGGGTAACTTGGGAGGGTAATTAATTATATCCCCAGTGCTGCCATTAACCGTCATTTGCAACCGTTTGGCGAGGCGGGGGTATTCTTGCGAAAATTGCCACTGGGAAAGATTTTCCCACCCCATGGGTTGCGGTTGAAATGTTGAAGAGATGTGGGTTGAAATTTTTAAGGGGTAATTTTTAATAAGCATTTTTCGTACTGGGGTAAAATCTGGAAGTACGTAAGTTTTTTTATTTTATTGATAGGTGGCAGGCGAGCAGACGGATCACCTGATGGAAAGCAATCGCCGCCCATGGACACCCGCGACACCAGTGGAGTGACAAGTGCACTACCAAGCTTTAAGCCCCCCTTTCCCCCGGATTAGGTCTTCGGTACCCTCACTCACGCAGCGAAATACATCACAGTGCTGTAAGAGAATGGACAACATTTCATATTTTTAACATGTCCATATTGTTTTTTTTTATGAAAATAGACATAAAATGAACGAACCCATATTTTTTCTTTTTTCAAAATTTGTCCATTTTCATGCATAAAATAATTATTAAAATTCTTTATATTCTAAATAGACGTAAGCGCCAAATGACGTCATCTGACGGCTGAATACAGCGATATTACATTGTTTTAATAAAAAAAAAGTACTACTGTCAAAGGTATATAATACTAATGTCAACATTGTCAACGTCATTCATTCATTCAACGTTGACAAGTTGTCTTTTTTTTGACAGTTATATGTCATGGGTTTGGCATTTCGTAAATTTAAAACTATAATTTGCTAGGCAAAGAAATATTTTACATTCAATATATATTCGTGCAGCGGAAAAGTAAATAAAGAAATGGTATTTTTTGTTTCAGAGCTTAGCAATTTTGAAATGTTGTCCATCGTGTGTGCAGTGAGTAGGTAAGTAATTTCCCAAAATGTTTCTGTAATTAACATAAATTGTAAAATAACGAGTGATGTGATAACCGGGTCTGAATTGTACGGTTTTTTTTATAGAAAGGCCAATCAGGATGACGTCACTCCGCCTTATGGTAAGCGGCCGTGAAATCCAAATATGAGAACTAACAAAGTACCCATTGAATCTGCCATCCGGGTGACATGTTGGCCTGCTGAGATGCCGCTTCACGCCCCGCCTAAAAGACCCCGGATTGTATGAAGGACACATGAGGTTTTGTGCATTGACGACGTAAACCGTGGGAGAGCCACGCTTCAGCACAAATGGGCCGGCATGACTAAAATGATACCACGGCGCAGAAAACCGGCGTGAAGCAGCACTGTGCTGTATTTCGTTCGTTCGTTGAGTCAGGGGACTCACGCAGCGAAACACACTTGTTGGTGCTCCCTTACCGGAGGCCCAATTCAGCGGAAACAAGGTTTAAATGTCGACAGCTTACTTGTGACTCTAGTACCCATGAGCGTCGGCAATTCGTTACCATTAGGTGATCCGACAGCTCATCTGCCGTCTATCTCAGAAAAAAAGGCTCTTAACAATTATTCTTATTTTGTTATTGGATGTTGTTTGAGTACCATTTTTAAACATTGATCAACAAAAAGTAACTACGGTGTAGATGCATTAAAAGAAAAAAACATGTTTATTAACACTGCTATTGTGGGTTGAGTAAGTTGTCTCGTGAACAACCTAAGAGAGTCTTAAAACCGGCGATTTCATTAAGGTGACGGGTAGGGCACGCTAGCGACGCCAATCGATTTAAATGTTTAGCTACTAAACTGGATCTATTTTAAACAAATTCGGGATTACAACCTCTTGACAAACACTTATACTATTTATTAAATAACCATGCACAAATGCGGAGCTAACAATTGTACGCGAAAAATTGATTTACGCTAAAAGTGGCCGCTTTTGGCGTGAAACAATTTTTTGCGTATAAAAACGGACCCAACATTTGTGCATGGTTATTTAATAAATAGTATAAGTGTTTGCCGAGAGGTTGTAACCCCGAAATTGTTTAAAATAGATCCGGTTTAGTAGCTAATAATTAAAAATGAATGGTGTCGCTAGGTATGGTGTAGTTAGGGCTACCCGTCGCTTTAAAGTCTCGGCTAATATGGTTGTTGAATCATCATCAGCCCATTTAAGTCCCCACTGCTGGGGCACGGGCCTCCCTCAATCACATGAGGGGTAATTGCCATACTTACCACGCTTGGCAGACGCGTTGGCGAGGGTTTTGATATAAATGCGGTTTTCCTTCTCTGGGTGCTGATGATCATGCCAGCAGCTTTACCTTAGTCGCCTTTTACGACACCTCGGTAAGAGTGAGGGTGGCCTATTCTACTCTGACGGGACCACACGGCGCAGGTATAAGTAAATTGTAATTTAGGTTGTTGAATGTTGCTCTTAATTTTGTAAATGCGGTTGAGTTTACTAAGTTATGCCTTATAGCCGGAGTAACTAAGTAAGAAATTGCAATTAAAAGATTCCATACTCGAGCAGTCTGAAGCTGAAATTAGTGCATAAATCAGCAGCCAACATGTACCGTCTGACCTACTTCGCTCGACGAGTTTGAACTTTGGGCATCAAAAGAACTATTTATCACTAAGAAGCAACAGAATAAATTACCTTAGAACACCTTGATTGTACACTATGGAATGCAAATAAAGTAGGTATTGAGTACTGAATGAGTTACTTTCGGAGCTCATCGTAAGGCCACACCTGTATTGATATTACATAAGTTTGTCTATAGAACAACGCTTCGGTGGCGAAGTGGTTAGGGTCGCACTTGAAAGCGGCGGCTGCGCAGGATGTGGGGCCAAAGAATTAGTACCTAGGTTTTCGGTAAGAAATTCTTAGTGTTTACCCGGAGTTTGGAAGTTGGCTGTGCCTCGTAAAGCACGTTAAGCAGTTGATCCTGCACCCGATCCCTCTTCGATCGTGTCGCAATGGTATCAAAAATCGATTCTTCGATTAATCGATTTCAGATCGCCATCCCT
This sequence comes from Marasmia exigua, assembly GCA_019059595.1. NCBI lineage: Eukaryota > Metazoa > Arthropoda > Insecta > Lepidoptera > Crambidae > Marasmia > Marasmia exigua. The sequence continues at coordinate 6,793,767 of CM032488.1, read as the reverse complement.
AATTTCTTACCGAAAATGTATCTCTTGCGCAGCCGTCGCTTTAAAGTGTGACTCACTAACCACTATCGATAAAAGATACATAAATATGAAATGTATCTACCTCTTCACTGTGCTAGAGTCGAACTTAGCTACGACTAAGACTACACTTACACACGCCTTAGTCAAAATCACAGATGATATAATATATTTTTTAATTTATTTACCAACATAAAAACAAAATATTATAATAAACAATGTATACAGCATTTGATAAACCACTAAGGTTTGTAAAAAATGTTGCCTTCTGCATCGATACATTAAAATACTAACTTAATAATAATACTTATTTTATATAGGTGCTAGGTGCACGCCGTGTGGTCCCCGGCAGAGTAGAATAGGCCACCCTCACTCTTACCGAGGTGTCGTAAAAGGCGACTAAGGTAAAGCTGCTGGCATGATCATCAGCACCCAGAGAAGGAAAACTCTGCATTTATATCAAAACCCTCGCCAACCCGTCTGCCAAGCGTGGTGAGTATGGCAATTACCCCTCATGTGATTGAGGGAGGCCCGTGCTTCAGCAGTGGGGACTTAAATGGGCTGATGATGATGATGATGATGATGATGAGAGGTGCTTACTTACTCATAATTTGTTTTATTTTACATGTTTTTGTATCTTTCCAAAAAAAAAGGATAATATTCAACCAAGCTTATCGGTCAGGGTATGGACGAAAAGCGTCTTACCGTCTTTTTTATTTTTTTCTTACCTTATTACGTATCTATAAGTAGTGTATTTTATTTTATTTGTGTACATTGTGTACATTAGTATATATTAGTGTCTGATAACATTTTATTATGTAGATATATGTATTTATAACATAAATTTCTTTAAATCAATGTTGAATATCAGAAGGATTGCATCCCCCCCCCCCCCCTCTTCTATCAAATGGTCTTTACCTGAAGATCGTGTGGTAGAGATCGCTCCCAGCGATAAGACCGCATTAAATTGTTCATTGTATCTCTGTATTTATAGCTTTTAAGTTTTAAGTTTTGTATGTTGTGCAATAAAGAGTATGTATCTATCTATCTAAGCGACAAGAAAGATTCTCGTGGTCCACAGATTGTTACAAATATAAAAAGTAAACAATTTTATACATATTCTGAGCAGTTAGATAACTAGTTAAATCAGAATTACCCCGAGCCAAAGCCATCCCCAAACATCAAAAGCACATCAAGACGCTCCCAGGCGAGATGTCGTCGAATTAAAAATTCAAAACGTTATAAAAATAGTTCCCCTCCCCTCCCCCCCCCCCCCTCCGGTACGGTTCCAATTACCTTACACCCTCAGGAACTAGGTCACGGCTCGTGGCACAGCACTGCGCTGCTTCAACCCGTAGGGATGGGAAAAAATATCGATAATGTATGTACATAAATAATCTATATTTTATGAACTAACGAGAATTTTTTCACACGTCAGAAGGGCTAGCTAGCACCAACTTTTAGAATAGTAAGAAATATATCGTGATTTGTGTGAATAGTAGTAATAATAGTAAATATTTCACAACATCACATACATTGATCTGATTCCGAGATAGGTAGCTCAAGCAACTGTGTTAAGGATATCAGAACCAACAGGCAGAATTAGAAATGAATATATATAATACTTTTGTAAATACATACTTGTAATACATAGAAACACCCAGACCCCTACAAACAGACATGTTCATGCACACACATGTTTGTACTGTGCGGTGATCGAACCCGTAACCCTTGCACCAGAGGCAGCATTCACTACCACTGATCCAAAATGGGTCATCTTAATGTTCGTGCTAGAACCTGAACTCCAACGGTTTTTGGTTTAACACACATGGCCCACTGCCACTTTTGCCTGCTTATACACCAGGCTTTAGCATGATATGTTTTTCAATAAATTAAAAGGATTTGGTCCTTTGCATGTATATTCGTACCTTTTAAAATCTCTTATGGAGATACCAGCGTTACAAAAAAAATTATCCTCGAGACTGATTACGGCTACGGCGGCCTATCTCAACTCAACGATCAGCCACGTACGCAGGATATATTATAGTGCTCAAGTATACTTGAGCACTATAATTTTGAGGGTACCAAAGATTTATTATAATAAATGTACAATTTATTTTGACAATAACCAATCTGTATCTAATGTAACGCTTATTTTGGCCGCCACAGGACAGGCTCTGCCTAGTGTGGGAGTCACAGAAAATCTACGATGTCTAAATATTTCTTTTGGCAAATAAACGTAGGTAAAAAAAAAAAAGTATCAGCCTATATACTGTCCCACTGCAGGGCAAAGGCCTCCATCATAGAAATCAAGTCATCGCTGCTATGATGGGAATGCTTGCTAAATGCGGATTGCTGATCACAAAAAAATCGAAACATACTTTTTGCTCGAACCCAGGACTGGGGTCCTGGTGGGAATCGGGAGATTTTTTTTTTATGATATAGGTGGCAGACGAGCAGACGGATCACCTGATGGTAAGCGATTACCGCCGCCCATGGACGCCTGCAACACCAGTGGTGTCACAAGTGAGCTGCTTACCTTTTAACCCCCCTTCCCCTGGATTGGGCCTCCGGTACCCTCACTCACGCAGCGAAACACAGCGCATGCACTGCTTCACGCTGGTTTTCTGTGTGTACGTGGTATTACTCCGGTCAAGCCGGCCCATTCATGCCGTTAACAGGGCGTTAAACGTGGGTATTTTTTATTTTTATTTAAGTGTGTGTGCACACAGGAATGCACTCTCCATTCCCTCCATTCCCTAACCCTCAAATTCCGATGGGACACTACTCTGACACTTTTCGTCGCGTGTTACGCCATGTGTGATCGGGCGTAGGACTAAAAGCTTAACGTGCTTTCCGGGGCATGGGGGTACAAGACCGTCAACTTTCAGACTCCGGGCTGCCTGTACTAAGAATTTCTTACCGAACACTTAGGTACAAATTTTTGGCCCAATCAGGGGATCGAACCCGGGACCCCTTACGCAGCCGTCCCTCTAAAGTGCGACCCATTAACCACTGCGCCACCGAGGCAGTCAATAGTCCATGCCCTGCTTGAATCAAAATGTATGTATTACATTTTTTTTCTGTGATAGGTGGCAGACGAGCATATGGTAAGTGATTGCCGCTGCCCATGGACACCCGCAACACCAGTGGAATCACAAGTGCGCTGCCAACCTTTCCCCCAGATTGGGCCGCCGGTACCCTCACTGACGTAGCGAAACACAGCACAATGCTGCTTCACGCCTGTTTTCTGAGAGGTCGTGGTTATACTCTGGTCGAGCCCGCCCATTCATGCCGAAGCTCTTGCAAGATGAAATATTTATAATTTGTTAGCTCTTGATTTTGTCAGTTTGCATTTTGATTTCTAATATAGTTGTTGTGGTTCCCCTGTCGAAGAGTTGCGAAGGCCAGACGGCAGTCGCTTCATTGTAATTACCAGACTCCCCAAATCCTTGAGCATGGTCCAAGTATGAAGCTGCTGCTTCATGCTGTGCTGTGTTTCGTTTGTGTGAGGAGAACATTTGTCACTTTTTGAGTCCAGCTAATGGCAAGCATCCGTCGATAACACACATACATTTCGAATGCCTCGAGACGCTTTCTGATGTCTTCCTTGATCGTCCAAGCTTTGCATCCGTATCCGTCACCAGTAACATATATCGATTTCTTAGATGTGTATGTTACATCTCTACGCGTAGGTTGGTACCTATTAATAGTTACAGAACACCCCTACAGGCAAACCGATCTTATTGCCTACTGTTGCTAGGAGCAACTGACGTCACGTGTTTGTACACATAACTTTAAGTTATTTCTAGTCATTAATTAATTAATATCCTCCAACCGATTACGGCTACGGTGGCCAATCTCAATGATCAGCCACGTACGCAGGATTATATTGTTCAAGTGTGTACGCAAACACAAGTACACTCTCAATTCCCTCACCCTCATATTCTGATGCGAGACCAGGGTGACACGACCGGAAAGGGATTGGGATTGATCTTTTTTGTCATACAAGGTGTATTGATCAGTAATATTATTCTAATTACTTATTCTGTAGCAATTGTACCGTATCCATGGCGTGGCGTTGATCCGTTTCAGTTGGTCGGTTTCTTTGGTCGGAGTGGAAAGACAGGTCAAGTATGTCCATACATACTTGACCGTGGGAGAGCCACGCTTCTGCATGAATGGGCCTCACAGAAAATCAGCGTGAAGCAGCACTGCTCTGCGTTTCGATGCGTGAGTGAGGGTACCAAAGAGGCCCAATCCGTGGGAAACGGGGGTTTAAAAGTTGGAAGCGCACTTGTGACTCCACTGTTGTCACAGGTGTCTACGGACGGCGGCAATCGCTTAGCATCAGGTGATCCGTTTGCTCGTCTGCCATCTATCACAACTTGTTACAGCCAACTCTTATACACAGTTCTATAATGTTATCGTGTTACATAACGTAACGAACTCGTAACTGTACGAGAGCATCTATAGGGCTGAAAATGAGTCCTTTAATTAAATCTGCCAAGCCTAGGTACATAAACCCTGACAACTCGCCTCGGGTGGCGACCAAGTAATTAGTAGCTGTTTACGCTGTACCCTGTCATATGGACAGGTAGATGAGCAAATTATTATAGCAGGAAATCGGACCCCGATTTCCAAAGCTCAAAACCAAGCATGACTGTGACTTTGACTGACTTCAACTGATGACTAACTACTTATTCTCAATAAGTTACTTGACATTGGCTAATTATCTTCGGGTAGAGCTATATTAAAAAAAAAGCTGTGTTCAAAACGATACAATTTAAATGAATCTTATTATTAGGATCACTTCGTGCCATGTCACTGCACAAATAAACACTAAATTTTTTCACTCATCATCATCATCAGCCCATTTAAGTCCCCACTGCTAAGGCACGGGCCTCCCTCAATCACATGAGGGGTAGTTGCCATACTCACCACGCTTGGCAGACGGGTTGGCGAGGGTTTTGATGTAAATGCAGAGTTTTCCTTCTCTGGGTGCTGATGATCATGCCAGCAGCTTTACCTTAGTCGCCTTTTACGACACCTCGGTAAGAGTGAGGGTGGCCTATTCTACTCTGCCGGCGACCACACGGCCAAAAATTTTTTTCACTAAAAACTTTGAATTGCATCAACCCACGCGGAGTGTTTTAGTCCTACCGCCAGAATCGCCATATATCTAAATGATGAGGATGGAACGACAATCTTAACTAAGTTCAGTTGGACATTTTTGTTGGATTGACAAGTCAAGTATATGACGCAGAGACTCCAAGCTAGTTAGTGAGTGTGTCCTACTCCTAGACTAGCTTAGCAATGCCAACATTGTAAAGCTGATTTGGGTACTGAGACACTGCAATATCAGAGGTGAAATCGCTGACGTGTTAGCAAAGGCCGGGGCAGAGAGCCCACTACTCGGACCGGAACCAATAAGTGGCGTTCCAGTCTGCATGGTCAGGTTCGAGTTAAAGGAATGGGAGCATAAGCAAAGCACTGAATTTTAGAAATTTGAAGACTACCTCGACTAGAATAGTCCAAGGCGTTGATACAGGCGTTCGACCAGAAACGAGCTGTAGAAATAATAAAACTGAGTAGAGGACATGATAGGGCGCTCACTCGGACCCTCACGGGGCACTGCAAATTAAACAAGCACCTGCACAACATGGGCCTATTAGACACCAAAATCTGCAGGTTCTGTCGCGAGGACGAGGAAACGATTATCCACGTCCTCGGCGAGTGCATAGCGCTGCAACTGCAGAGGTGATGTAATTGGTTCTGGGGTTGCCACAATAGATAAAATACTGGTCGCAGTGGCTATGAGATGCAAGGCTCACCCCATTTCTTTCAAATAATAATAAAATATGACGTATAGTATAGTTTAGTAATAAAAGTAAAAACAGAACCCACACACAACTCATATATGCAGATTCACGAAACTTTCAGCAGTTTCAGCGATGATAATCAAATCTTCCCAACTGTAATAATACTTCCATTCTGAAGCTGAATGGATTTCAGTTCGGATTGATCTGAAACTGGGTCAGTCTTAAAACTAATTTGAACGCTTTATTAGAATCTATACTTGCTTGTGAGTATTTATGAAATCACAGTGCATTTTAACTGTATAGGAAAAAAATTAAGTGCATTATACTGACGATAACAATTTTCTCTTAAAAATACATATACAAATGAGATTGAGTTTTACAAATGATGTTTTGCCGAGGTACACGTATCGCAAGTGGATCCAATAAAACAAATTCTGAAAGAGTGTAAAAAGTGAACGGTTTTTATAAAATTTTGCATAAAAATACGCAGAAAAGAACAAGTGCATCGTGTGGTGTAAATATGATTAGATATTTAATCATTATGCTTAATTTTTACCCGACTGCCAAAGAAGGAGGGTAATGTTTTTCGAGTGTATGTAAGTATGTATGTATGTCTTTTCCTTTGTGACCTCCTGTAGCCTAAACGGCTTGATGGATTTTGATGTATGAGGTATCGTTAGATTTGTCTTGATTACGGGAGTGTCATAGGATACATTTTATCCTAAAAGTCCCACGGGATAAAGACATAATAATATTTTTTCTAAATTTCCCTTTAAAAAAATATGTATGCGGTATCATTAGATTCATTTCAATCACGGGAGTAATTAATATAGGATACGTTTTTTCTCAAAATTCCACGGGAACATGTTAATTCTGCGTCAACGCAAAGCAACTCATGCGTTAGCAAGCAAAAAGATAGGGCGTGGCCTGGCATGCGGCGCGCGGCGCGGTGCGGAGGGGATATGCTCGAGTATACAGCCCGAATGCGGCAAATGTGGTCGAAATAATTTAAAATGATACTTACATATACATAGTCTTCTACATCTACAACATTTTCGTTAAATAAAAACAGCTAAAAAGTTATAAATAAAAAAAAATATTATTAAAAAAACAAAATACCCGACTGCACACTAAAAAAAGAGTAAAACAAGCCCCACAATAATATTGATCAATCAAATGCTAAAAACTAATTATGTAATACCGTTTAAACAATACCTATATTAAAATACACTACAATATGTGTTCGTAATCGATAGTTAAATAAACAGAAACTTATTTTGAATACAAATTTACTGAATATAATTTATAAATGTTGATGGAAAGCATCGCAGGCGGGGACCACCTTGACCGCCACCAACGAAAATTCTGCTAAATGGTGCACAACCGAAATGACTATAAATAAGCCTCTGTTGGTAAGCCTCTGTTGGTCCCCGCCTGCGATGCTTTCCATCAACATTTATAAATTATATTCAGTAAATTTGTATTCAAAATAAGTTTCTGTTTATTTAACTATCGATTACGAACACATATTGTAGTGTATTTTAATATAGGTATTGTTTAAACGGTATTACATGATTAGTTTTTAGCATTTGATTGATCAATATTATTGTGGGGCTTGTTTTACTCTTTTTTTAGTGTGCAGTCGGGTATTTTGTTTTTTTTTTGGATGGGTTTTAATCACTTTTCGGATTTGAGACGGTTACAAGTGGTGAATAATTTTAAAATAAGTGATTGACATTCCAACTAAACAATTCAAGCAACAAATAATACAAAAGACTGACCTTTGGACCGTATTCACGACGATAATTAGTGCGGTACTTGACCGCTGTTTTCACCCTATTACGTACGTGCTTGGTGGCCGAGTGCACACAATGCTCGAGTTAGACGCAGGACTTCATAGTTCAAACCCCGTTGGGTTCATAGGTGGAACTGGAATCTTATCTTTTGTCCATCGCATCGGTTGCTAAAAGTTACTTCGTAGGCATTATTTAATAGCACAAACAGAAAATGCCTCCTTTAAAAACTAAGGCGCCGGAGCATTGTGCAGGATGCTCAAACTCATTGTCAAAAAAGGAGCATCTGCGATGTTGTTTATGTTCATTGGCCTATGATCTGGTTTGTTTGAATATGAGCAAGGAGCGCTACCGTTCGTTCTATGCGGCAAACTTTGAAAACAAAAGAAGTATTGGTCACCCGTGGAGTACCGCAAGACTCTATCTTAAGACCTATCCTTTACACACTTGAGCACTATAATATATCCTGCGTACGTGGCTGATCGTTGAGATTGGCCGCCGTATCCGTAATCGTTTGGAGGATATTATAATTCCCAGGTTCTTGACCAAGTGGCTAAAAGGAATTTGGATAGGATAGATATTATACCTCCGTATTCCAACAAGCGGATGTCCTAATTAAATGTCCGGAAACTGCCGCAAACTTACTCGTCCAAAGTTGTAATGAAACGCCAAGTTCCAATACACTGCACCTGGGGCTCGGCGGGGCGCCACTGCCACAGTATAGGGTAGGATATTACCAAACCGGTACGGAAAATTTTATTATTTATAAAAAAAATCGCCCTGTTGGTCTAGAGGTTTAAGTACCGGGCCGTGATCTCGGGGTCAACATTTGTGCATGGTTATTTAATAAATAGTATAATTGTTTGCTGAGATGTTGTAACCCCCGAATGGTTTAAAATAGATCCATAGTTTTTTAGATTTTCGGCTACGTCAGTCCACTCGTGACCACGGCTGCTATAACGTAGCCGAAACGTCGAGCCAAATATGTGAGTACACAATGTTGTTTCACATAATAAATATCGTGTTAATCCCCGTATTGATACATTATAGTTAAAATAGATCCAGTTTAGTAGCTAAAAATTAAAATCGATTGGAGTCGCTAGTGTGCCCTACCCGTCACCTTAAAAGTAATAAAAAAAGTCACTTGGCGGCACTAGTATCGCCCGGTATCCTAAGTGGACATAGTTGGAAAGATGGAGATACATAATAAGTCTCTAGGATATTGGCTTTATAAAAAATAAAAATGCGGAACTAAAGTTAAGGCGCCCTGTTGGTCTAGTGGTTTAAGTGCCGGGCCGTGATCTCGGGGTCCTGGGTTCGATTCCCGGGCCGAGCGAAAAGTATGTTTCGAATTTTTCGAACATAGCTCGGATTTGTGATCACCAATCCGCATTTGGCAAGCGTGGTGATTAAGCCTAATCCCATCATAGTCGCGATAACTTGATTTCTATAATGGAGGCCTTTGCCCTGCAGTGAGATAGATTTATAGGCTGATACTTTACCGCAAACAAAGTTTTACAAACAAATGGTAAAGTATATAAATGCCGTTTACATCATTGATTCCATGTAGCAACTTTTGCTGAACACATATCGGTCCTGTGCCGCCCGCATCCAATGGATTCAAGCGATCTTCACCAGATCGTCGGTCCACCTTATGGGGGGCCTGCCACGGCTGCGACCTCCTGTACGTGGCCTCTACTCGAGGACCTTTCCGCCCCAACGGCCTTCTGTTCTCCTCGCTATGTGCCCTGCCCATTGCCACTTGAGGTATGCAATCCTTTGGGCTATGTATATGCCTGTGTGTAAGCGATGGCCGCCGCCCATAGATACCCACGACTTTCCCCCGGATTACTCCTCCGGTACCCTTACTCACGCAACGAATTACAGCACAATGCTGATTCATGACGATTTTCTATGAGGCCGTGGTATCATTTCGGTCGAGCCGGCCCTTCATGCCGAAGCGTGGCTCTCCCACGGTCAGGCTCTTCTTATATGTAATACCGATTCTCCACTGTTTCTTACTTGACTATGCCCAGGTTCTATCCAAAAACCCGACATTCGGACATAACGAAGTTTGAAACAGTTTGGTCCTCGAATCTGATGCACTGGCGCTGAATACTGACACCTGAAAATTCAGTCTGAAAAGGTATAGTGACATATCTATTAGAAATTCAAATGGTTTTGTTGATTATGAATTATTCTAAGCAACAAACTTGTGAAATGAAATGAAATGAAATGTAATTTTTATTTGCTTGCTAAGTGTTACATACAAATATTAGGTGTTTTTTTAGTGAACAGGTACTTATAACTTAGCTACCTTGTTAGGTAATCGCAAATGTGAGGGCAGCTTTATCCTAATAACAATATTAATATAAAAATCTTAAATAAGTAGATACTAAAATAACAATCTGGTCACGACATAGACATTTTTTCTTATATCTAATATACATAGATTTATCTTTTTATTGTGTTAAATATTCATTTATAGGGTAGTAACATTTTAAAATTAAGTGAGATTTAAGGTTTCTTGTAAATATTTTAAAGTGTTGTTCATTTTTAATATTGGGGGGGAAATTTATTATAATTTTTACTGCAATATAATAAGGGCTGGTATTTAACATTGTTAATCTTGATTGTGGCAGGTAAAGTCTGTTCTTATGCCTAGTATTTATATTATGGGTGTCTCTGACTCTAATGAAGTTTTCTATATTTTTAAATGTAAATATGCAAAGATCATAAATATATAATGAGGGTAAAGTAAGTAAGTTAAATTTTAATGTTTAGAATGCTTGTTGATGAACTGTTATAGACTGAGGATCATTAGGATGAACACATCGATCTATTCAATATTAATAATGTGTGCACTTACAAAAGGTAAATAAGAGAAAAGTTGGGTCGTTCTTCTTTTTTTACGACAATAAGTCCGTCCTCAGTGACTTATCAAGTAATTAATTATATAAAAAAATATACGTTACACCATCAAGATATTCTTAATTTAACATGAAATAATGACATTGTTTTATCACCTCGTAGGTACTTTAGCATGATTTAACAATGTAAAAAAATATATAAAGCGTGACAGAGGTGTAAATGGCACTAATTTCGGGGGACGTGACGGAGGTGTCCATTTTAATCAAAAAGTATTCTTTATCAATTAAATTTTAGATCATGTAATAGTCCATCTGTAAAATAGTATTAACGAATATTTAGGATATATTATTTATCAATTGTAGTCTGTTATAATAAAAGTTAAATGTTGATGTGTAAATTTGGCTCATTGTCGATAAAAAAGAAGAACGACCCAGTTACTTTCATGAGTGGATAGCTCGTCTTGATTTTTTGACTTACTTAGTTAATTTTTACATTTATATATTGTAATAATCTTAATGTGGGTGTAGGTGGTTGTTAGTGTGTTTTGTTCTTTTATTTAATTTTAGTTATCGCTTTTAAATTAGCTGACATTGTATTTTTCTATTGTATTTTGACTGTTATTATTTATTTAACTATTATTATTCGTCTATTTTTTTTTAGATAGATGGATAGATACTCTTTATTGCACAACATACAAAACTTAAAAGCTAGGTATACAGAGATACAATGTACAATTTAGGCGGTCTTATCGCTGGGAGCGATCTCTACCAGACAACCTTCAGGTAAAGGACATTAGATAGAAGAGGGGAGGGTGGTGCAATCCTTTTGATTTTGAATATTGATTAAGTAAATTTATAGTATAAATATATATATATCTAAATAATAAATAAATAAATAAACACGTTATCATACACTAATGTATACGAATGTTACCTTACTATAATACAATATAACCTACACAAATTATATAAAATTATAAATAATAAATAAATAAATAATAAATAAATATTTACAACATCACATACATTGTTCTGACTCCGAGATAGGTAGTTCAAGCACCTGTGTTACGGATATCAGAATCAACAGCGGAATAACAAATATATACATATAATACTTTTCTTTTGTAAATACATACTTATAATACATACAAACACCCAGACCAATACAAACAAACATGTTCATGCACACAAATGTTTGTACTGTGCGGGAATCGAACCCGCAACCCTTGGACCAAAGGCAGCGTTCACTACCACTGTTCCAAACGGGTCGTCAAATATATATATATCGTAAAATAATAATATCAAATTATATAAAATATACTACTATAAGGTTATAATAGAGAAGATATATTTTATACCTAAAACATATGGATGGATCTGGGAGAGGACTAACGACCACGAGCGTCAAAATTTTTTGTATTTATTTAATAATTAACGTTTAACATTTAATTTTCTATTTATGAAACTTTGCTGATTTATGTAATATTTAATTGTGTAAATTATGTAAAATAACTATAACTGTTTGATTCCCAAATAAATAAATAAATAACTCACTTTAGGGCACTTCACTGCACAAATGAAAACCAAATTTGTTCATTAAAAACCTCCAAGGAAATTAGATCTAAGTATTTGATATCAATTTCAACTTGATAGCTCTACGCGTTCATGAGGAAAAAAGTAATAAGTTTATATTTATTAAAAAATATATATTTTGTAATGTAACTAAAAATTTAAGGTTTTTGGAATTTTTCCTTTATGTGTGCTATAAAACGTTGCTTCATGCCAAATTTCAAAATTCTAGGTCGATTGGAAGTACCCTTTAGGTTTTGATTCCCTTGCGAGTACTTGCGAGTTTCAAAATATGCAGCTTAAATTGCTGTTTCTTTTGATTGCGTTGACATAGAAGTTTAATTTTGTTACAGCTTAAAGGTATTATAGACCTGAGTATTTGGTATGAATTTCAATTTAATACCTCTACGCGTTTATGAGGAAATGGGTAGTAAGTTTAAAATTATTAAAAAAATATATATTATGTGATGTAACTAAAAATTTATGGTTTTCGTAATTTTTCCTTTATCTATGCTATAAGACGTTGCTTCGTACCAAATTTCAAGATTCTGAGTTCACGGGAAGCACCCAAGCATAAATATCATTATATCAGTAGTGTCCCATCGGAATATGGGGGTAAGGGAATAGAGAGTGCACTTGTGTTTGCGCACACACTTGAGCACAATAATATATCCTGCATACGTGGCTGATGCCGCGTGGACCCGGCAGAGTAGAATAGGCCACCCTCACTCTTACCGAGGTGTCGTAAAAGGCGACTAAGGTAAAGCTGCTGGCATGATCATCAGCACCCAGTGAAGGAAAACTCTGCATTTATATCAAAACCCTCGCCAACCCGTCTGCCAAGCGTGGTGAGTATGGCAATTACCCCTCATGTGATTGAGGGAGGCCCGTGCCCCAGCAGTGGGGACTTAAATGGGCTGACGATGAAATGACGATGAAGGAACTGAAAAGTTTCGACTAGACAAGTGATTTCACTCGCTGAAGTTTCAGTGGCGAAGTACTGAGAACTGAATTAATACAACTATTAAAAGAGCAAGCCAAGCTGTAATTCAAATTGAATTTAAAGCGAAGATCGTGCGCACCGCGGACGCCAGGCGCCACCAGGGCTGCCTCACAGTATCAATTTACCTAGCGACAGCGATCAATTTTAATTGTTAGCACTAAATAGCCGTGTGGTCCCGGCAGAGTAGAATAGGCCACCCTCACTCTTACCGAGGTGTCGTAAAAGGCAAATAAGGTAAAGCTGCTGGCATGATCATCAGCACCCAGAGAAGGAAAACTCTGCATTTATATCTAAACCCTCGCCAACCCGTCTGCCAAGCGTGGTGAGTATGGCAATTACACCTCATGTGATTGAGTGAGGCCCGTGCCCCAGCAGTGGGCACTTAAATGGGCTGACGATGACGATGACTAAATCGGAGCGAGAGTCTCTAAACAAACATTTATAACCATCTTTTGAATAATTGTACTTTTTGACTGACTGAAGAGAGAGTGAGGTGGCCCGCAAATCATCAAGAAAATAGTGTATTCCTTTTTAAAAAGTCGGCAGCTTGCAACTCGTCTAGTGTAGCAGGTGTCCATGGGTGCCGGTAATCACTAACCATCAGGTGATCTTTCTGCTCCTTTTCTCATAAACTGCTACCGAGCCAGCTAAGCAGCAGAGCTGGTAAACTTTTTAGCCAGAGTATGTATGTGGGGCGGTAAGGTTCTCGAGAGGAGGCCACATACAGGAAGTCGCAGCCTTGGCAGGCCCCCCACGAGGTGGACCGACGATCTGGTGAAGATTTCGGGAATCCATTGGATGCGGGCGGCATAGGACCGATCTGTGTGGAGAACATTGGGAACTATTCAAAAACGTACCACGGTTTACGTCCCTGTCTAAAAATTCCTCGACAACCCTGTTTTATAATGTATGTAATTGGAGCAAACTCGAGTTGGGCGCATCGCGGAACACTGCGGCATCGCTGACACAGCCAACCGATGCTTAAGGAATTTCATTCTTTCACAAAATAGGTAGACAGAGACCTCGAATACATTTTTTTTATGAGAAAGGGAGGCAAATGAGCAAGCGAGTCACCTGATGGTAAGAGATCACCGCCGCCCATGGAGATCAGCCACACCAGAGGCACGTTTCTTGAAGATCTCAATGTCGTACAGGTTCGGAAATACCGCTGCGGGAAGTTGATTCCACAACGAATGGGTACGTGGCAAAAAATGACGTGTAAAGCGAACGGTAGTGGACCTCTACCCATCCAGATGGTACGGGTGGAATCCTAATTTACGGCGTGTAGCACGGTGGTGAAATTCATCAGCGGGTTTTAACTCAAACAAGTCCACGGAACACTCATCATGGTAAAGATGGTGATTTTTGATAGGTGGCAATCTGCCACTGGCAGACGAGCAAACGTATTACCTGATGCTAGGTGATTGCCATACATAAGTATCTGTATGTAAGTAGGTACAACCTGTGCGGATAAAGAATGGGATCAGAAATGGCGGCGCATCTATTCACTTCTCGCTCGCACACTATTTGCGTCTATACTCGCACCCCACGAGTGCGAGTATAGACGCAAATAGTGTGCGAGCGAGAAGTGAATAGATGCGCCGCCATTTCTGATCCCATTCTTTATCCGCACAGGTTGTATAACTATGTGTTTATCATAATGTTCATAATGTTCATTTCGTTTTATTTTATTTCATTGAATGCTATTGGTGGTTGTTGCTATGGGTTGGGCGACCATTGCGCATCCAGTTGCAGTGCAGACTGATCCCGCATTCATCATCGATGCCTCGTCCGGTAGCAATGGGTCGATATAGGTACTTAATTATAGGTGCATAATAACTGTATGCGCGCGCTAGCAGATGTTTTGATTTGTTAGCCGTAATAATTTTATATTTAAACTGTAGATACCCACACTCCTATTTATTCATTATAATAATTTAATAGTATGTATCTCATTATGTATCTCAGTATGTACCTCAGTATGTATCTCATTATTATTTGATATTTTCTTCTTAGTAGATATATATACCCACATTACACATACGTTGGGTACACAAAATACACTAGACAAGCGTCCGTGGCACTCATTCAGCTGGTCTCACTGAAAACCAGCGTCATGGCCTTTGTCTGGGCTGTGACATAAGCTGAGTGAGGGCCATTTATACTAGACGTCATAACACATCATTATATTCATTTGGCACTGTCTGGACATGATTGAATATAGTTTTGTTTATTTTTTTTTTCCTTTTGTTTTATTTTTATGTATTTTTGATTGTTTTATGTTTTGTTTTCTGTTTGTACCAAATTGTGTTCTGTTTATAATTGCTATATGTTCTGTGTTGTGATGTCTATAATAATAAATGTTTTCTTTCTTTCTTCTTTCTTTGTTTGTCCGTCTTTCACAAAAAACCGACCATATCGTGATGTTTTAAGGCGATACCGCAACAGTGCTAGCACTGACAAGTGATTTATATTGATTGTGGCGAATAAGAGGCATTTTTTCTAAA
This sequence comes from Marasmia exigua, assembly GCA_019059595.1. Classification (NCBI taxonomy): domain Eukaryota; kingdom Metazoa; phylum Arthropoda; class Insecta; order Lepidoptera; family Crambidae; genus Marasmia; species Marasmia exigua. Next base: position 6,778,188 of record CM032488.1, on the reverse strand, counting down.
GTGAGCAATGAATACTTTACTATCAATTTTATTTAATTAATTTAGTAATTGCTAAAAGTGATCACTTTTACCAATTATGGAGATTATTGTCATGTCCTTTTTTTAAACGGGGTTTGAAAAAAGTTCTCTCACGGTAGGCAGCGGCATGACTGTGCTCCGGCATTGTTGATGTCTATGAGCGGCGGTTACCGTTTACCATCAGATGGGCCGCAAGCTCGTCTGCCTATTAAAAGCAATAAAAAAGTTACTTGGTGGCACGAGTATCGTCGCGGTATCCTTAAGTGGACATCGTTGAAGGGATGGAGATACATCATAAGTCTCTAGGGTATTGGCTTTTTAAAAAATAAAACATGCAGAACTAAAGTTAAGGCGCCCTGTTGGTCTAGTGGTTTAAGTACCGGGCCGTGATCTCAGGGTCCTGGGTTCGATTCACAGGTCGAGCTTAAAGTATGTTTCTAATGATACCACGGCCTCACAGTAAACCGGCATGAAGCAGCACTGTGCAGTGTTTCGCTGCGTGAGTGAGGGTACCGGAGGCCTAACCCGGAGGAAAGAGCGTTGTCTACGCCACTAGACGATTACATAATGTTAGAGTGTATTTTCCTAAGGTAAAGCTGCTGGCATGATCATCAGCACCCAGAGAAGGAAAACTCTGCATTTATATCAAAACCCTCGCCAACCCGTCTGCCAAGCGTGGTGAGTATGGCAATTACCCCTCATGTGATTGAGGGAGGCCCGTGCCCCAGTAGTGGGTACTTAAATGGGCTGACGATGACGATGATGTATTTTCCTTTGTTTAATCATGTAAAAGTCACTCGCAACCAAGTTCCACCAGAATACCAGCGCTGCTGCGGCATTGCAGATATTGCCGTAGCAGCAAATGCTGAGGTTGAGACCTGATTGACTACACCCACTCAAATCTCTTCTTGTATATCTACTACTTATCTTCCTTGTAAGCATGTCGTGTCATGTGTAATTGTATCATAGGTAGGTATTTATAATACTGTAAACTTGTTCAAAGTTCTGTAATATCGCTCTATGTGCTGTGAATGCTGTGATGTACAATAAATAAATTTAGACGTAATTTGTCTGATGCCTTGTTGTCAACCAAGGAATCAGCCAAATTATGAAAAAATCTAAGTTATTATTACAGTTTATTTTTAATTGTAACATTATTATCATTATCATTATTATTCCTATTTTTAATTTATTTCAAATTTAAGTTAATCTAAATTCTTATTTAATTAGTATGTACAGTATGTTAAGTAGTCAATGTTGTGTACGCCTATAATGGGCATATATATAAGAACTACTATTACTTTAATTTATATTTTTTTACGTGTTTTGCATGTATGCCGTTGATTTTTTAAATAAATAACTAAATAACTAAATGTTTTTTCTTTCTTTCCTTCGTTAAAAGTAAAAACCAATCAGAGGTCTTTACGTGACAAAACGTCACATAGTTTTCAACCAATAAAATCATTCAAAATTTTGTACTGTCTAAAAAGACACCGAAGCTAAAAACACGCCTTTGTAATTTCTAACTTTATTTTGGAGTGACACAAATTTTCTAATCCAAATCTTCTTTTATTTGTTTGCCCTAGCGCGAACAAGCGGTTTAAGGTGACGGATAGGGCACACTAGCGACGCCAATCGATTTAAAATTTTAGCTACTATACCGGATCTATTATTAACAATTTGGGGGTTACAACCTCTCGGCAAACACTTATACTATTTCTTAAATAACCATGCACATATGTTGGGCGGTTTTTGTACACGAAAAATTGATTCACACTAAAAGTGGCCGTTTTTGGCGGTAATCAATATTTGTGCATGGTTATTTAATAAATAGTATAAGTGTTTGCCTAGAGGTTGTTACCCCGAAATTGTTTAAAAGAGATCCGGTTTAGTAGCTAAAAATAAAAATCGATTGGCGTCGCTAGTGTGCCCTACCCGTCACCTTAAAGCGCACTTGTGACTCCACTGTCTATGGGCGGCGGCAATCGCTTACTATCAGGCGATCCATCTGCTCGTTTGCCACCTGTTTCATAAAAAAAACATACTGTGTTTTCCAACTAAAACGGAAGCAATAAATCAGCCATAGAAAAAAATAACAAATCTTGATTATTTTTTTAAACAAAAGATCATACGCATAGATATTTTAATACAATAAACTTTCAGTTATTTAATACAATACACTGACTGAATTATTACCAACTGGCGAACCTGATAAACTATACAAAATTTCATAAATTCTTTCAGTATGTTTCACGAGTGTTATGATGGTACAAGCCATTCGGTATGCCTGAATAAAGATTGCCAGAAAGGGCGATGGTAACTCAGTTGACAAGATCAAACGTCATCAGGCTGACAAATATACACATATCAATATCTGTCAAAATGCATGACCTTGCGGCGAACAAATAAAAACAGCTAAGAACACTCCCGACTAATTCACCTTTCAAACAAATAAATAAAATCAAAATCGGTTCATTTGTTCGGGAGTTACGAATCGTAAGAGTAGGGATGATCGATATTCATCGATGTTGAACAAACATCGATGTTTGACTATAAGACATCGATGTTTTAACATCGATGGGTTGACTTCGATACCATCGAAACATCGATGTTACCTGAATAAAATATTATTATTCTTTTGGGCGCGGTCGAGCGTGCATTAGATGTACTAGTAATTAAGTTTCAACATTTTACACTAGATGACACTGATCGAAACAATCGAAGTAAGCCCACAGCGGTACGAATAAGAGGTTAAAAAAAACTGACACTGCGAGGTGTTGTTTTATGAGTAAACTTGTGAAGCGTAAGCAAATTAGATTTACTATTGATTTTGTAAATAATGAAACTTCGGTGTCTCAGTAAGAGTGCACCAGAAGGCTACAGACATTTCAACTCGAAAAACATCGTGACGCTGATGAAACGAATCTTTCGTGAGTAGGAGTGCAAAGGATAGGGGAGGCACGAAAGATCCCTTAAGGTCGACGTGCCCCATGAAAATGGCCTGTAACAGATAAGATAAAAAAGAGTGCATTTATCTAATAATTAAAACTTTTCATAAATATAATACACAGTTTTATTTGTTTCCAAAAACATCGATGTTTTAGACATCTCGATGTCTTTCGATCGATATTTATCGTACATCGATGTTATTCTAATATCGATCATCCCTAGTTACGATGCCGCAGACGAACCCGGTCCCCCCGTATGGAAGGCGCGTTCTGAACCACTGAGCTACCATCGCTCATCGGCTGACTTTTTTTAGGTCCCGGTTCGCCCGTGGGAGAGCCACGCATGAGTGGTCCGGCTCGACCGGAGTGATACCACGGCCAGAAAACCGGCGTGAAACAGCATTGCGCTGTGTTTCGCTGCGTAAGTGAGGGTATCGGAGGGTAAAATGTAACTGTACAATGCCATTGGAGCATCTCCGTTCTTCCACTACTCTACCAGGCAGACCCTCAATCGATACCGGTACATGGTAGAAATACCAAAAGTCCGCACAAAAAGGTTTGAATCCTGTTTCCTTATTCGTACTGCGAAACAGTGGAATCAGTTGCCTGAGGAGGTGTTCCCTAGAGGCTACAATTTGGGGGTTTTCAAAGCGCGAGTGAATAGGTATCTTCTAGGTAATCGTGCTACATCTTACACCATATTATCACTTACCATCAGGTGAAATATGGTCAAACGCTTACCTATCTACAGTAAAAAAAAAGGAGGGTTTAAAGGTTTGCAGCGCACTTGTGACTCCACTGGTGTCGCGGGTGTCCTTGGGCGGCGGCAATCGCTTACCATCAGGTGATCCGTCTGCTAGTCTGCTACCTATCTCATAAAAAAATATCCGATAGTCGGTCCGAGAAAAAGTTCGTCATGTCACATCTTTAGTTTTTTTTATGCTAGAGGCGACAAACGAGCAAGCGAGTCACCTGATGGAAAGTAATCAACGCCAACCTCAGAGATGGTAAAATCAGAGAGTCTTTTGAAAAAAGAGTATGCTCCCCTCTTGAAGGTTCCTAAGTCGTAGCCGTCGGGAAATATTCCCGCAGCTGAATCGTGGTTATATCTACACTGTGTGTGTATGTAGCCGGCCTTCTGTTCCCACATATTTACTGGCTCTGGCTAGAGTCTGGCCAGTGTTTACGTTTTTTGCCAATGTCGGCGTGACTCACGCGTTGTTTACAAGCGACTTACCGTGAGCAGAGCCAGCGAGCGACGAGCTCTACCGTTTTTACTATCGTCACTTGTGTTTCATCGTCAGCCCATTTAAGTCCCCACTGCTGGGGCACGGGCCTCCCTCAATCACATGGGGGGTAATTGCTATACTCACCACGCTTGGCAGACGGGTTGGCGAGGGTTTTGATATAAATGCAGAGTTTTCCTTCTCTGGGTGCTGATGATCATGCCAGCAGCTTTACCTTAGTCGCCTTTTACGACTCCTCGGTACACTGAACATTCGGTTAGCGGAACAGGAACACGCTGTGACGGCGATGAAGCTGCAGGTGGCCTCCATGGAACTTAAGGTGGCAAGCGTAGGTGCAGGAGTAAGTTGCGCAGCTCCCCCACCAGGACTGACTCAGGGCGTAGTAAGCTACGCTAGTAAGTTGAAGCTGCCCAAGGGAAAGCCCGAGATGGAAGTGAAGCCTAAGGGACCGGCTGTACTTTTCTACCCGGCGTCTGAAGTCCATCAAGCCCTCGGGAAGAGACAAGAAGGAGTGCAGAAGCTGTGCAACAGGAATCCAGGGGAATTCAAGTCCAGGATCCGAGCGGATACCACGGCCTCACAAAATACCGGGCGCTAGAAGGCAGGTCTATACTGAACGGGAGAAACCACGCTTTGGTTGAATGGACTGCCTAAACGGAGTGATACCACGGCCTCACAGAAAACCGGACTGATACAGCGTCTGGGCTGTGTTTCGTATGTAAGTGAGGAAGGCAAAAGGTTCGAGTTGGCAGCAACTTTGACTTCAAAGGTGTTGCGGGTGACCATGGGCGGCAGCAATCACTTGCCATCAGGTGATCTGTCTGCTCGTCTGCCATCTATCACATAAAAAATCAGCAGTATTTGTTTGCCATTAGTCAGTACAGGTCAGGATATGGATGATGTAAAATAAAATATCCCCAAAAATAATTTTATTTGCCTTATAACAATATTTCCAATACCTTTTAGACCTCTAATTTACTTTCCATACTTTTTAAAAATCTAGTATAAGATTGAATATTGTTTTTTAATGTATTCCGCCGAGTGAGAGAGGGTACCGGATGGTCAATCGGGGAGAAGCGAACTTGTGACCCGACTGGTGTTGCGGGTTTCCGTCCATGGGCGGCAGTAATACTTAATGATCCGTCTTCTTTTTAACCGACTTCAAAAACCGACTTCAAAAAGGAGGAGGTTCTCAATTCGACCCGTATGTTTTTTTTTTGTATGTATGTTTCTCGATATCTCCGCCAATTATGAATGGATTTAAATGATTCTTTTTTTGTTTGATAGGCCATCATTCAGAGGTGGTCCCATAATTTTTTTATCAAAATTGACTTAGTGGTTTTTGAACAAAACAACAATAACCAAAAAATACAGAGATTACGTCGTTGTTTGGAGATGAAATTCGGTATATATATGAAGTTTGCGGTCTGGAATTCGGGAAGTATGCGGTCTGGAAAAAGTAATGGTGGAAAAGTGGTGGGAGACCAGGTCAAATTCAACAAACTACAGAATTTATAACAGATTGAGTGGCAGCTTCCGAACAATTATTACTATTTATTATTATTATTTAGTAAGGCCTACCCATACTAAAAATCACTAACTTTCCACTAAAAAGTGAAAAATAAAATTAATTTTTGAAAAAAAAATAAAAACCGACTTCAAGACTACACTAACAATATATACAATTGAACTAAAAAGTATAAAATAATATTTAAATTACAAGCCAAAGAACATTAAAGGAAAATCAACGAAATTATTAATACTTATGCATACTATTTACATTTTAAAATCAGTTATTTTTGGAGTCGGTGCCAGCCAAAACAAAAACAATATATTAATGACACAAAAAGAAATTACATAAATAATTGAAAAACAACCGATAGTTAAAAAGAAGACAATAAAATAATTTATCTATTAATAACACAAAAAAGAAACATAAACTGATGAAAAACAACTGACAATTGAAAAGAAGCGTATAAAAAATTTTAAGCATTAAGACGCAACCATCAGCGTCGTCTGCCCTCACGCTAGGGATGATCGATATTCATCGATGTTGAATAAACATCGATGTTTAACTATAAAACATCGATGTTTTAACATCGATGGGTTGACTTCGATATCATCGAAACATCGATGTTACCTAAATAAAATATCGAAACATCAATTATTTTCCGGCGCCGTCTAGCGTGCAGTAGGTGTACCTACTAACTTCAACTAAATTTTGCATAGATATTATTAGCAGATGACTATTAAGTTTCAACTATTATCCACTAGAAGACGCTGATCAAAATAATCGGAGTAAGCCCACAGCCGTACGAATAAGTTTGATTTAATTTCTCAAGAGATTGAAAAAAAACTGTCACTATCACACACTTGATGAGTGAGGTGTCGTATTGTGAGTAAACTTGTAAAACGTTAGCAAATTTGATTTACGTAAGAGTGCTTTTATCTAATAATTAAAACACAGTTTTATTAGTTTCCAAAAACATCGATATTTTAGAAATATCGATGTCTTTCGATCGATATTTATCGTACATCGATACTTTTGATTCGATGTTAACATCGATGTCAACATCGATGTTTTTCTAATATCGATCATCCCTACCTCACGCGTCTGCCCGCATTCGGGTATTTCACTCAGCCACGTCCCCGCCCGTCCCGCTCCACGTCCCGCTGCGCGCGACCGACGCCCGCCCACTCCGTGGCGTGGCGTTTAATACGTTGTTGTAAACACAGTAATATAATTATTGTTCTGGAACGGGATTCCCTGTCCCCCGTGGCTGGCACCGACTCCAAAAATAACTGATTTTAAAATGTAAATAGTATGCATAAGTATTAATAATTTCGTTGATTTTCCTTTAATGTTCTTTGGCTTGTAATTTAAATATTATTTTATACTTTTTAGTTCAATTGTATATATTGTTAGTGTAGTCTTGAAGTCGGTTTTTATTTTTTTTTCAAAAATTAATCACATAAAAAGTCCTTCGATTACTCTCTTTTGGTTGTGGATTACCCGTTACGCAAGGAAACTGTGTGGTGACTCGAAAATAGTAAGGAAAATATATAGGAATATACTTGTAGGTAGTACGTATGATAGAGGCCTTTGAGATGTTGGTGTTGGAGGATAATGTTACGCATACCTTGGACTGCAAAAAATAAATTGAAAATTAAAAAAACCCCGGACGGCAGCCATCTTGGATTTGAAATTTGTCACAATAAATATATTCTGCTACTCAAGCCCTTTTATATGATACTTACCCATATTGTGGGAGTTGTGTTAAAACATACAATCCATATCTTTGTGACGGCGGCTATCTTGGATCGATTTTTATCTAACATAGCTAAAAACAAAATCAAAATCGGTTCATTTGCTTGGGAGCTACGAGCCATAAACAGACACGTCAAACTTATAACACCCCGTCGTTTTTGCGTCGGGGGCTAAAAATAATAATAATAATTCTCACAACATCTCATACGTTGACCTGATTCCGTACTAAGTAGCTTAAGCACTTGTGTTACAGATATCAGACAACAGGGGAACACAAATATATACTCAAATATACATACATATATTACACCCAGATACTGAACAAGTGTCCATCACACGAATGTTTGTCCAGGGTGGGGATCGAACCCACGACCTTTGGGGTAAGAGGCAGGGTCACTACCAATTGCGCCATCCGGTCAGTCGTCCAAAAGAACTAATAGATCAATTCTCGACCAACTGAAGATCAAAACTAGACTGACGGCTATCTGTTACCAAAGAGTACTTGGTTACTTTGGCCATATCGCCCGGAGACAGTCCGACAACTTGGAAAAGTTGGTTGGTGGTGGGAAGGTCAATTGTGACCTTCCCCACAACACCTTTTATCATTAAAAGACGAAGAGGCCGTTCACCTTTTCGTTGATCAGACCAAATAAGGGATGTAACCCGACTCCAGACCCTAAGACAAGCCGAGGATAGAAAAAAATGGAATGACCTTTACACCGCCTCGGTAAAGGCATTTCAAGAAAGGCACGACCTTCAGCAAGAAGAAAACGATGAAAAAGAGTACGTATGATACATTATAGCTAGGTCTGTGACTCTGTGTACCCTTGTTGGACTTTGGACCGTCGTAATTTGATCTGACGCCGTCTGCACAATAAACTAGGCACCTTACCTTTCCCCCAAAGGTGTTAATTAAAATTCCTCAGCAATTCGGTCCACATTAATAATGCTTGTTTTCATAAATCATAAGGCTTTACTTCGCGTTCCGTTCTACTAAATATTGTTCCGAGGTAAACGTTCGCGTTATGTACAATTGCTTTGTTTGAATTTAACCACGGGTTAATATACCTACTGAGAATGGAAGTTTATTGCTTTACAAACGGACCTCGGGTGACGCGATAAAATATTTAGGTACTTAGTGTTCTGTTTTTAAGGGTATGAAAATTTCAAACCAGAATCTAAAGCAACTGTGTGCTATGGCAACTTCAATACTCGTACTAAAGTAAATTACAACCTGTGCGGATAAAGAATGACATCAGAAATGGCGGCGCATTCACTTCTGGCTCGCACACTATTTGCGTCTATACTCGCACCCCACGAGTGCGATGCGCCGCCATTTCTGATCCTATTCTTTATCCGCACGGGTAGTATGTACATACATACCTATTTGTATGTTACTTAGTATACACGGCGACGTGTGGAGTAACTCTTGTTGGACTTTATACCGTCCTTATGTCTGAAGCTTATTATTATTATTATTTGATAGAAATGGGGTGAGCCCTGCGTCTCATAGCCACTGCGACCAGTAGATGATCTATTGTGGCAGCCCCGTAACCTATCACAGCACCTCATGTAGCTCCAGTTCCAGGATAAGCCCGAGAATGGAGCTGATGGGGAAGCTCTTAATCTCGTCTGCCGAGATAATGTGTGCTCCCAGGTGCCGGCTTCTGCAGTGGTGCAGCGCTATGCACTCGCCGAGGACGTGGATAATCGTTTCCTTGTCCTCGCGACAGAACCTGCAGATTTTGGTATCAGAAAGGCAAAGTTAAGTTAAGTTGTCTGAAGCTTAGACAATTTCTGAAGTTACATGTCATGTTTGAGCAAGTGCTACCTACTAATAAGCATGCATTTTTTTTTTTTTATGATATAGGTGGCAGACGAGCAGACGGATCACCTGATGGTAAGCGATTACCGCCGCCCATGGACGCCTGCAACACCAGTGGTATCACAAGTGCGCTGCTTACCTTTTAACCCCCCTTCCCCTGGATTGGGCCTCCGGTACCCTCACTCACGCAGCGAAACACAGCGCATGCACTGCTTCACGCCGTTTTTCTGTGAGGACGTGGTATTACTCCGGTCGAGCCGGCCCATTCATGCCGATGCGTGGCTCTCCCACTGTTGAACTTTACCTGTAGCTACCTGTAGTGCGGGTGGAAGGGGGATGGTGGCGGAGTGCTTTAGCACGTGTAAACGTGTGTGCACGTGTGTGTGTGTGTCTCGGTCTTTTACCGGATTCATTTCGGGGAGTGTGCGGAGGTTCTACATAATTTGATCCCGCCTAGCCCATTCCATCACCGTACGACAAGGCGCGGCGAAGGCTTTATCCTTATGTGGTAGAACTACATTATCCGCACTAAGTGTTTCGCTTCCACATTTATAATGCGGACGGCTAAGGAATGGAACTCCATGTCGAGGTCTGTCTTTCCTGACGACTATAATCTGGACATCTTTAAGGCAAGAGTGAACAGGCATCTTTTACGCAAACGCGTATCATCCTAGACCTCATCGTCGCTTTCCATCAGGTGCGAATGTTGTCATGCGTTAACCTCATCATCATCAGCCCATTTAAGTCCCCACTGCTGGTCACGGGCCTCCCTCAATCACATGAGGGGTAATTGCCATACTCACCACGCTTGGCAGACGGGTTGGCGAGGGTTTTGATATAAATGCAGAGTTTTCCTTCTCTGGGTGCTGATGATCATGCCAGCAGCCTTACCTTAGTCGCCTTTTACGACACCTCGGTAAGAGTGAGGGTGGCCTATTCTGCTCTGCCGGGGACCGTTAACCTATTGACCAAAAAAAACCATGGTGCCATACCAAGATTTCCCGCCCCCTGAAAAGAGCCCCCCACTACGCTACGCTTCTGCCTTTGCGCCATCAGTGCCTAAACTCCCAACACCAGGAATTCGCTGACATTTGTTTCAGCGGCCTTCGACAGCCATTCCGTGAAGCCCGTTTAATAGCGTGCGCGGGAAATCGCAGTTTAATGATACGATCTCGGGTCACTTACAATACAGAAATAATACCTACGTGGGTTTCCACCAATGTTTAGGCTTGGAGATTTAAAATATATGGAGGTTGGAAAATATACCTAAAGCGGGGAACACGATAACATCAAGGTTTTTCGCTTGATTAGGAGAAATAAACCACGACAATAATTTTTAGGCTAAGCTAATAACTAAACCTAACCTAATTTAACTTATTACCGTATTAAGATGACGGGTAGGGCACACTAGCGTCATCAATTGATTTAAATTAAAATTGATTAATTATATAATAATAATGATTCCAGTAAATATTTATAAAAATACTACACATGTGCAGGCACGGAGGTCATTATGTCCATGAATCCTTATCATTTAAGTAATCTACAATTTTTAACCGACTTCAAAAAAGGAGGAGGTTCTCAATTCGACCGTATGTTTTTTTTTTTTTTGTATGTATGTTTCTCGATATCTCCGCCAATTATGAATGGATTTAAATGATTCTTTTTTTGTTTGATAGGCCATCATTCAGAGGTGGTCCATAATTTTTATCAAAATTGACTTAGTGGTTTTTGAACAAAACAACAATAACCAAAAAATACAGAGATTACGGTCGTTGTTTGGAGATGAAATTCGGTATATATATGAAGTTGCGGTCTGGACTTCGGGAAAGTATGCGGTCTGGAAAAAGTAATGGTGGAAAAGTGGTGGGAGACCAGGTCAATTCAACAAACTACAGAATTTTATAACAGATTGAGTGGCAGCTTCCGAACAATTATTACTACTTATTATTATTATTTAGTAAGGGCCTACCCATACTAAAAATCACTAACTTTCCACTAAAAGTGAAAAATAAAATTAATTTTTGAAAAAAAAATAAAAACCGACTTTAAGACTACACTAACAATATATACAATTGAACTAAAAAGTATAAAATAATATTTAAATTACAAGCCAAGAACATTAAAGGAAAATCAACGAAATTATTAATACTTATGCATACTATTTACATTTTAAAATCAGTTATTTTTGGAGTCGGTGCCAGCCAAAACAAAAACAATATATTAATTGACACAAAAAGAAATTACATAAATAATTTGAAAAACAACCGATAGTTGAAAAGAAGACAATAAATAATTTATCTATTAATAACACAAAAAAGAAACATAAACTGATGAAAAACAACTGACAATTGAAAAGAAGCGCATAAAAAATTTTAAGCATTAAGACGCAACCATCAGCGTCGTCTGCCCTCACGCGTCTGCCCGCATTCGGGTATTTCACTCAGCCACGTCCCCGCCCGTCCCGCTCCACGTCCCCGCTGCGCGCGACCGACGCCCGCCCACTCCGTGGCGTGGCGTTTAATACGTTGTTGTAAACACAGTAATATAATTATTGTTCTGGAACGGGATTCCCTGTCCCCCGTGGCTGGCACCGACTCCAAAAATAACTGATTTTAAAATGTAAATAGTATGCATAAGTATTAATAATTTCGTTTGATTTTCCTTTAATGTTCTTTGGCTTGTATTTAAATATTATTTTATACTTTTTAGTTCATTGTATATATTGTTAGTGTAGTCTTGAAGTCGGTTTTTATTTTTTTTTCAAAAATTAATTTTATATAGTATCCTTTACTCATTAAACAGGTTTTCACGTGGAAATTAAATTGATGCGTTGGTAACTTAATAACATTTTGTGGCAACTTATTGTACATTTTAATACTTTGACCAACAAATAAACTATTAATCTCTTGGAAAAAAGATCAATGTTCTTTCGCACGTACAAAATACAGTCCAAAATGTATTGGGAAGCTACAGTTGAAAATGGATGTTCTTAAACAGTTCTTTCAGGGAATCGCGAGGCCTAAGGTTGTATATAGAGCGGATGGCCCTCTTCTGCAATACAAAAATAGTCTGTATCTCAGCCGCCGACCCCCACAACAAAAGACCATAATATGACATTATACTATGAAAATAACTCAAATAAACCAGTCTCGCGGTTTCAATATCAGTCAGATGTCTGATCTTCTTAACCGCATATGCGGCGGAACTAAGTTTTCCCGCCAAGGCTGCCAAGTGTGGATTCCATTGCAATTTGGCATCCAATGTAATATTCCTAGGAAAATTGTCGAATTAATAACTTCAATGTGTTCATTATTCATAACGACGTTAGTGTTGACCTGCTTTACATTGGGCATAGTGAATTCTACACATTTGGTTTTCTTGGCATTTAGAAGCAAGTTGTTAGTTGTAAACCAATGTAGCTCGTGTGAGAGGGTGTCATTTACGTCGTCAAACGTATCTGTTCGACGTTCAACGTTAAAAAAATGTTTAAAGGGGCGTCGCGAACGCCCCTTTAAACTTTTTTAAACGTTTAATTTGTAATAAGGGGGAAAGAATTTGTGCGAAATCGTTGTATGTGTGTTGTGTGTGTTTGTGACTGAGTGGGGAATCTTAATGTTCTTGTCCGCGATTTCGTAGGTTTGAACATAGCACGCATTTCTGATTTTTTAAATCTTTTTTTTTTTCTTTTGTGTATTCCGTAGCCAATTGGCAAAAAACGGAACCCTTATAGATTCGTCATGTCTGTCTATCTATCCGACTGTACGTCCGTCCGTATGTCACAGCTACTTTTTTTCGAAACTATTCTATTTTCATCAAGCCCATACGTGTATTTATGGATAGGTCTTTAAAAATGATGCTGAGGTTTCTAATATATTTTTTTTCTTAACTTAATAAACTAAAAACTTTGCGCAAATGACATTCCCAAAGTGGTAAAAGGTATCCCCTCCACCCCCTCCTTCTTCTATAATAAAAGAATTATAAAACTAATAATAATATATGAAATACACTTAGACAATTTAACTGTGGTAAAGCGCAGATTTTGTTTTGAAAAATTCTGCCAAACTCCGCGGGGGGGAATTTAGTGATGGTCTAGATATGAATAAGTAATGAATTGAAATGATGATGTTTGTTTACGAACATTGAATGAATCACTTGCTCACAGCAGCAAAATGCAGATAAGTACTACAAAAGTTATAATTTAATACCGCGGTAGCCTAGTGGTCTGAAAGGGTTGGATTGTTTAAACAGTCATACAGCCATTTAAGTTCATTTAAGTTTCTGTAATACCTATTTTTTAAGTTATCTATTTTGTGCAATAAATTAAGTATATCTATACAGTGTTAGCTGTTTATTCTAGTAAAAATTCTGTTTTTTTTCTTTCAATTTCTATGTTAACTCCTTCTAATACAGTTGAGTAAATAGAAAAGCCCATCTGCTCTGGTAGTAACATAAAAACAGTCAAATATTGAGACATTAATTATTCATTATTTCTATCATCGTCACAACACTAATCAAGATCGTGAAAAATCGTGTCAACGTACTACGATATCGCCTATTGTCTTTTGGGTTATTTCTGTCGCAAAATGTGTAGATGAAAAATTTTATTATTCTGTGAAATAATGTTTATTTTATTTAAAAAAATACTTTTATGGGTGATAAGAAAGATATTTTACGATTTTTTTGATCGCGTGTTTCGCAAGTAAAATCC